>BGPT01000021.1:595990-661638 GCA_003297045.1 Symbiodinium sp. clade C Y103
AAAAGTGCTCCGAACATGACAGTTTTTAACACTTTTTACTTCCAAATGTGCTTCGCGCCACAGCGCCGTGCACTTTTTCCACATCGCAACTTCCAAAAGCGGTCCGACGCTGACAGTTTTTAACACTTTTTACTTCCAAATGTGCTTCGCCACAACGGCGTGCAATTTTTCATGTCTCATCTGCCAAGATGTCCCCGCACCCGCCGCTTTAGCGAGCCTACTGTTCGACCCTCCGGAGCCACAAAACATTGGAAAAACACAGTGTTTCGCGACTTTCCTACCTTTTCGCGCACCTGCATCTCTTCTCTTCTGACTTTCTCATCTTTTATCTTCTCTCTTCTGACTTTCTCATCTCTGATTTTCTCATCTCTGCTTTTCAACTGTCCATATTGTCGGAAGTTTCACTTCTAAACTTCCTTCGATAATCCCTGGTAAACTAACATATTGAAAATGGTGATTTCCTTTAGCTATGTTAGTTTACCAGAGGGTATCCCATGGAATGTTTCCCAGGAAATCTCCCGAGCTTCATCAGTTCCACAGAATTTCAAGGGGCCCCAATTGGCAGTTGGGATCCCCATCATTACAAGGGGCCTCTGTAAATGGCACTAATGTGGCAAACGCTGGCTGCCATCAACCATGCCCATTCCATCACCCATTTTTATGGCTTGAAATATTTTGAACTCATCCCTAAATGGTAGTCGTTTATGGCAGCCAGGGTTTGCTACATCATCATTGGATGAAAAAATGTGTTTATTCCATTGGTCAATCGCATGTAATACAATCAGGCTTTCGGAATGCCATCATATATACCATTCAATCACTATATCACATTTTCATATATTTTCATTATCTCACCATTTATAGCTGATTTTGTCGTCAATATCCCATTTAACCATTGTCAATCACTATCAATCACTATGAACCACTATTAACTATTCTCCATCCGCAAGTATATGGTACTGATTAGTAGTATACTTTATTAAAGAATGAATATATTACTTACCTTTCCCACCATTCGCCACTTCTCGCGCCACACGGTTTCTTCAGGAGGCGGTGCACGAGAGTCGCGTGAACGGCGGCTTCTACGCCACTGTGGGCTTCAGTCAGGGCGCCAACGTGGCGGCGGCCCTGCTGGCGAAGCAGGCGCTTTTCGTAGGGCGCGGCATGGTGCGGCTGGAAAAATGGCTGGGAAAAGCACTGAATATCATGGTGAAAATGGAGAGATCATATGCATATCATGTATACACTATACAGTACTACAAATGCATATATACATGTGATTATTGTATGAAGGTCATATTATCCAATGGTAGGGTTGAAATGGTGAAATTGAATGAAATTGATATACTCTTAGGGTTATAAAAATCATTATAATCGAATCATAAAAACAACCAATATTGTATGTGAATCCCGTTGCTGACCAAGTAAGTCCAGGCTCAGTCGACGATGTCGCCTAAGTAGCCACCCTGAAAAGGATAAAAACACGGAATACATTGGTACTACGGGGAAAATATGGAACATATCAAACAACATATGGAATATCCTAGCTAATTAATAATGAATGGAATAACTTTATAGAAGATGCAAATATCTAACTAAACATATGGATGAAATGTTTCTTACATGTTCTGGGAGTTGCTGTAGGTCAAGTGATATCCAATCTGTTTCCCTGGTCATACACGGTTGGAATCCACGTACACGTGGAATCCACGTGCCAAGTATTTGCAGTATCGTGGGCTGAACTGTAGACCTGATTTTAGCCTATTCTAAGTATTTGTCACCGTAGTTCTGTCTTAAATGACGCTATATCATAGTGTATCCAACTATCGCTCGTCCTGCGTATTTGTAGTAATGCTGTGTCAAGTAGTGTTAAGTATTTATATATTTGATATATATATATATGTTGAATCATAGCTGCCAGAAGCCTCGAATCTGACTTGCTTACCATTCTCAAACTCCACAATGTGGTGCTTCAAACAGTTATAAGATGTTTCGAACCCCCATAAACTATCGACATGTCTACCGTAGAATCCTAGTGTTGTTAGTTATAAACTACCCTCTGGTAAACAGCCACATAACTATGGCAAATCACAAATTGTTATGGGAAAATCCACTATTTCTATGGCCATTTTCAATAGCAAACTGTTAGTTCACCAGAGGGTATATTCCCATTAAAACCTCCATTTATAGGGAATTTTACCATTAAAACCTACCACATATTTACCACATATTCCCAGGTTTCCCACTTGTCTATTGCTTGGGGTTCCACAAATGCCAGCTAGGCACCAGCTGCTCATCCCAGCTAGGCCGCCTCCTATGAGACGCTGGGCTTGCGCTGCTCCGTGAATTTGTGCGGCGGCATTTGGGGCTTTTGGAGCGATGCTTGTTCTGTGGTCGCAGGCCCACGGGGATGGCTACCGGGAATTTGGATGGTTTTGGCATGTTTTGGCCTGTTTTCACTATATGATGTTTGATTGTATTTGTATCTAGATTATCATCTATCTAACACACATATATGTAATTGCATCTACTGTATATCAATAACTATCTAGACGTAGTTACACTATAGTGCATTGATGTGCATACATTCATAGATATTGCACATAATGACATGTGCTTATGTTGGTGAGTTCTTTGTTGAATTGAAACCCATTACACTGCATTGAACTGCATTAACATGTTCCAGTAGAGTCATTGGTGACACATCGGTTTCAATCGATTCACGGCCCGTCCAAGTAAGGAAAGGCTGATCTCGACCATTGATATTCAAGGTAAACGAGCATGGAATCCCATCTGGTAATTAAATCCACCATCTATCTATATAGATGTTATAGGATTTTCCCCAGCACAGTTCTGGCAGAGAGACCTGATGGCGATAGAGAGAGAGAGAGAGGGATAGGATTTTCAATTGCCATGTTTGATGACACCAGAGGATTTTCCAGCCGTTTTAGGCTTTTGAGCATCACCTGACTGGGCGGATCATCATTTTCCACACGTTGCCTTTCGGCTTGATTGAATAGCACGTGAAAGTTGCCATGTTGAGCGGGACCTTAGTTTCTGGCCGGACCTAAATGGTAGCTGAGAAACTGGTATTTTAAGCCCACTTTCCAGCGTATCACCGAACCCCTTCCGGATGCAGGTGAGGGTGCACCCAGCCTCCCTTTGAGTGGCTCGGCAACGACCATTGGCACCTTCATGGAGGGGGGCCCACAACAACAATGCCTGATAAGAGTGTTGTCAACACTCATGAAACAGCATCAAACAGAACCCTCACAATTTTTTTTAGGGCTTGATGAGTTGCGGTTGAGCAAGTAGAGATGGAAAACGCAGTGGCTCGGAGTTGACATGTTGGAGCCATACATCAGAGTTTCCCAACCACATGACAGTGATTTGACCCTCTGGTAAACTAAGATAGCTATGGAAAATCACAATTTTTTCAGGGAAAATCCACTATTAATGACTATTTTCAATAGCTACGTTAAATTACCAGAGGGTATATGTGATTTCATTCTATCCAATGTTGGGTTTCTTCAATACGATTGCCTAGAGAGAGATCGGTGAATCAAAACATATCCCATGTATCCCCGTAAAATAGTACATGATGTTGTAAACCCATTGATGCCAGGCATACCATCCCATATATCTTATATCCCCTTATATCTAGAACATGTTAAACATTATGCTTAGTGTATCTTAGTGTATGATAATCCACTTAATGGGATATACCCTTTTGATTTTATGTAGCATAGCTATAGAAAATTAATTTATAGATGATAAACATGAAAAAAAACAACAACCCATCAAACAACATGTCGCTGCATCGTGGAAAAAAATGAAAAAAACAGGGGGCGTTGCCTCGTTGCACATCTTGGGTCTGACGGATCCCTACCTGGCGCAGTCCAAATCCTTGGTGGAAGGTGCCTGTGGGTTTCCGCCGGTGGCTTTGTTGACGAGGGAAAATACCCTCTGGTGAACTAACATAGCTATTGAAAATTGCCATTTATAGTGGATTTTCCCAGTAAAAATGATGATTTTCCATAGGTATGTTAGTTTACCAGAGGGTATGCGACTAGATCTAAATATAGATTGAACTAAGGAATTTTTACTTCACAATTGACCTTAACTCAATGGGAGTAGACATGATTACTATATATATGGAATACAATTTTTTTGGATGTTGAATGGGATGAAGATGAATAAAACCCCAGTTTAGGACCCACTTATGATCTTAAACTACTTCAATTCCCCATTAAGGTTGTTGTTAAGGGCTCTAATTTTACCCCACCTAATCCGTATTGGATCTATTGTATAACTCGACGATCTACTTTTGGTACAACAATAGCCATAGGACATAATTGATGAACATGATAGAGCACCATTCAAAAGTGGTTCATCATCATTGACTCAACGACCCGCCCGCGAAGTCTAGAGTCAATGGGAACCAATCCTGGCTTGACATTACCCGCCCAATTAGCAAGTGGTTAGTAGTCATATAAAGCAATGGTTGCAAACCAGTTATACGTTGGTCTACCCTCTTGTGTATAGCCTACTTGTAGTAGTAGATGACGTAGATGATCCTAGCTGATCCTGGATGATCCTGAAAGGGAGCAAAAATCACTCTACCATGACTCTGTTGATTATCACCGAGCTATCTTCAGAGGCTATGCCCCTGAGAACTGCGAACGTCGTGTTCTAGAGCACTCTGGAGGTGTCTTGACACAGGGGCATTGGGGGAGGAAGGAATGTCAGATATTAGGATGGATAGAATCCCTCTACATCAATACACCATATTTGCGGGGATGAACATGCCAGCTGTTTTGGGTTTCACCAGGGTCCTTGTACCAGTACCAAGGAATGAGGATTTTGACATACCCATATCATTCAGATGAATTTTGTTGGCTTTGTAAGATGATATGGGTCCCCAAAAGGAATAGATCCACTCCCCCCTAGTATTGACAGATGCCCCCAGAAAATCCGAGAAACCTACGTAGGTTTCACTCTGGTTTCATATTATTTCATGTAATGCTAGAATATGTTGGATCTATTCGTTCTCATTGTTTAAACAATGTCAACAGATCATGTAATGAGATGGTTAAGTATACATTTTTGAAGTCGCATATTTAAAGGTCTTTTCATGGTGGAAGAATTATTTTCGAATTTTTAATGCTGCTTGAAATTAGGAGGATGGGATGACAATCACATTCCACCAGGCGTTCTTAGGCTTCGCTCCAGCCTGAGGACACACGCCCTTCCCGCTTCAAAGACCGCAGCGGGAAAAGATCATGGACGAAGTCAGTCAGTTTCTGAAGAAATATGCTGAGTAAACATAGCGCTTCCCAGCCATTCCGATTTTCTTTTCTTTTTTTCGGGGGGAGGTGGGGATAAGGGCAAAATTATTTGGATAACCACTAAAAAGCAGGGGAGCTGGAAACCAGCCAGTAACCAATAAAGTGGCGATTTCATGGTCAATGAGACAGTTGGATATTTGTTTCTACCTAGACCCTCCAAGTACCCATAGAGATGGTGCTTTGGCCCTTAATTGTAGTACTTTTACCATGTCTTTATGGTATTTGGAGGGTCTAGGCAAGCAAATAAAAGTGGTGGTGTCCAGGGCTGTGATAATGAACAGTTGACTCATACTTTTGCTTTTTCTTTGCACGGTGGAGCCGGTGAACGGAATGATTTTGCCATGAAGTCCCAGAATGGGAAGATAGCATGGCAGCAAGCAGGGATTACTTCTGGAGAACGGAGAAAGGTGTGATTCTTGTCTACTCGGATTGGGTCACTTTGACATATGTCGACATTTACAATACCATACAATACCCTTTGGTGATCAGATATTGCAATTGAAACCACCATTTATATAGATGATAGTTTCATTTGCATGCTCATTTATTTCTCAGCTTTCCAGGGCAGTCATGTTTGATTACCAGAGGGCACATGTCGTTGTTGATGGAAAATTCTGCTGAAGTTAGATACATTTTCAATTGCCCAACAGCAGCAGTCACCACAAGAGTGGGTAGCGCTGGAGTTCCACAGGGCAGTTCGATGTATGTAGCATTGGTATCCCTCACTTCGCGTTTCCGAATCGCTTTGGAAAATCGGGACGTAGCCTGGCTACTGGCTGCATCATCAGTGTATGCCTGATCTATCCTTCATGTCAAACATTGCACACAGGGACAAGCTGGCTATCATCCAGTATATATATATATATATATCTACACATATACACACATGTATACTGTATATATATATATATATACATTGGTAGCTGCAAAAAGATACGTGTGCTGGTATGAATAAATACAACTAATATACACATATCCAGATTCAATAGACAGATGAATCGGCAGACATGTTGATAGGTGGATGGTGATATCGATTGTTACAAGGTGCTATTCCCCAGTCTGTTTGTTCTCACCCCATTCACCACTTCGATCTGCCGAGGACAGCGTCGCCAGCGGATCTGGGAACTGCTCCAGGGGCGCGGAGGATGCAGCCTTCAGAGTTGGAGACGGCATCTTCGGAGCGACTTGGTGTGGCGGTGAAATTGCTGGGAGTTCCTTGGGGTGAAGATAGCCAAGTTGACAGGTTGACTTATAAGTTGGTCTGGTAAACTAACAGTCTGCTATGGAAAAGTTGGCCATTTCTAGTTCATTTTACCCATCAAAAATTGTGGTTTTCCATAGTTATGTGGCTGTTTACCAGAGGGTACAACTGTAGATACCCTACTGGGTAAGCTGCTAGCTGAAATTTCTCGGGCTCACCTTGTTGCATTTGGGGATGGATCAAAACCCATGAAATACCATCTCTGGGGCAGGAACATAGATAAATCTAAGCTGGTTTCAGGGCAAATCCAAGGGAGTACCTAAGTAGGGAGTACCCTAGCAGGCCTTTGACGAAGGCAAATTGCCTAGACGAACTTTGTCGAAGCCAAGGGGGTNACGAAGGGGGGTTAAACGAAGCCTTTGATGAAGCTACTCTGTAGTGTTTTTTCTAAGGGGGATTGTGAAGGGCGATTTGAGGGAAATTTGAGGGAAATTTGAGGAAATTTGAGGGAATTTGAGCTTTTTGGTGAGGAGCAGCAGGTTAAGCGAAGGGTTTGACGAAAGGCTTTGACGAAGGGATTTGACGAAGGGAGGANGGGGTGCTTTGTCGAAGGGGGAGGGTTTGTCGAACCCCCCCGGGGTTTGACGAACTTAGGCTCGGTCCATTTGCATACTTTCCGGTTAGGCATACTCCCCTGGATTGCCCCTTATGGTTGGGGGGGGTCAAACCGAAGGGTACCAGGGTTTTGACCCGCAGCCAGTTGTTGCCTATGATAAGTGAATAAAACGGAGACTTGAAGGGACTGAAGGGATGTCAAAACAAGCAACAAGATCGGGCTTCGCCGCGTTGCATCAATTTATAAGAGGGAATTCAGCGCAAATCAATAGGATTTCACCAAATACAACTGGGATATACTGGGATTGAATCAGCAATTATTGGGCCCGGGATTTACTTTATTCGTTCCGGTGCTTATGAAAACACAAGAAGCCCATGCGCGTTTGCCATGGCAGTGGCAGGTGAGGTGACCCCGCTGAGGATGCGACATGTCATAACATATTAATCACTACGTCTAACCCCCACGTATTCATCAATGTCCTGTGTTTTTTAAAACCATTTTGTTTCGCAAAGCTTCGATGGCTAGTCTAATTTCTTTCTTTTGTTGCCATATCATGGGGACCGTAAATTAGGTATACGCTTGGCTGTGTCATTATTGTTTGCTATATATGCCCATAAATAATCTCATACAACCTTTCCCTATGTATATCTATGTTGGTTTATAACTCGAATTACCATATATATATATATACACATAATATATATATATACATATACATATATATGCTCATAATATATATATATATATACATATATGGATATCGCTGTTTATTGCCATAATCTAGTATTAATGGGGTTTTATACATGTTTGTATATGTTTGTACATGTTTATATATTCACAATTGTTTGTAATTGTTTATATATCAACTCAAACATAGCATCACTAAAGTTTTCATGGATGTTATATGGGGCTTTCTAAATCAACCATGTTGTACCGCCAGGGGCCCCACCTTGGGGCCCCCACCAGGTTGGCCTCCGAAAACTTCGACCGCCGCTGCATGTCGAACAAAATCACCACGGAAGTGCCGACGCTGCTGCTACGGCATCCCATCCGCGAGTGCCTTGGTGGATCCGGGCCGAAGGACAGGCGAAGTTGGCATAGAACTGACATCTTCGAACGTAGAGCCAATGGTATATCTATAGTTCATGGGATTTTGTATTTTTTTTTTGGGGGGTGGGGGTGTACTCTATATATATATATATATGTGTGTATGTCATGTCTTGTGTCACTAAGATTTGAATTGATAATTGATTGGTGGTTTGGAATGTGTTTATATTCCATTTTTTTTGTTGATGGTGATCTCCTTCAACTAAGATCCAAGCATGTGGTGAAGGGTTTTTCATGGTTGTTTTCATTTTTCTGCAGCTACAATTTGGAAGTACAGTTGAGGCTAGAAAATGGGTGTACCCTCTGATAAACTAACATAGCTATGGAAAATCACCATTGTGAATAGGTAAATCAGCTATAAATGGCCATTTTCAGTAGCTATGTTAAGTTACTAGAGGGTAACCATGTTTTTTTCTCCCCCATGAGTTGGGACATGACCCCCATAAGTGAATTGGCTGCACTTCTAGGGGGCAGGGATTCCACGATGTGAACGCCATGATTTTTTCCCTTTTTCGATGTAAACTGATGAAGTTTGCCTTTGATTTTCCAAGGTTTCCATGAGTAATGTGCATGTATATATATATATATATATATTTGCATATGTTTTTACATATATATGTATAGATGAATGATGTTCACACACACACACACACATATATACATACATATACATACATATATATATATATATACATAGATACACCCCAGAGTTTCCAACTTTCCAAGTGAGCCTTTCAGAAAGTGTCCTGCTATGGAACCCAAAGTTAGTAAGTCCTTGAACCTAGGTAGAATTATGTAGAATTGGACGCACCCCGTTTGGCCAGACCAGCTACTCACCCAACAACCCATGAGATATCCCATGTGTCTTGACACATCCAGTCCCAGAAGAGGAGGATGAGGAACATTGACACCCCCGAAAATCCCCAAATTCCCCAAATCCCCTCAATATGTGATGAACAGATATTAAAACCATATTTTCCAAAGATTTTCCCACCGACTCCATGGATCTCCATCGAGGTATCAACATGTTGGCCGGGCACCTCAGCTGTGGTGGTTGATCTGATAAGGTTACCTTTGAAAAGAATCGGTGTTTGAACATATTGATGTCGTATGTAAGCGTCGTTAATTGCTATTAATTGCTTAGTGGATTGATGTTTATTTGTTAATTGATATGCTTAATTGGTATATAGTTGTTAAGTACTCATTTCTATTGTTACTGGACCGGCTTTGGTTTCCAATGGCGAAGGGCAAAACCACCACTTGGGGATTATCCGGAGCAGAATGACTCGAAGCCGAATCACACCCGCGACTTGCAGCCTCACATCCAATGCTCAATTGCCGGCAGATGTTAATTTTGTTGGTCGCCATCCACTATCAAACATAGTGCACCATTATTTCCAAAGGAACTAAGCACCATTATCAAGGTAGACTCCTGGTGTTACCCTCTGATAATCAAACATGGTTTGCTGGAAGTCCCCTCTTGTTTCGATGATTTTCCCTTCAGCAAAACATCCATTTGGTTCGGGGATTCCCGGCAATCTCCATGTTTGATGACACCGGAGGGCAATGAAATTCCCAGGATATTCCAAATATGTTCACATTTTTGTATATTTTGTTTGCTTAGGTATATGGTTGGGTAAATCCAATTAAATCCATCATTTTTGATGCTACTTCCCACTACACCCATGATTCATATTCCCATGATATCCCCATTGGCCAATCATGAACTCTATGACCCACCGTAGGGTCTTCCACCGCAGGTGGCCCAACTGAGCCCGGTCGTCAAGACCACCTCGCCATAGGTCTCCATTGGTTGGCCACGCTGCATGACAAAGATTTCAACGGTATCCTGGCCGATGAGCCGCTTGGAGAAAAATGTCCGGGAAAAAAGCAACGAGAAAGTGGTTAGGAATAACGGTTTATATATGATAGTAAATGCTGCTTAATAATATTAAATATTAAAGAGTTGTTACTTCTCTTCTGTAAACTTACATAGATGTGGAAAATCCGCTATTTTTGGAACATTTTCCCAGGGAAGCCATGGGTTTTACACATCTGTATTATATTAGTTTACCCTAGGGTAGATCCCAACAAAAAACATGTATTTGTTTGTGGTGTTCTTCTGCCTTATGTTTGGTTTGAGGGTCACCCTAGTGTTTTATGAGCTTAAAGGAAGCTATGTTCATGCACTTTTGCCATCAATTGTTGAAGGCAATGTGTCCTAATGATAGAAACAAACCAAGCAAATTGGAACTCATTTTCAATATGGATATGGGCAACTAGGCCAACTACTAAAAGTGACATCAATAACATACATGCCAACTATTCATGACAGGAGCTGAAACAAGATCAACCATAAACATTTCAATACCCTGGACTCAACACGATCATTGATGTGGTCTCTGGCCCGGATGGATATCCCGAGACAGAACCCAGGAACCCAATAAACCATCGCATCAACCAACCATAGAAGGGGGTCATGTTGCCTCATCCCGTTTCTAGGGGTATATCCAAGAATAGTCCGACTGAATTACTGCTAGTCCTTTGCGGTCCTTCCAAGCTGATTGGATTGTTGATGTTGAAAAAAAATGGCAAACCCTTTTTGCTTTAAGTGTGACAGCGCCTCGCTGGTGACCCTGATATATGTGTCTTCGCTTTGGAAGCTTGATAAGAAACATGCAGGTGGTGATTTCCAGATGGATGTGCGACCTGATTCTTGTCATTGGATTGGTTTAGGGGAAAATCTACAGGAAACCCAGGATTTTCCCAGGAAATTTAAGGGTTTCCTGTAAATTTTCCCATTAACCAATCCATTGATCTTGGTTGTCGGATGTCTTTGCATATGTCTTCAAACGATCTTTCGCTTAGCACGAACACCCATGTGCTGACGGACCGACGGATGCTGACGGATTTTTGCATCAGGATGGGCTTGGGCAAGACCATCATGACCATTGCCCTCCTTGCACACCTAGCCATTCAGATGCTTGGAATGTTGAAAAGGGAAGGGTGAAGTGTGCACGAGGGGCCCTCAGGGTCCTGGAGAGCAGGGTAAAACATCGTTTTAAATTGGTCACTATTCATTGTGTTTGGCATTGTTTCTCGCATTCATCATTCCAAATGGGGAGTGTTGAAGCATGTGTTTCTCATGTGATCATGTCCCTATCTATTGGGCTTAAAGTATGTTAAAGTTAATTTCTCCTGGGACGCTTTGCTTTCACTTCAGGGAGTCAGTTGCATATATATTTTGTTGCGAATCAATCTTCCGCACCTCCACAACACTAGAGCTTAACAGAAGTTTGTCTCATCTATCAGATCATGTCCAGCTTTGGTCCCAATTCTAACGGAAGCGCTGTCCTTCAGAATTTTAGCCTGTTCCTTTTCCCCACCCAGAAGTATTATCCCAATTGACGTAGAATGCAATGACGCTATAGATATTGGCTTTGGGATAAGTTGAAACCAATATAGCCATGTATATAGTCACTTATGTGTCACTATATTGATGGCATGAACGGTACCCGTAGTCATCCGTAGTCGTTTTACCTCTGACCGGCTCCCTGGCTCTGCGAGGAAAGAGGTTTGGGGCCCTCATCTCATTGTGGTTCCAAGCTCTGCGACTTGCCATGTTCAGCCTGGTTTCCGGCAGCGGCAGCCAGATCTTACAAGAACCTGGTCCTGATTCTCTGATTCCCAAATCCAGATGTTGAAAAATTATGAAAAATTGTTGAAATATGTTGACATGCTGCCACCTGCAGTTTGTTTTTACAATTTTGTTGTCGTACGGTCGCTCCCCCCAAAGGTGCTACTGAACTGGGTCAAGGAGCTCAAGAAATGGACACCAGGTGCGCCGAGTCGATCCGGAGTTGTTGGGCATGCGATCAAACAAGCTATACATCCGCTTAGACACCCAATTAATATGGAAGCCCAACCATGTTTGTTCCACATTGCAAGCTCGTTTTTTGGGTACCGGAGTTTTCAGGGTCAGTTGCGTGTGGGATCTAGCCGCCTCACATGGCAGGATCCACACGGAGTTTTGTTTGTGGTAACATGGCTGTGCTGAACCCGGTGAAGTACAAATGCCATGTCTTTGTTGCCCAGTTGGATCGGAAGATATCGTAAGGTTTTGTTTAGTGATGTTGGTTATATTATTCTCATATGGCCAACACGACTGACACCAAAATCCTGGATGGCTTACAACAAAATGATCCCAAAAAAAATATATTGGCCATTTCTTTCGAAATTGGTGCCCCAACATGTGGTTCCATGCACAAAAAGGCCCAAGAAAAACGCGTTTCACCGAAGTCTTTCCCAAAATGAATCCACCAGCGCCCTGGCCTCGCCATGCCGGCCTTCCCAAGGTTTGAAGGTCTGCGCCTACTTCGGCGAAAAAGAGGCAGGGTCAAGCCATTGGGAATGGCGAATCCATTAGGGATTGCGCTATGGCATGTTTTTCTTTTGGGGGGGGGGTCCTTAAAGCAAATCCATGAATTCAAGACTATGACAGTTTCGCCATTAAATGAAATGATCCTTTTGTTATTTGTCGTTCCAGAATTGGATGAAGGGAACATGTACAGGTTCTACATGGTGTTTTTATCTCTATGTTTGATGATGATTGCGAGATTTGATGGTCAAAACCATAGCTTGTAGATTTCACTTGCATCCATCTAATGTGGGTAAAACAATAATAAACCACCCATTTGGGAATGGTTTATACCACCTATTTATCGTCATTGGGGGGACTGTTTTACCAACATTATTTCATTTTGGGTGTGATGATTTCCGCTCATATACAGATGGATGACACGAGGAGCCAGGTTCACTTGCCTTTTTCATGATGTTTAAGAGAAAAACTTCTGAAAACTAGGAATTGATCATTGAAATGTCCGGAATTGTAGGGCGGCGGACATGGCCAGAGTTTCGAGGAAGTGTCAGGCTTGAGCTCTTGATCTGGGTACATTTCTGTACTTGCCCAAGGTTATGGAAGCAAACTAGCAGGGACAATAGCTATACGACCTGGGAAAAAACGGTTGCCTTCGAAATCTTTAGTGACTTTAGTGTAAGCTCTTGATACTAGTTAAGGCATATCAAGGCTAGTTTGGCACAGCAATCGTTTCATATTATATGCTTGTCTTGATGATCAGGAACAGTTGAAGGCAGCCCCTTTTTTTTCATTGGAATGCGTTCAAGAAATCATCGAACATGCTGAATCAACATCATGAGATGATGTGATCAAGACAGTGAAACTTGCCCGTGCACTTATTAATCTTGATTCCAATTTTCTACACATTCTATCTCGTCTCCATCATTGGATCAACCTTGGATAGAAAGTTTAGCAAGTTGAGTACTTCAAATGTCAAACTGCCAGATTTTTCCGGGTATATACATTGTAACAGGTATATACCAACCATACATTTCTTGCAACTGCTGAAGATTCATTCACCATGATCATTGCTTACACACCTATATTAACACATACATGCATATCATATAATTTCTCAAAGTACAAACGTCTACACATTCATTGATGGTTCCTCTCCGATTGTTTCAGGTCAACCCCGGTCCACATTGGATCCGTTCAGCGCACGTTTCAGGAGCGTCGTTTGAAACGTCGCGGCTGGGGGGCTGAAGATGCCTTCCACGTCTGCGTGGTGTCGTGACGTGGCGGAACCATGGAGAAGCCATGGAGGAACGAGTTGGTTTAGCCAACATGTTTTTGTTGTGCCGTAGAAATGGGTTGATGATCCTAACTGCCTCATATGTTTCTTGGCTTTAGAATTATAGAATTATAGATAATCTCATTTGTATTATGTATATTCATGTAGCACACTATATATGTTTTAAGTGTTTAACTCAACGTTGACGTGAGTCACATTTTGCTCAGCTTTGGCCACAAAACGTCACTCAAAATTTCTTGCTTTTCCGCAGGTATAGTGTGGCTCTGCAGGATGTGCGGTTCTTGCTCCTGGGCCGCAGAAACCATGGTGGATGTAGGGGATTTGGACAGGACTGCAGGACCATTTGGGGTGTCTTGGGTAGGTGGGATAAGTGACTTCAGTCCATGATGCTGTTTGCTTTTTTTTCACTGGATTGGTTTAAGGGAAAATTTACAGGAAACCTCTATATTTGATGGGAAAATCCATGGTTTCCTGTAAATTTTCCCATTAACCAATCCATAAACGGGGGAAGCGAACAACATGTGTCAGGGATGGTAATGCCAAGATATGCCAAGCATCTCCAGATCTTTGATCCAACCAGCGTGTTGTGTTGCCGTTGCCTAGATTTATGGTCTAGGCTTCAGATACATCCTCTTCCAGGAGTCTAGGGATCGGATGGTCCAGAGGTATGTTCAAATCATCTTAGCTCTACATTTCCTATAGGCTACCTGCAGTTGATTAACATTGATATGGACAATCCACCATGTTTAGATATGTATAGATCATGTGCAAGGGAACCTTGGCGTTTTCATGTCTATAGCCTATATTGATTTCAATATCAATTTAGATTAGTTTCCATATGGGGCCTCATTGGCTCCAGGAGCTGACAGCGTTTTCCCATGGAACCAAGGAAAAGAAGGCGCTGGTACTACATGATCTTGGACGAGGCACAGCACATCAAGATCCTCGGCCAAAACGGTGGAGATTTATGGAATTTGATCGGGTTTAATGGAATTTACAGTAACCATCATACACTATCAATATTAAGGGCTTCATGAGGTTTTAACTATCAACGATATGGATGATATGGATGATGTAGGGTTGATCCTTCCGGACCGCTGTCCGCGCGCACGTTGGCGATGGCTTGACTGCTAGTCTTTGATTATGAAGTAAGCAATTGAACTACCTGAGTTACTGGGGATTCTCAACATATGAATGGGAAACCATGTTCAAACAAGTAACTTTCATGAGATGGGAAAACGGGATAGTTTAGATGGCTCAGGAGGTTTGGTATTGTCATTTGGCAAAAGTCAAAGAAGAAGATGATGATGATGCGGTTACTATATATATTTTTTGTTGGCCTACTATGGGGTGACCATCATTCTGAGGCGACTGTATATATAAAGTATACTGTATATTCAAACACAATGAACATAGTCTGTGCTGGATGGGTTGAAATTACCCAACAGGTACATTTTGGGAGAAATATGCATCTAAAACGACTCTCTTAGAGTGATATTTCTCAGGTAATACCCCTTAAGAAACCAGCAGCACATTGGGATGATCCATGGCTTTTGGTCCCCTAGCAATGGAACCCCATTTAATTCGATTATTATTGATTATCCCATATGTTCAACAAAAAACAGCTTGGATTTTCCAGCCATATAAGCCTTTTACCAGAGTGTTTGAACATGTTTGAAATATCACCTACTGTAGCTGATTAGTTCCCAGTAATATCCCCATTGATATCCATAAAACCATTTTAACCCACCATTTTGTGAGACCAAAACCCGCCAGCCGTGAACGAGGAATTTTCGCTCGCAGAAGTGGCAACAGTTGATGCGTCACCTGGGCGAGTTGTGCTGCCCTGGTCTACCTATGACTGGGAAATATTGGATGTTAGGGTGAAATGGCAAAACTATGTTACCCTCTGGTAAATTGACACTCCGACCCTGAAAATCACATTTTTTGAGTGGAAACTCATCTTCCAACCCCGATAAATGCCAGGGTCTATGTTAATATACTGGAGGGTAACATCTGTTAAAATGGCAAAACAAAATCCATGTAAAATACATGAAATGAGTAGAAACTCAAGATTGGAATCTCAGGTTTTGGGCTGAACATGAACCAAGATACACCCGAAATTGGGGATATGGCAGAGAATTTTCGAGAAATCACGAACCAAACAAACTTGACCATGTTGGGGTATTCGGAAATCCGGGTTTTTCTATGTTTTTGCTCGTGTGGGTATTAGAGATTTTAAGCATTGGGGCAAGAAAGTGCAGTTCCAAACATCGTTGCATCAGCGGCCTCGGCACACATAGTTTGATATGGGAAGTCAGCACACAATACCCTCTGGTAAACTAACAGTTCGCTATTGAAAATGGCCATTTATAGTTGACTTTCCCATAAAAAAATGGTGATTTTCCGTAGCTATGTTAGTTTACCAGAGGGTAAGTGTCGGATTTTACAGTCAGTTAAGATGTTATCAAACCTGTGGGACTGGGGGACTGAGCCATTTTGCAAGGACTGGTTTGACCAGGGTTTGGCAGAATGAACAGGGAACCAACATGGATCACATGGCATGTTTGTAGGTGAATCATGTTGAATCAAAAGCAGTCAATATGGAGTTGGCAAAACCAGAATTGTCATGTGTATGTTTGATGAACTCATGTAAAATCAAAAATCCATTTCAAAAAACTGCAGTGTTTCCAAAAATTGCAATGTGCTTTCAAGAAGTCATTTTCCTGGACGTGGTCTGTGGTGATGCCCTGGAAATGTGGACCTTGCCCGCCAGTGCCCATGGCCAAATAGGTTTCAACACGGAGCGCCGCCTCTTGCTCACTGGGACCCCCTTGCAGAACAATCTGACTGAGTGTCTGGGCAAGACTTTGGCCCTCAGGAAAAAAAGAAAGGGCTCCGGACATTGTTTATGACTTTCTTACTGGCAATATGTTTTTTGGATGATTTTTGAAGATTTTTTCATGATTTTTGATGATTTTTTGATTCCATGTTCAAATTCCTCTGGTCAATTCTGAGAGAGTGCAGGGAGTGCAGACAAGCTAGAGGGGCTAGTTGCTGGAGCCAGACAGCTGAGGCTTTGGTCCTTGATGCACTTCCTCATGCCAGCCTCTTGGTGTGCGAGATGCGACATGTTCTGTCACAGGAGGCGAGATTAGTGACCTGATTTGGATTGATGTGGTTAGTTACTGTACGGCTAGTTAATGCTAGTTGTACTCCATGAAATTCACACCTTGGTCTTGATTGGTCTTGCACGACCTTTATCATAAGAGAGATGTGCAGGGCTCAGTCGTACTGCTTTGTGGCTCCCCCTGCCGAGGACATGTTTCAGTCTTACCATGACTTCAAGGACAGGGTCACATAGAGGGCTTTAGCCTTCAAAGATGGTTTGGCGTCGTTTTGACTTTTTCATGATCCTACATCCCATTAAATTCCCATCCTCTAAGCTTACCTAAAGCTCGAAGTATTTTAAATGGAAGCGAGGACACGACAACTGTGGTCCTAGCTGGATGATAAGAGAGAGAGAGAGAGAGATAGAGTTGGATGATTGGGTTCCCACTTGTCATCTATATAGAGAGAGTTTAATGCTGGAAGCGACCCATGTTTCGGTTTTAATTAAGATGTTTCAACATCTTGGATCCGAGCACCGCGCTAAGAGGAGTTCTTCTCTGATCCCTTGCAGCTGGCCCTACATGAGAAGAGGGTGGATCAAGAGCAGGACGGGGAGATCATCTGGGGAACACACATTGGATCATGGCTAATGCCTTTCCGATTTATGCCAAAGCGGTATTTTTTGGGAAGTTCGCAAAAGGTATAACGACTCTTTTTTGGCCCAGAACAGCCCGAAAAGCATCTCAAAACCAAGAAAGGTTGCTCAGAGAAACGTCCCACAGTCAGATCATAGCTTGAGATCTTGAGGATACTCTGCTATAGGATCTTTTACGATCTGGTATTAT
This sequence comes from Symbiodinium sp. clade C Y103, assembly GCA_003297045.1. Classification (NCBI taxonomy): domain Eukaryota; class Dinophyceae; order Suessiales; family Symbiodiniaceae; genus Cladocopium; species Cladocopium sp. clade C. The sequence goes on from BGPT01000021.1 coordinate 613,891, forward strand.
CCGGTATATGTTTACTTATTCTAGGTGGTTGTTCAATGTTTTTCACCATGTTTTTACCCTCTGGTAAACTAACATAGCTATTGAAAATGGTGATTTATGTTGTGGATTTTCCCATTAACAATGGTGATTTTTCCATAGTTATAGTTGATTTTCCCATTTAAAATAGTGATTTTCCATAGTTATAGTGGATTTTCCCATTAATAGCATGGTGATTTCCATAGTTATGTGGCTGTTTACCAGAGGGTAGTGATTTGTTATGATCCTTGAATGGGACTATGATTCCTCAGTAGGGGCTCGTGGAACTGGACCGCCGTTCGTCACCAGGACTTGGTGGGCCGCTTGCACAAAGTCTTGCGACCTTTTCTGCTCAGAAGGTGGCCGGGATGGTGCAAGAATGGCTCAAAATGAACCATTCTTCAAGATTGATTTAAAAAAAATCCCCTGATTAACCATAATAACATATAATAACAATATTATGAACAATAGAAAAAATGTAGGAATAATAGTAATAATATATAATAATAATGAACATATTAATAGTAATAACAATAGTAATAATGAGTCCAATTTCGACGAAGGGCAACTGGTCTCCCCAAATGCCCTCTTGACTCTCAAAACTCACTCTTTGGGGGAAATAATCCCCATAGGGGTATATTTACTGAATAATGAGCCCACAGCGGGTCTGGTGAATTATTGGGTTTCACAGCATGATGGTGATGGACAAAATCCGGAACCAGCCGTGGTATTCATCACGGTGCAGCGATGTCAGGCTGAAAAGTGAAGTGGAACGTCAATTGCCAAACAAGCACGAGTATGTGGCCCCTTGGCGAGCTGTCCCCGTGCCAATTGACGCCCCAAACGGGATGGATGTTGTTCACCCACTTCTGGCATACCCTTACTATCCCTCGTTTTTGTTGTTGAATGATGATTGATGTTCATAAATGGTCAACAACTGCAGTATATCCGATTGTGTGTTACAGGAGATTTACTTATATAATCTTATCTATATTTATAAATATATGTGAATATTATATATATATGATTCTTTAATTCTTTCTAATCCTGATGATATTGATTGATATTTAAATAGTAATTGGCACCCATTTCCTTACCTCAAAGAACAATCACACTCAGAGGATTTGCCAATTTCAGGAGTGAAGGAACTCACCTTTTTAAACATGAAATTCATCATACAACATCTGGAAATGGGCCATGTTCCATAGCTGTATTTGTTAGCCAGAGGCTAACTTGGTTTTCTGAGCTCGTTGCGAAACTCGCGGAATTCCGGGGGTCCAGAGCCCAGCCCAGGTGCGATGTCCCTTGTCGCGACGGCAGCAGGTCCTCTATGAGGAGTTCATGCAGAGGCTTGGTGGGTTACCAGGGTTTTGAAGCGGTGGGAATACGTAAAAAAAGTTAAAGATGGTTGAATATCCTTCAGATTCAGTAAACTGACAGTTTAACATGGTATAGATTGCCCATTTATGGATGGTTTACCAATCAAGACTCAGAATTGAGATTTTCCATAGCTGTTAGTCTACCGCAGGGACGTCTTGCTGCTCTAGTGGATGTAACATGATGCAACAGTTCGTTCGTATCCTCTCTTTCTAGCCAATTCTAGGGATGGCGAGAGAGAGAGCGAGAGAGAGAGGTCAATGGCAATGATAATGAAAATAGTGATGATGGCAATAGCCATGATTCATTCTGAGAGATGGAGGATGAGGAAAGTAGAAAATAGATGGATAGAAGGCAACAATTCAGTACCATGCGTGCATTCCGGGTGGCTAAATAAGCAGATAAAAAAAAAGAAAGATGGTACCATTCCCGGTGTTGTTGATTTGTTTTCTGCGTTTGTGTTTGCAGACTTTGGATGCTGTATTTTTCTTTTTATGTGCTATCATGATCATGAATGAAGCAAGAGATTCAACGCCAATCATGATAGCAGCCACTGGGAATCCCTGAAGATCCAATCCCATGGTAGCCTCAAATGCCATCCTCAGGATATGCTGGATCCAGTTTGGTGTATTATCCCATAATCTTCTCCAATTATTCCAATCTTAAAGTGTCCGTGTCCTTTCTCCATCGTTCTCCAATATGTTCGTAGGTATGGTGCTTTTATCCTATGATTTGATCCAATTCTTTTAACATTGGTGTACATTTTCCAACATTTGCTTTTTTTTACAGTAGGGGTTTGTTGAATGTCTTGCCACATCTTGCCACGTTTCATCATGTAAAGATTGTTGGTAAATCTTGAGTCGCCAGGCGCGAAACACAACGCGTGCTGAAGAAGGGGGACTACATCAGCATGATGGGCGACCTGGCCATTGGACTCCTCCAAAAAACCAAGCGGAGAAAGTCCAGTAATGATGGTTACCCTCTGGTAAACTAACATATCTATTGAACATTGTGATTTTTTTCGTGTATTTTCCCATTAAAAATGATGATTTTCCATAGTTATGTAACAGTTTACCAGAGGGTAATGATGGTCAATGATGGTAAAACCCCTTTGATTCCAAGTTTAGTATACCAATTATATTTTGTAAACCACCGTAAGCCACAAACCCCCATGCCATCTGGAATCAATGGGGTTGTTACCATCATTAACCAACAATGATGAGGGGATTTAATGGGAGTTTGGTATGATGTGCTAGATCCAGTATAGAAAAAACATGCCGAATAGAGGTTTCTTATTGGGTATACATCTAGCAATGGGATGATGCAACCCAATGGTTGGTTGGTTATTGGGACGGTTATTGGGACGGTTACACCATGGGTTTGCGACATTATGCAAATGACATGTTTTTTTTGTTTCCATCAACGGTAGTTTAGTATACCAATATATACGACACATGCGAATATGCAAATATACAATGTACATCAATGTACTTCATATTATGTGTTTGCCGTCGATGATGGGCCGAATACTCACCAGCTAAAAAAAAAGATTGCGGGATATCTATCAGATGAGGGATTAGAAGATCGTACGTTTTGGGATTGTTTTGGCGTAAGTTTGGCCATCAGATTGCAGACCAAAATATTAAAGACTTGGGTTGTCATAGGGAGAGTACTTTACCCATATTGGAAGTCCACTTTTTTGGGGAACTGACCATGAAGAGGTAGTAAAAGATACACGATTTGTAAGTGTAGATATTCAAGACATCCACGGCCCCAGAACCCAGGGTATCTAGAATAGAGAGAAAGGTTCAATTTCTTACATTCTATCTCTAAGTTCCATACCACCAAAGATGGAGAAACTCTCCATCCAAAGTGACCTGTTTTTTTCCGGTGGTTTGAGATCAGATTTGTTCAAAAACTGGATCATGAGTTCGAACCATCCATTTTGATACCTTTTCACATCCACATGCATTTACCCTAGGATTCCAACCACCTTTGAAACAAAGGGGTTTAGTAGAACCCCCTTTGTTTTCTATGGCCAAAAGACTATTCTGGCTGGTGGTTCATTTTGTTGTGTGCTCAACCTTTTTGCTTCGGTCGAGTGAATACCATTTTTCAGACTGGTAGAGCTGAAGTGATTCACAGGGGGCAAAACAAAGATATTTTCAAAATTGGCAAGGTAATTCCACTAGCTCTTTCATGAGCAGACAAAGAGCGAATGTCGAAAAGTGAGAGTGAAAGCGGCAAAGACTTCAGAAAACGTTTGTATATTTGAATAGCATGTGAAACCAGGAACAAACTACCAACAAAATCCAGCCTCCTTTGAAAGATCTCTTCCTTCCAGACACAAACCAGTAGACATCATCAATTTATTCTGTTTTAGATTTGGATGGTGTGACTGGAATTTCAACACGCTCCAGTTTGAAGTTCTGAGTGGATGCAAGACTTACACTATATAAATAAAGCTATTGGGTTCAACAAGTTTGGACCTTGCAATGTTGCGAAACATGCCGCAACGCACTGTGTGCCAGATTCCTGTTCCACGCGAGCACGATGTGCAAGTATGTTCTTTTACTAACAATGCAATTGCCACATCTTCTCGCTTGCTCTGTGGATTTTGCTTTGCTCGAGGCTACTGTACTGAGACAGGAGTTGAGACTTGCGACCTCTTTAGCAATGACACTGTACTCCAAGCAACAATATTTCAGATCAATGATCAATGTGCCAATTCTAAGCTTCCTGTGGTCAGAACTTGTCATGAATAAATTGGCTTTCACAACCAAACTTGGCCAAACACGTCATAACACGTCCAGATACAAGGTCAGCCAATCATGTGTGTGTGTGTGATTTGTTGACTCTCTCTCTCTCCCTCTCTCTCTCTCTCTCGCTCCGTGAGCCATATTTCAGACAGTATAAACGGTGGCAAGCAAAGGAAACCAAACAAATCTTTGCATCAGGCAAATAATGTGTCTATTCGTGAAGCGTTTCTTCGCATTCCAGCAAAAATTCAATGAACGAAAGAATGCAACGCGGTAGTTGGAGAGGTGACGTGGTATTTTTCTTCAGGAGACAACATCTCCCCTACTACAATGCACAAAGCCCGATACAGAGTGCCTTTCGTAAGCGTTTTGTTACACACTTTCAGCTGGTCTAGCAATCCAGCAGCGCTATCATTTGATTGGTCAAAAATGGTGTCCCTACTTAATTACGGTTTGCTTTCTTCTTCTTGCCTTGCTGGTAGATGCAGCAGATTCATTTAAAAGCGAGCTGAAGGTATAGAGAGTCTGCAAGCACCCATCAGGTAGACACGGGGCCAACTTGCATTTTAAGACATATAAAATTATAGAATTTATACACAGACGCATGTACATACACTTCGATGTGCCTTCAATTGTCGGTTGTGCACACATCTCTCCAAAAGCAAAACTATGAATATGTACGTGTACACGTTGGCTTCTATGCTTGCTCTCCTAGCTCTACTGGAATTTTCTTTAGATATGGATCCAGCCATGAACTTGCCAAACTTACATCAGCCACAAATTCTTGCCACAGAAACGCAAAATTGTGGGATCAAAATCGCAACTGCACTAAAACAAAAATGCCTGTTTTGGGGTAATGGGGGTTCACGCCATTTAAAGGGAGTTCACGCCAAAAAAAGGGGGTTCACGCGAGTTTCACGCTAGTTTCACGCTGTTTCACGCTGTTGGCTTTTCAGGTGTGCACACTGCATATTTGGAGGCTTCATTGCATTGCTGGACAACATTTGCAAGAAATTACCCAGTATTGCATAAATTGCTGCTTTGGATTCTTTTTGTGTAGCAATCGAACACTGGCCTATTTTTGCTACTCTACTGACACATACCGTTTGTTTCTTTTATTTTCCTTACCGATGGAACATCGATCAATGTTTTCTAGGAAAACTGTTGGCAACTGCCTAGCTGCAAGTCTTTGAGCAGAGACGAATCAAAACAAGTATCCCGAAAGCACGTGTGCAGGTTAGGTTGGGTTTGAGGGGTTAATCTCGAAGAGGCATTCTGCAGTGGTAGCTGAAAATAAACCGACAAATGACTACAAACAACAACAGAGAAACAAGCAAGGGACATGACCCAATTTGCGCAGAGGGTCTTGAATATCGAGACTTTTCCTTGCGAGATGAGGCATCATGATAGGATGACCCATAGAATGCAACAACACACTGAGAACCACACGCATTAAGAACAAAGAAGTCCCATCATGACTTGTGATTGGATATGTGATAGTTTTTGCTACAATTAATAGATGCTATTGATATACATAATGCTAGTAGTTATATATAAATATACACACTCTAAATTGATCGAAAATGTCAGTGAGTGGAAAATCACTTGCAATCCCCAAACTTAAAAAAAGACACTGCGCAACTTGCTTTAGCGAAAAATTCATTGCTACAACACCTGCAAGTCAACTCAGTAGAACCAAGCTCGACTTATTGAGCCTATTGCATCCTATAAGCGCATCACTGAACAACAATGTAGACACCCTGAAGTTTTGAAATTGCAGCCTCAATAAGGGTTTATCAAAATATTTGACTGCGCATTGGCTCAGGATATCTTATGGTGTCAGACACATACAACAAGTCTGGAGTCATGTTGGTGTCCTGAGTGGATGGATTGCAAGTACCAGCAGCATCGCTGTAAAATTTGGTGTTCACACCACACAACTTCCGTGCAAAAGAAACAGGTTGAAAGGGCCTCGACATACTGCTCTACATACACGCTTTAAGCAGAAACAAAATTCATGCTACTGCTATTGCCTGAAAAAAACAAGTTGTTTGGTGATCTTTGATTTGGATGTTTCTGACCCTTTTCGTGTTTGTCCTGCTGGGCTTCCTCTGGCTTTTACAACAGATCCAACCATACTGGCTGTTTGTCGGAGGCAAATTGTCACCAATAGTTTATTCCAGTTTCAAAGTTTAAGGTGTTCGAAGTTAAGTTGAAACGACTGTGTGGCGGGCTGTATAGGACTGCATGGTCACCAATTTGATTTTTAATAGTTTGAATCATTAGGACGACAAAAAAACACTTTTCAAATCTTTTAAAGTGGTTTTTGGAGCTCCATGAAATCACACGCAAAGCTTCCAGAAGGTTCTGTGTTGACATGGCAGTCAGAAAAAAATGACTTACAAAACGTTCCCACTGGAGCCCCCACTATTGGATCGGTACGACCCATGTCGACGACATCTCTTTTTTTTACTCCTAGAGGTGTGCATGTTCTTGAATACTCTCAGCACCAATGATCAAACGATTAAATACAAACAAAGGGGGTTCTATTAACCACCTTTCTTTCAAAGGTCGATGACCTCTAGGGTTTACATTTTTACATATTTACTGGGGTAATCACATATCCAACTGCGGTTATCCCAGCGTGCTAAGCTTTAGGCAGTTGCACATCATGGGCAGCCGAGGTATCTTGATGCAGCTCCGCCGCTCGGCTGTGCCATCTTGGGGATTTAACTAAGAAAGCTGATGGTTGAAAGTTGACTATGATCGCAATTGACCGCATGCAAATGTCGTGTCATTCCCAGTTTAAATCATTATCATCAAATCTGCCAAAGACTACTGCAGCAAGAGATTCAAGCAAGTCAAAGCACCAAAAGTTGAACGGGTCCCAGATCCAGCGAAAGGTGGGGTATGCCTGAACCGGTAGATCTACGTTGTTCTCTCACTGGTTTTGAAGGCACACAAACATTTAGCAGATCTATCCTGTAGCATATATTCTATACTCGTGGTCACCGGAAAAATGTGGCAATCTGCCCAATTTTACATTGTTTTTGAATATTTAGAACCATGCATGCCCAATTCAGGGTTTTAGTGAGTTGGCCTGGGGATTACAACATCAATTTCAATCGGTTTCATTCTTATTATGACTGGAAGGATGCTTATCTTGTGCTGAAACCACCTCCGCCCAGATTTTTCAGCAAAATTTGCTTGAAACAAGTTGAACGCTTCCAATGGGAAGATTGTAGGGTTGGGTATGACCCACCAAATCCCATGACATCCCCATATTCTGCGTGAAATTACGGTTTGAATGACTTAGACCCCACGCATTCCTGCCCCACAGCAACAGAGGAAAGGTCTGCAATCATCCCGAACTCTTTGAACCCCGATGTGCTGCAGCTCGTTTGTGACATCGGGTTGCTTCCTGGAACCCCAAATGACAATGGATTAATTAGATGGATAACTTACTGTAATTATTCTTTTTCTATGTAGGGATTCTTAACTACCATAGGGAACAACCATGTCTAACTTTCTGGTTGCTAGGTTATGATGAGAATTTGAGCACTAGTCTACTCTTGCCTTGAAGAATGGATGGTCAATGAATACAGCCACGTTTATTTGCCATTTTTTGATTCACAGACACCACAAAGGAACCCTCTGATTTCAATGAGGTAGCATCACCAGGCCAACCTTGGGTAGGTCCACCTGTGTCTGTCACCCTCCGCTGTCATCAAAGGTGGCAATGAGAAATCCCCAACCAAAATGGATGGTTTAATAGGAAAATCATTTATTAAATGATGTTTTTTCCAGCAAGCCACGTTTGGTGACCGGACGGTATTTGTTGCTGAAAACGGGGATGCATTCTGTATGGCACGATGGTTATCACATCAGCTCTACGTGGGTAAGGATCAAAGATGCGTCGCGCAAAAATGGAACGGTCACGATTTAAAGCGAAGAATGACCATCCAATCCCTGGCTTGGGGTGTTTGGCATATTTTCATCCAGGATGCGTCATCATGTATCATCACCGACTAGAGTTTCCAAATCCCCTGTTTTTATCATGTTTGATGCTCAAATCTTCATTTTCATCGCGAGATTGTGAAATCCGAACTTCGCCCACTTTTGGATGCTTCGTTTTTGTTTCCGATTTCCAAGCTCAAAGGAACCGTGCCCTGCTCATGCTTAACTAGATGCTTCAAATGTCAATAACACATTTCCTATAATATTGATAATGATCATTGCAATGTCATATATACACGTAATGATTATATATATATATATATTTGTTTTTTCATATCGTATGTCAATCTTGTATAATTGTATAAGTATATATATATATCATTATATATCACTATAAGTTATGATAATGTCCACCACAAATCACCAAAGGTCACGGCCTTTGTCATGTGCCAATTGGAGTTCCATCTGCCGGGTGATGTGCTGCTGGCGCTCTGGCAGAGCGTTGGTGGACGACGGCCTGGGGAGGAGCACGGGAGCGGGAGCGAAACGAGACAACATGGGTAGTACAAAATCATGTCTGACACATGGTGACATTATACAAATCAAGAATATTTTGCAGATATATATATATATAATAAATATATTTATATATGTAATTACACTTTCTAGACTTTTTTTTCAAGTATGTAATGTGATACGTAATGTGTATTATACGCGATTACATGTGTGTATGTATAGATATAGTATAGGCGGAAATCATGGTTGAATGCCCATGAGTCATGGATAGTTACACGTATACCGTTTGTGGAGAGTTCCATGTGTAACGTACCAGCAATACAAGGGAATATGCACAAGGCAAAGCGGGGATGGCAGGCAATGAATTATTGGACAGCTTTTTTTTTGCACATATTTAAGCGGGAAACCATGCTTATTCACCATGAAATTCAGAGGTTTCCTTTGTCTTGATTTTCCCTTGGACCAATTCTGGATGATGTGGATTTCCCTTCTGATGCATGATAATCCTCGTTCATTTTCAAATCTTTGGGATTGGTTGAAACCAGCCAGACGGTGTCTTGACATGTCCTTGGATATTGTTGGTGGTAATGGCATATGGATGCATATGAAAGTTCTTATACTGTAATACTGCGCCAAGACAGAGAATAGATATTAGATTAGATACACTTAGATACCGTATTAATTGTATATCAATTATGCTCAACCATACTCGGGATCATAATCTCCAATGACTTTCAGTGTGGTTGAAACTCCCCAGCAATTATATAATGACATTGGATTACATCCTCGGGTCCAGAAACTGAAGCGCCCCTTGAACTGTGCAGTCACAGGAGAACTTCTGCTCGCTGATCATGCCATTGCAACTTAACTTGACCTCCAGTGTGAGTTCTTCCACCAGGTGCCATGGATAACATTGTTACATAACTGTTCGCATCCTAAGCATATTATGCACCTGAAGCAACAAACATATATAACTCCAAGAAGAAACATGGTGGGCTAAAACCTTCTGATTTTGTAGTTAAATCGTGGTGTCGCCCTGAAGCAAGCATCTTCTGTTAACTGGTGGCATGATTATCTTGATTGTGGCAATGCCCACGCTGACATTGCAGGGGCGAAGTTTCAACACCAAGGGGCTCCCATTGCTCCACATTGTTTCGGTGCCCAGACCACAAGAATGCCTATAAGGCTCGTGAAACCCGAACACTCACCAATATATTGAATTATATTTTGCATTTCTGTTAGCCATTTTGTTTGAATCTGGAAGCGAGCCATTTTGCAGCCTCAACTCTGGCCATGTCCAACGCTTCAACTTGAAAGCCAACGATGGTTTCCATATTAAATTAGACGTGCAGCAACTTTCAGCCAAAAAAAAGGTGGATTTTACACCCCTTACCTTGAGAACCAGAGCCTGCCATGTGAACGCAGCCATTTGCTAATTTTAGACTTACAATGAAATATCGATAAATCATAGTCACCCCAAACAAGATGGAAACAACCGATGGCAAACACTTAAAACCAATGTAACAAAATCATCGCAAACCATGGTAAACTCCAGTTTTTCCGCGGGTTAGCCATCTCAGCTTCGTCCAACACCCAGGCTGTCGCTGTGGCGATTGGAGCTCTCCATGCAGCTGTCGCGTGCCGATTTGCCGTTGACCGAGGCTGGGCTGGCGATGGGTAAAATGAGGATCAACCATGGGATTTCATAGGGAAAGTGAGGATCAAGCGATATATATATATATATAATCCAATATAATCCAATACAAACATCACATATAATTAAACTTTAAACATGTTCGCCCCAACCCGGACGTTTCACCATACCCAACCGGGTAGTAACATCAACTTATCTTAATAAGGTATAAAATCCGCCATCCCCTCTGGCAAATATGTGGATTGGAGTAGTAACACATCAACTTATCTTAATAAGGGATTAAATTCCGCCACCCCCTCTGGCAAAAATATGTGGATTGGAGTAGTAACACATCAACTTATCTTAATAGGAGATAAAAATCCGCCACCCCCTCTGGCAAATTTGTGCATTGGAGTGGTAACACATCAACTTATCTTAATAAGGGATTAAAATCCGCCACCCCCTCTGGCAAATATGTGGACATGGTAGTAATATCAACTTATCCTGATAGGGGATAACAATCCGCCACCCCCCCCGGCAAATATGTGGATTGGAGTAGTAACATCAACTTATCTCAAATCAGACACGGTGAAACGTCAGGGTTGCAGCGAACATGTTTCTTCAGGGGGGCACGTTCTAAACTGTAAGACAAAGACCAGTTTCCGAAGAGTTTTCGAAACCAGTTTTCGGCCATGAGCTCCTTTTGTCAGAACGCCAAGGCGTCAAGAGTCGAGCCAGGTTCAGAAGTAAATCCGTGAAAACACTCCGTTTATAGGTGAATAGATCTAGGGTTTTAAGCCATCCAAACCATCAAATCTGGTGTTTTAATTCGGTCTCAACAGATAATTCGGATGCAGTGGATCAATAAATGATGGATCAAGAAGAAGAGAGTTATGAACGTAATTAGCTGGGCGTATTTGGGGATGACATGTTTGGGATATTTACGAACCAACCAGTACCCTCCGGTAATTAAACGCAGCTATTGAAAATAGTGATTTCCCATAGTTCCGTTAGTTTACCAGAGGGTATATTTGTGGGATTGTTTTTTCTTCATCATTTGGCCTCAAGGTGCGTAGTTGACACGGTTCCAAATCGTTCGTGACATCTAGCCCTCCCATAATCCTTTGTGACATGTACGTAATCATCACTGGATTGATTCAAAGGAACACCTGAGGGAAATGTCACCCTCAGTAGGGTTTGCTGAAGGTCATTGAGGTGGAGCTTCCAATGAAACGCAGGCGCAGTCTCAGGGGATCGGAACAACGTATTTGGAAGTATCTGGTAGAAAAATTGCATGGTTTGGTTTTCAATTTTCAAGAAAACCCCAGATTTGGGGTGTAAAAGCAATGGTTTTGTGGTTGGATGTTTCTTTAAATCCAATGACAAGAGGAGTTGATCCTTGCGAAGCCTTTTCTGGGGTACTGTATGAATCCACATTGCACATGGCTGATTTGTCCGTGTCCACCGCAACGGCTACAGTCATAACAATAGCTATAAAATTCAACATGGAACTTGGAGAGACATGGTACCGCTCATTCGGACATTGTTTCTCTCACAGCAAACTTCAAGGCTTTGTTTGGCAACCATCTGGATTCTTTATATAGGGACATGTTCGATGCCCATCTAAAGACTGCACATATTGACACATGTCACATATCTGTTTGTGTTGCACTTCAGGATTGCCCAATCATTCTTAGATCCTCCGGCATTTGTGTGCATCACATAAATCTATATACTGTACACATAATGCGCAATCATATGTTTCGAATAGTGATCAATTCGGTACTCTACTTCTTCATTTGGCATCCCAAATAATCATACATATACATATATATATATATATTGATGTAGTCAATGAAGATAATTTGATATCCAACTTGTCTAGATAACTGATATATCATTGTATAGTTGATTTGTTGCTGATACCGATACCTCCCCAGCATACCCGCTGCCCAACCCAGGCGGATCATGCCAACGTTGCCTCCAGCCTCGGGGTCCTTGAGGACAGGTGCAGGTTGACACGCAGCTGGAGGGATGGAATCATTGGATGGTTTATGATAAGTTACTTATGACTCATTCACTAGATTGGTCTAAGGGAAAATTTACAGGAAACCTCTATATTTCATAGGAAAATCCATGGTTTCCTGTAAATTTTCCCATTAACCAATCCATTGACTCATGTCCAAGAAAAATGATGGTAGTTAGTGATGGTTGACTTCTCATAGCTAAGTTAGCTTACAACTACACAACTAGAGTTTATGGAAGATAGTTCGAACTGGTTAATGTGGTGAACATACGCACACTGATAACTTGGGGGCAGCACCTTGTAAGAAACGTGGGGGTGTCTTTGAAATGTTTGAAGCATCAAATCCCAGCGGTTCAACCCAGAGGAGTGGCTGGAAACTCTCTGAAGCCCCACCATGTGCAGACACAAGCCGCAGATCTTTGACACTTGTACAGTTGGAGACATTTAGAGCCATCTGATATTTCTATTTCTATCATGTTAAGAACCATATTAACATCCACTTTCTGCATGATTTGTGCCCTAATTTGGTGGATTGAATCCCTATACTGGGATAAACATTGGTAAACCACCTATCCGGTGGATATTTTTACAAACAACAGGAATCATCCACAATCCCCATAGTGTTTTGGTTGGTTAAAACAAAAGACATTCATATCCCAATTTTGGTAGCCCTAAACACCCCATGAATCCCAGGGTTTTATCGGAGCCCCCGGCCGCTTCGATCGCCAGGAAGCACCTGTCGCCACAGAGCCAGCGATTTCTGGATGAGTTGGGAAGCCCTAAAAGGATGGTCATGGATGGTTTTCCCTACCATCTTCTTTGTGCTGGGAAAATCATGGGAAAGTCATGGAGAAATATGAACAAAACTATGGGGAAATATGGGAAAAAAACCCGAAGTAAATGGAGGTTTCGTTCGCTGGGAAGGTGATCAAACTAACTGGTGGATTTTCCAGCCACGGTTGAGGACACCGCAGGTATCCGCAGGTACTTTCAGATTAATAATAAAAGCAAATCCATGAGCCTCGCAAACAAACTACACCAAAGTACGGTACTTTTACGCGTGTTTTTACTTTCTGGATTTGTTTGGTTGATGAGTTGGGGAGATTATGAATTTTTGTTGCTGGGTGCAAAACTAGGCAAAACATGAGTAAATTATTGCTAAGCTACAGTAAGTGAACAGTTATTTGAATCGTACGGAATCACTTTCAACCCTACCCCATAAATGAGAAACACATGGGTTGATCTGCCTGAATGTCTCCAACCCCTGGCCGTCGTGACAGTAAAATCATGCAGATATGAGGAATCATCCCCGAATGGCAAGCTATTTCAGGCTGGTGGATTGCGGAATCATAGTTTCTAGATGCGCATGGACTGGCCCTTTTCTGATTTTAGGATATTTTAGGTGCCATAGAAAAAGAGAAGCGTGAAAGCAGAAATCTTCCAGCCAGATAGGGGTGATAGTGAGGGGAATCGCCAGCATTTGCCTTGCTTCAGTCATTGGATTGGTTTAAGGGAAATTTTACAGGAAACCATGGATTTTCCCATGAAATATGGGGTTTTCCTGTAAATTTTCCCATTAACCAATCCATTGATTCAGTCTTTTGAATGTGTAGTTCATCCAGATTGATGGTTTGAAGCTGCTACATGCTGCTATGGTGCACCCATGGGAGCCTCCACTTCAGTTTCAACCGACAACTTGTCGTTGCCCCAATTGGAACGAACAGGCAATTCTAGACTGCAAAGTGATTTTCCAAGTTCTGCAGTTTTGGGGTTACATATTTTGAGAATTTTTAAGACAACTTCATAGGAAAACCGGTATCTTAAACCAACCACCGGATTACTGAAAGAACCAAATTAGAGGCACTACCTACATTCGACAGAAAAAAAAAGGTCATGGCTCCAAGTTTATTTGATTTTTTGCTTTTCGTTCAGATCCTTCTGTTCACAAGCCGCTGGGTAGTGCAAGTTGGTTTCCAAATGGGGAAGGCGATACTCCACTGTGCTCCAAAATGGAAAACCCGATGCAATGTGAGCCCCCAAACGAATGAAACCAACGCGCCAAGTTAGTTGGTTTATTCTTAGGCTTACTATGGTTTTGATAAGTATATCGATATCTATCTAGATGGGTGAACATGATCCAACTTAACTTATTTTCATAGATTTCCAACAAGTATACAATACTTATGGTAAGAACTGATAGAAACTATAGATAAGTATAGATTGCTAGTGTATTTTTTAGATAGCTTGCCATGTATACACACGGTGCACTGAGGTCGTATTTGGCCCATCTCAGACAAGAGGAAGAGAGGAGGGACCGGCGGCAGAGCGTGGCCATCGCGGTGGACTATTTGATGTGGCTCGTGGGGAGCCTCTGGTGGATTCCTGGGATGTCTCGGGGGTCATTGGATTGGTCGGGAAAATCTTAACCGGTTTTTACCATGGTTTTTCCTATGAAATATAGGGGGTTCTTATGGTGGTTTTGAGGGTTCATGTTAGTAAAGTAATAACAATACACCATCCATATGTTGATGGTTTATACCACCTATTTGTGATGAAATCTGGGATGGTTTACTATTGCTCTTCCCACTTCCCACATCATAAGTGATAAGATGTGGAGTATGTATTGATGCAATATGGTGCATATATGTAATAGATATTATATATATATATATACATATATATATATATACATACATGTGTGTTTGTGTGACAAATGTGTGGAATTATTTAGACATGACTTGATTATATGATGGTGATGTGACAATGAATTGATTTTGATTTGATGGTGATGTGATGGGTGATTTGACTCATTATTTGATGGTTATTCACTGTTTTTGTTGGGAGCGCGACCCTTGTAAATATATCATCAGATTATTCATCCATATTCCCATGTTCGTCGGCTCAATCAATCAGTCCCCTATTTACCACCCAAAAATCATATGAGAGAGATATGACATCCCATTGATCATTGGGTTGGTGGGAAAATGTGCAGGAAAGCCCTATATTTAAAGGTACAAAACATGATTTAGATTTTCCCATCAACCAGTCCATTGATTTGAATCTTCCTAGACCACCCTTTCTCCCATAGAAATCCCATTGGTGAATCTCTTCCGGTCTTCCCCTGTCCATGTCAGCAGCTCGAGGTCATGCAGGGACGGCCCTGGATTGGAAGCAACGGCCTGCAGCTGTCACTCGGACGTGGTTCGTGGCTGGTCTTCCCGGCTGGAAAAAAGCCTTCCAAAGGCTGGAAAATCCCATGGAAATCCAGCATTTATATAATAGGTTCTAAACCATAAACATCCATGAACTATGTGGACTCAATTATTCAATGGATTTATTTTTTTGAATGGGTTTGAATGTGATCTAATGGGATTTAATGGGATTTACTCCCACCATTGATAGACCAGCGTTCAAGATTCGGCCAGCAAACATGCAGATTTTCCATTGCCAAGTCTGATTGCTGGAGGGTAGTTATCGTGGTTAACAGGCAACTGGGTTGGGGGTCAACTTACCATTCGTTCATAGTCAGGTGGCTGTGCGAAGGCGTTAGCTTTTGGTCACAGCTATCTCATATAGGCAATTGATGGCAATTGCATGGCTTTGGAACACAGTTATGCACCCCTCAAGTTAAAGATGGAACCTGAAAAATGGGGTCCCAAAGATGATTTTACACTATATTTTACAACGTACTGGAGATGGCCAGGTCGCCGGGTTTAGGTCACATGATGGGGCCATGGTGGTTTAGGGCATGGTGGCAGAAAATCAATCACATGTTGAGTAATGAAAGAAAACATGCATCGCTGAATTTCATCAAAAGATACGTATCTCACAGACTACATCTTTCACTTTCAGGGGCTACCTATCGAAAGTTGATAAAGGACATGTCATTTGGGATTTATTTGTCCCGTTTCCGGAATTTCTTCAGATCATTGGAAAATCCGTGACGACCTCCGCGTCCACCCTGAGGTTGTCCCAATGTGTTTCATCCTCACTGAGCTCGCAAGGCCGACACTGCGGTTGGCTCCGGTGGGAGCGCACTTGAGCTATGAAAAAGATACCTTAGCTGATTGGTTATGGTAAGATTTGATAGGGGGTTATACTATGTCGGACTAAAAGTATAGAATTGGCTCCTCTAGCGGTTACTATGCGGTTACTTATAGGATATCAATGGATGTTGTCTGACGTTATGGTTATATGTGATATCAATGGATAATGATTCGGATATTCTGGATTTACAGGTGTTTATTATATCCCCTAGTTGGGATACCTATTGATTGCCCTACTCGTACCAATACGCCAGGATCATGATCCCAAACGACTGTTTCTTTTGGGATAGCTGCAATGGAACAATCTTGTTGTTTGAATCAGAGGTGCCCCAGATTTTATGTGACTTTCCATTGTTGCAACACTGTTCTTTGTCCCGTTCAAATTTTCAACGGATATTGCAAGCTGGTGTTGCAATGTGCAAGCAATGTCCAAATGCCCTAGTTTTTGTGTGTCAGCTCAGTGTTTGGTGTTGGAAATGTGTCAGCCTGATGTTGCTGGGGTATAGCCAGTTCGGTCACAGCTGCATACCAGCAAATGACTGACCAACTTGTGTCTTCAACCCAAACAAGTCCCCAGCTTTAAACATCAATTAGATTTGGTAATCTTCATAAAAGACTGGTTTAGTTGTTATTATCATTTCCTTAATGTAGTACTGCAAGCCCAATTCTAAACCTCCAAGTTGGGATCTTTGGGTATACAAACCATGTCTGGTAAAATTGGGGATGATCTATTCATTGGGATTTGGGATCTGCATCCCAGGCATCGGAAGTGGCTTACAATCCATATAACATATGAAATCCCATATTCGATATATATATATAATATATAATTAACATATAATTAATATAATATATACATATATATATATAAATCTGATGATATTCCCCATGTACACGCCCGTAAACTAACATAGATGTGGAGTTTACCCACCATGAATGTGGATCATTTTCCGAACGGGAAAGCGTGGTTGTTTTCCACATCGCGTTGGATGTATTATACCCCATGATCATCAACCAATTACCTGTAAACTTTGACCCCATTAACTATAACTACAAACCAAACCCATTATAATAATAATGATAATAGTAATAAATCATTATCATTGTTAATCCTCCTTATAAACTATGAACTATGGGGTCCCACATCATTAACCCCACTCAACTGTCAATTGACTACTAAACAGTTGCCCTCTGGTAAAGTAAGATAGACCCTGAAAATAAGCAACTTTTAGTGCATTTCCGGATTTCCCAAGCTATATCTTCTGGGGTCTATGTTAATTTACTGGAGGGTAATGATCAATAAATAACAATAGTTACTAAATCAATACTACAGTTAAAATAATGTATAGTTAATAATATGATAACTAATACAGTTCATAGTATAGTTAATAATTAAGAATGTGTCCCATCATTTCCCATGAGAATCCCATTAAAAGGTACCCACGATGAAAAAATCCCAGGTTTTCTTCAGCTCCAGGTCGACGGAGCTTCCTTTGGCCCGAGCCGAGGAGTTCGTTTTCGATCCACGTTCCCAGCCGTGGGAATTCATCCCCCAACACATGGGTTTTACCGGGAAAATCATGGGAAAACTGTGGAAAACTACGGACAATTATGGGACATTCCACTCTAAATGAAGGTTTAATGTGAAAATCATCGAACTAAATGGTGGATTTTCTCATTGCCATGTTTGATTGCTGGAGGGTATGTGTTTTACGATTGTAAATCATGCTGAATTATGGTGAATTATGGCGTGCAGCATATCTGATGAGATATTATGGCAAGGTTTAATCAACGAAGTAACGACGTATGTCAATTTCCATTCCTATGGTGGGTTTTGGGGAATTCAGTTGAATTATCATGAGGAAATCATCCAACGGCTGGCCAATCCTTGGTGGCAAATGGAGATGCCTCCAGTCGGAATGATGGAAACTGCCCAGGTAGGTCAGGTAGATATGTTAACCCAACTGTATTAATCCGAACTTGATAGGAATATTTACCGGATTTGAATGGGATATGATTAACCAACTAGATATGTTGTTTTGGGTGATTTACCCGCTGTGAATTTGTCAGTTTGCTATGGAAAATCACCATGTGTGATAGGATTTTTTTTCGAATTCAATGGGCCATAGCTTCCATAGGAAGCTGAAACAAATTACCGGAGCGTAGATCTACTAGCAACTGCATGACATACCCTCTGCTAAACTAACATAACTATGGAAAATCACCATTTTTAATGGTAAGATCCACTATTTCTATGGCCATGTTCAATAGCTATGTTAGTTTACCAGAGGGTAGAAGTCGGAAAAAACTGGGACAACTTCAGAAGCTGTCCTTGGTGAATTCCCATGGGATTTGTGCTGCCCCCTGGAGCTGAAGATGATCCTTGGGCTCATCCAAATTGGATGCACTTGGCCTTTGAAATGTGGGTTGTTTGTGTGTAGAAAGAATGGTGTACGCATCAATATTTCCCATGAATTGGGACACAACTTCCTAGAATTGTGACCACAGACCCGCGCAAATCAAGTGCAACTGCACCCCCAAAGTTCTGCAGTTCACAAGGCTCAAAGATGGAAATGGCATGGCCATGAACCTCAATGACAACCCAAGCCTCGTGTCGAGCTGTGGATCTGCAAATTCCCAAGGCTGCTGAAAATTCATCTTTGAGGACTGAGCACTGAAAGATTGATGCCAAGAAAAGCTGTCCTGTAACTCACTTCATTCTTACCAGGTCTAACTATAATATCTATAATCCGAAGACGCAGTTCTCAGCATCCAAAAACACTGGTGATTTCATTCCGGCCACGCCAGCCACCCTTGCCACGCAGCAAAGTCTGCGCATCCGCCAACTCGTCGCCATGGCGGATGGGATGCTACGATCACCGACCTTTTTGGTGGGTGCAGAGACTTGTCCTGGCAGATGTGCTCCCAAAGAAATGTGGAGATGGGCCATGGAATGGGATAAAAAGGACATATACAATGTGTATATATATATATATGATATAGTATATGCATGTTGTAGATATTATATATATATATATGTTTGTGTGAAACCGAACGTATATTATCGTACATATAGATCACATCAACATTGGGTCCCCAGAAATGGGATGGACTTTGCTTGTTCGCTTAGCAATATCTGTTGAACTCGGGTAACCACCGCAATTTTCAAAGGTTTGCTTGATTGGATTTGAAATTGACGTTTGTCCATGTTTTTGATCAGACTGGGGTCGTTGAGGTTCTTTTACAGACTTGGGTGGATACATGCTCACCAGAGCCTTTGGCAAAGAATCGCTTGGGAACCAGTAGATGAATATGAGGCACGGCGTTGCCAGAGCGCTATCTATTGCTTCCCAGAGAATCAATAGACCTCATAACTCCGGTCCCCGGCTCGAGGCATGCATGACTTGGCAGCACTATGCAGCACTACTGTTGTCCAATATTCCTGTGGTACTCCCCTAATCATACTCCGGCAATCAAACATGGCTAGGTGGGAAATCCCCTTCCAAAAGGTATTTCAATGTAGAATTCATTTGCAAAGGGTAGATTCTCCATTGCCATGCTTGATTACCAGACGGTATGAACCATTGTTCACCCCATCAGTTTATATTAACCATAGATATTTATTGATATCTTTACGGCAATGCAAACCTGACCTCGCTTAAAAAAGCTTTTCATGGCCTCCCTCCAGCCCTATCGTGCCAGGAAAGGCAGCGGAAGAACTTGGATGAGTTCCAGCGACGGGAGCACCCTGGTGCAGTTCCAACAGTGGTGGAATGGTTATGATGAAATGATCATTGTTATCGACAATATCATAGTATGATTATTATATTGCTATAACGTATTGTGGTACTACTAGTAGTTATAACATTGCATTGTAGTATTACTATGATTATATAATGATTATGATCATTGCTACTTCTATTTTGTGAAACAGACTTAGTTTTATATATTATACGTCGACAAGGTAGCATGAATCTCCACACATAATATTATAGCATCCAAGTATAACATAGGAAAGTATAGGTCGACAAAGGTAGCCTTCCTACAGTGCACCCATATATACATACATGTACATATACATGCCTGGTCTTTGGATAAATGTGTTCAGTCTTTTTTGAAGGGTATCTCATTGTAGATTGGTAACTTTCATGTCACAGGCTGATTTGGAGCAAAGAACATGATAGTTTTTGATGAACAAAAATACCAACACCGAGTACTCCAACATATAGCGATGGAGAGAGAGAGAGAGAGAGAGTCTTTCCTTTTGCCGGGACAAGAGGGGCACTACAGTATCTATTCTGGTGCTATTTTGATGGCCACATATGTGACATACCGCTGACATGGTTTGTTTGATTGAACATGGGAGTATTTAATCAATCAAACCATGGTTCACTGCATCAGCAACCGCGATGGTTTAGCAAAAACCGGAGTAATTGGACAAAGGGTTTCAATCATGGAATCATTCAAATTTGGACATGAATCTACCCAAAAGAATCAAGAATCTTGGGACCTTTTTGTCATCCGTATGATGTGAAACTTCAACCATAGACCTCCAATGGTCCAATGTTGGAGCGTTTGCTCACCATCCCTTTATGGCGAAAGCCATAGGCAGCAGCTGGCGGAAGCCTATCACAAGAACAAGCCCTTGTGCTTCAATGCCAGCTCGTACCAAAAAACTCATCCTGCATCTCAGCTGAAAGCGTTGATTCTTTTGGGTGATGTTGATGATACTTGATGATTTTGAGTATGTTTGATGATTTCTGAATGATTTTTGATGATGTTTGATGGTCTTTGATGATCTTTTGGGGCTGTTGGAAGTCAGGCTTCCGCCAACCAGACTTCGAAGCACCAGCTTCGCACCCACCCATAAAAAGCACGGAACTCACTTGCGATGACCACGAGGATTGTGAATAGTACGCTTCATTGTGCAAGTAAGGGGGTTTCTATTTACAAGAAGAAAACCCAAGTTACAAAAACACAACAAGATACAACAAGTAGGATCAGGCTGGATCACATGATGATATAGGAAACCCCTCAAGAGCGTCAAACCATTCGCAAATCTCCTAGAATTGATCGCAGGGAAATCTTCTGGAAACCCCTCTGTTTCCCACACCATTTCCCACCAATCTACTGAAACCCAGACCTCCGCAACGAGCGCAACAAGGTCAAGGCTCAGAAAGGCCACAACGATGCGGATGCCTGTTTGACAGCACCATTGGTGCTGGGTGTGGCGGACGGCGTGAGCCAAATCGAGGAGTTTGGGATTGACGCCTCGCTGCTTCCCAACGAGCTGCTCAAGGCGTCATCCGGGGCTGGGAGATGTAAAGAGATGGGAGTTAAGAGATGTTAAAAGATGTTCAGCTGCACCGACCGTTTTAGTGCATTATCAAGAATATGACATGTAGCATAGATCCATTCACGACATCACGACTCTGTTGATTCTATGTTTTGTTTATTTTTGTTTAGTGTTTGTTTCGCCGCAGTGAAGACGGCCAGGTCGTCCAGCAATTGGGCATGCACCAGCTTGTTCCTGGCGCCAAGTTGCCGACAGCCGACACCTACCGAGGGCCGGCCGCTTCGAAGCAAGAATTCGATGGGTTCGGCGGTTCGGTTGGAAGATGGGTAAGTTTGAACCCAAAGCAATGATAGCAATGTGGGGATGGCTCAAGTTACCTATGAATTTAATGTTGGGTTCTGATTAGTGTCATGGACCTCTATTGTGTTTTTTTCCAAAATAATTCAGCAACCTGAAGTTGAGGGGGGTGGGGCTCTATTGTGCAAAGTTTTTTCTCAGCCCCAATTGTTCAGGAGAAAAAAAATAGATCCAGAAATCTTGGGGTGAAAAAAAATCAAAACCTGTTCCCCACTTGTCTTTGGGTAAACCTGTTCCATGTACTTGAGAATGCCCAATTCATTTTGAAATCTTAAAATGCAACATTCCCCAAAAGATCAATCTCTTATTAGACCCTTATTAAGAAACAGCACCCAAACAATTTTGCAAAGGGGTAGCCCATGACTGGCTCAGATACTCAATAATTGAATTGTTTGGATGGTACTCTATTATCTCTATTGTGCACAGTATTTTTGGGTGGTAAAAGAATCTCAAAATCTTTTCCCGACCTTTCTTTGGACAAAGC
This sequence comes from Symbiodinium sp. clade C Y103, assembly GCA_003297045.1. NCBI lineage: Eukaryota > Dinophyceae > Suessiales > Symbiodiniaceae > Cladocopium > Cladocopium sp. clade C. The sequence continues at coordinate 636,357 of BGPT01000021.1, forward strand.
TGTTCCATTCACTTTAAAGTGCCAAATTCATTTTGAATTCTTAAAATGCAACATCCCCCAAAAGATCAATTTCTTATTCAACCCTTATTTAGAAATAGCACCCAAACTTTTTTTGAAGGGGGTGGCCTATGACTGGCTCAGATACTCAATAATAGAATTGTTTGGATGGACTCTATTGTGCACATATTTTTTGGGGGTAAACAAATCTCAAAACTCAAAACCGTTTCCCCACCTTTTTTTGGGCAAAGCTGTTGCAATGACTTTAGAAAGGGATTTCCAAGTGATTTCTATTCAATTTCTACGGCATGTCTATGGAATTTCAGTGATATTTCATGATATTTCTATAGGAATTCTTTAGGATTCCTATAGGATTTCTATGGGATGTGTGTGATAATGGAATTCTTTGGAATTCCTATAGGATTCCTGTGGAATGTCTGTGATATTTCTATAGGATTTCTATGGGATTTCTACTGGATTTCCTTACTTATCCTTAGATTTCATCTAGGTTGTAAAGGAAAACTCAATTGAAAGTAAATTGAGATGAATCGTAATCCTGACTTTTCCTTTGATCTCCTCTTGGGTTAAAAGGAAAATTAATTGAAAGCAATTTGATATGAATTGCAATCCTTACTTATCCTTAGATTCTTTCAGGGCAAAAAGAAAAAGAATTGAAATTAGATTGATATGAATTGCAATCCTTACTTGTCCTTAGATTTCTTTACCGTTCTAAAGGAAAATGAATTGAACGTAGATGGATATGAATTGCAATCCTTACTTTTCCAGATTTCTTTTTTGAGGTTTGAAAGTAAATTGACATCAATTGAAATCCTTACTTAAGTTGATCATCCTGAGATCCCCAGACCTGGTCCCATTAATTTTCTGGAATTCTTGAGTCCCCCTCAATTGTTTGAGGGGGGGCCACGCTAATCAGCAACCAACATTACCCTATTTGAGGGAATAAACATCCATTCCCCAGCTACTTTAGGGCACCTGTAGGGTACATGGGTTTTGACTCATAGCCATTTGTTTTTTTTTTTCTGTTGAGTACCAAGACATTGAACGGCTTGAGACAGGCACCGGACTTGGGCATGTTTCATGCTTGGTTGATTGATGGTGAAATCATCGCTTCCGGACAGACACACGTATAATATTGTTGATATGTCATGTGGAAAACCCGCCATTTGCAGATCATTTTCCGAACTGGAAAAGATGCTTTCCATTGTTTTTGTATGTCTACCGTAGAGTAGCCATTAAATATTGGCAGCTATAGCAGCTATACCAAGAAAGTTAAACAAAACAAGATCCCCCTCAAAGAGTGATAAACATGGCTATGGTTTTGTTTTACCAACATTATAGCTGCATTATCATTGTTCTTTAAACATGCATGTTCTCCAGTTTCTCAGCATTTCCCTCTCAATGCAGTTCTTCATGTGTTTGGGGGTTTGCTATAAATGATAGCATCGTTTGGGAAATGCTGCAGCTTCTCGAGGTGTCAATGCTGCGGCGTGCTTTCCAAGCCACGGAAAACCTTGGATCGTTGACGGTGGTCCTGGAACCTGGGCGAGAGCGGGAGGTTTCGATGAAAAATGCCCAAACTATGTGGATTGACTATGTGGAGTACTCACTGGATTGGTTTAAGGGACAATTTACAGGAAACCATGGTTTTTACCACCAAATATAAGGCTTTCCTGTAAATTTTCCCTTCAACCAATTCAGTGAAGATGATGCCCTCTGGTAAACTAACATAGCTATTGAAAATGGCCATAGAAATAGTGGATTTTCCCATTAATAGCATGGTGATTTTCCAGTTCGCTATGTTAGTTTACCAGAGGGTATGTGGAGTACATGATCAAGAGACCTTCCAAAAAATCAATGCAGAAACCTTCTCGTGAGAGGTCTCTTTTTTTTCCGGGTCGCTTCTCAGTGGGATTCATTTTTCGGCATGTGTTTTAACAAACCAAAACAAACCAATTAAATGGAAGATTCCGAATTGAAGATAATTGAAGGCTTCTAAACAATGTGCACATGGGCTTGGAACAACAACTTCTGTGGATTTGGGAGATACCGCACTGTATGGTTTTATATAAGTTTTGCCCTTGTTGCAAGCTGCAATTGAGCAGCATGTTTGGACAGAGATAGGAAAACATTTTCCAGCACATCATCGGTTGTTTGCCATCCTGCCATCCGGAGTTGTCATTGCGGCCGGAACACTGCACGTTTTACATGAATGTTGGTGGAAGCACTTAATGTTTGATGTTCATTCGAATCAATTCATGGAGTGTGAATGTTTGGTGACTGCAACGGTTGGGATAGCTGCAGCTGTCCAGATTCAGGGGTCAGAGTTGAAGGTCGCGAAGCCAACATGTGTTGCTCATTATAGCCGGCTATACAGTGATTTTACTTGATTTTGATTTCTTTTAGTTAAGTCATTGCGTTTTGGTATTGAAACATGGCAATGGACAATGCCCCGTTTATAGATGATTAATTTGAAAAACATTGAGTACCCATTTACAATAATTGACAGGTGATTTCCAGGCTAGCCATGTTTGGCTACCAGAGGCTAATTCTAACATTCCCTGTTGTATTCCCAATTTTGACCTAGTGATGGCTCCACTAATTGGATTGGTTCAACTCATCCACAATGAACTTGACGGAAATGCCACTATGGTTGTTGGTTTAAATTCCAAATCGATAAGGTCAAGTACATTTAATTACATGTCATACATGTCATAAACTATAATGTTGGTAAAACAAAACCATAGCCATAAACCATCCCCAATTTCAAAATAGCTGGGATTCCAAGCATTCCCAAATGGCTTGCTTTACCGTGGAAAATTACACCCATCATGGGTCCTGAGTGAATCCCCTAGGGATTGAACTCATGACCCTTTACGGGGCCGTAGCCGTTGAGGCAGTGATGGACAATTCCACCCGCATCCATGGCAAACTGCACCCCATGTACCTGGGACCTGGGCGAACAGGCCTTTTTTTGAGTCGTAATGCTGTGGTGCAAAGTGGAAGGAAGATGATACCCTCTGGTAAACTAACATAACTATGGAAAATCACCATTATTAATGGGAAAATCCACTATTTCTATGGCCATTTTCAATAGCAAACTGTTAGTTTACCAGAGGGTAAACCACATGGATTTTGCTGGCAAACATTTGGCATTTCCCTTTTGATGAAAAGAAACTCAGATTTGGTGGAAGAACAAATCGATACCGGAAATGACAATATATTCCAAACACCACTATTTCCTGTAAGTATTCCCTGCAATCAATCCAGTGACTGTTGGTTTCAAGCATGCGGATTTGAACGAACATAGATTGACTTTTGACATTGAAACGTGAGGATACACCTTGATATGATCCTTAAACGATGGTTGGTTGATGATGATGTGGGGTGAGGCATCATAGTTTGACAGGGTTTCTTTTGTTCTTAAATTCCTCATATATAGTTTCCAATACTATTTGTCAAATCTTTGCCAAATTCTTTTTTTTTCCCTCAGGTATTTTGCAGAGGGCAGCTATACTAACTATACCCCTCAGCTCACCATGAAAGAGACCGATTTTGAGGTCCCAAAGTATACCCTCCGGTTGTTTAACATAGCCATGGAAAATGACTAATTTGGGATGATTTTCCCATTTTAAACCTCCATTTGTAGTGGATTTTCCATGGCTATGTTGAATAACCAGAGGGTATATATTGTCACAAGTCATAATGCACGATCTGAATTTATTTGAAGCAACTTTTCTTCCTGGCATGGAGTTTTATGAGAATTGACACGTCAGATCCACTAGCTAAGCAGCTAAGTGCTAAACCATTTAAATTTTGCCGCCAACAAGGCTTCGTTTGTTTGTTCTCTTGTTGTCTTGTGCAGGAGAGAATCTCCCCATTCACTGGTTTGTCATCATCTTTGCGAGGCCTTGAAGTGATGTATTGAAAGAAAACCAGCCACATGTATCCAAATGTGTTGTCCAAGCCTGAAAATATAGTACACCCCCCATAGTTAGAACAATACTTCACTACTGTTTTCGTAGAATCATTCATGATTCTACTTTTCCTTTTTTTGGGGGGGGCTTGCTATAGAGGAATATTTGCAAACTCGTTTTTCTTGAACCCCCAACCATGCGCTGCCACCAAGGATTGCGATCATTACGGTTGGAGACTGCGAGCTCGTGGTACTTCGGCGGGTACATGGCAATAGACCCTTGTCCAAAAGAGCAGAGATTCGGCGAATTGGTTGATGATCGTATGGGGATTACACACGGTTTAACGTACCAATATATGGGATTATTTTTTGAATCCATTATAGAAATGGCCAACGAATAACAGAGGGGTTGGAAGACTGCTCAGATGATCAGTAGCCAAATCAGGAGCAGCTGAGTGATGTATCATTCATGTCAACCCACCTGTTGCGTTTGAAACTCTTGCTCGGTTGGTCTTGTGCATGCAGGCTTGAGGGCAAGATAGTGAAAGGTTTGTGCTTCGGCGTGGGTTTTAGCACCATGCAAGTGACAAAATCAACCAACATGTTCAGTATATAATGCGTACCACCCAAAATGACATCTACCTCCCAAATGGCTAGCACCAACCACATAGCTAACACCAGCCACAACTCCAAATAATATACCTTTGCCGCCAACTGCGTCCTGCACATCCAACCCATACATTGCCTTTGTCACATTGTTCTTACCGTTTGTATGAACTATTTACTTTAATCATTGTATATCACTGTATGTAACAATGTATATAAAATACAATTTGATAAACCTGATATTATGGATGTATGGAGATCTATGTATGCATGAATGTATTTCATGGTTATTTATACCATGGCTTCCATTACAGTATATTTAATTTGTATATATCATTGAGAGTGGCAACACTTGGTGTTTTCTGATACTGCATGTTTTGCAATTGTTGATATTGTTTGTGTTGTTGATGACAATTGGCAAATTTTGGGAATATGTCATAGTAGATCCCTATGTCCCAAAACTATACATAGATATACATAGATGAGGTTTTCCTAGTTTGGGAGCCACCTTACTTATGATTATAATCTGCTTAATGATGATCCCAAATCTTATCATTTTTAATAATTAATTGATCATCATTATACTAGGCCTTATTAGATAGATTATTTACCGATTGAAGATGGTGATTTCCAGCGGCTACTTGGTTAAATCCCATATCATGTCAACCAAAGTTAGCTATATCCCATATCAATCCATATCATATCCCCATTGATATCTCCCATTACACCACCATTCTTCATGGTTCACTGATGTTCACTGCCCACTCCGCGGCACGGGATTTTAAGCAACGCCACGGCACCGAGGATCGCCGTTGGAACTGGTGTGTCATACCGAGATGCAGCGCATCGATGGGCACGCGCAGACACCGCTGCAGTTGGCACGGGTCGATGAAACTCGCGATTGACCAGGGTGGTGAAGTTAAGGGATCATCCCACAATAAGTGGTGAGAATAAGTGGTTTACCCTCTGGTAAACTGCTACATAACTATGGAAAATCACCATTTTTAATGGTTAAATCAACTATTTCTATGCCAATTTTCAATAGCAGACTATTAGTTTACCAGAGGGTAAGTGGTGAGAATCAGTGGGATATAGGCTATGAATCTAGAGGGATATTTCACTAGTCTAGGGCTGCAAGATAGTGCCCCAATTTCGAATTGCTAAGTTTAATGAACCAAACTTAAATTTCTCTGTTGGGGTGATCAGGTGAGTATATCTATAGGATTCTATAGGTATGGAAGAGGATTATAAACCAACTTATGAATGTTTGTCGTCAATGGACCATAAGTGGAAAATGCAGTGGAAAAAAAACATCCGTCCATGGTCCATTCAGAGAGGATTTACGAGCCTTAGATGGGTTTTTCAATATGAGTTTTCAATGAACCATACCTTACCCTCCAGTGATTCAAGAATTTGCGAACTGGAAAGTAGTCGTTTTTCATACGGAAATTAGTCAAAATTAATTGAAATTATCATGTTTATCATGTATAATTAAATGGGTCATTTTCCATAGCCATGTCAAAAAACCATAGGGCATCTGGAAAACAAATATAATGGAAACAAAAACATGTGACAATATTGGTTTTATAGGTTTTACATCGGCTTTTCGACTGTTTTTACTCAAACTGATATAGTATACTGTACAGTATTAAGACAGATGGTAGAACACCTATGTTCAATTAATTGGTGCAAGAGAAAATCTACAGGAAACCATGGTTTTCCCGTCGTATATAGGGTTTTGCTGCAATTGTTCCCTTAAACCAGCCGAATGATATGGGGTAGTGAGGGGCGCCAAATTTTCTGAAACACCCAGTTGGAGGCTTTCAAAGATTTGACCAATCATAAATAGGGGATTCATACCATCAAGAGATGGGGGGAATAGATAGTGTGGGATGGTCGGAACCCTAAGTAATTCCATCTCCAGACCACCTTGAATATACCCATGTTTGGGATCCCAAAATGAATCTTACAGTACAATAGATACAACACACAACAATCTTTTCATTCGGGGGGAGGGGTATTTGAAATTAAGGGAACACGGAAGATTCCTAAGATTTCTCAACAAACAAAGAGAAAACTGACATGGAACCCCCCAAGATATTGGTTGCATTGGAAGATGTTGATTTCCCAGAATTACTTTGAGGGAAAACTTACAGGAAACCGATTGTTTTTGGGGGTTCGATGCAGATGTTCCCTTAAATCAATCGATTGGTCTGATTGACTAATCCAATCCTCCTACAATTAAACACCCCCAGCCTTAAAACCCAAACATGTGCTTTCATCCCTTGGATGAAATGATTTCTCAGGGGTGTGGGAAGGGATTGATTGTAATTGGTTGGTAAAAACATACAGCAATAAAGACACATTATATCCCCATGCCCATGCCTCATTAAATCACTACTGATAGAATGATGTTCCCATGAAACCCCACCGAATCCTTGTATTTAATAGTTGGCCTCCATCATTTTCATGTATGTTCACTATAAAATCCCATTGAATCCTATTCAGTACTGTGAAATCCTGTTATAAACTCCTATTAAGTGCTACTAAATAAAAAAACATGATAGTACTTTAAAATCCCATTAAATCCTATTTCTTCATAGGCTTACCACCTGAGTTTCTTTTCAAATGAATCCCGCTCTAAGGATCGGATCGACCCCGATTTCAGCGAGGAGTTGACGCTGGAAGTCATCGAACGCGGCAGCGCGGTGCATTGTGTCCCGTGGCTATAGAAAATAAACATGATTACCCTTCGGTAAATTAACATAGACCCTGGCAGATAGGGATTGGAAGATTAGTTTCCTCTAGAAATAGCTATTCTCAGGGTCTATGTTAATATACCAGATGGTAATAAGAGGATAAACATAATTTTGATCATCTACAAATGGGCATAGCTGGGTTGGATATTGCATCACTTCTTTTTCCTTAGTGAGTTATAAGTGGTTTATAAATCCATCAATGTAGGGATATTCAAAATATAACTGGGGTTTGCAAGGTGGTGCTTTAGTTTCGAATAGTTAAGTGAACCGAAGTTCAATTTCACTGTTGGGTTGATTAGGGGATAATATCTATAGTTGAGGGGAGTATAAATCAACTTACAACTGGGGGGCAGCACCTTGTAGGTTGGCACTTTACCTTCCAGTAATTTGTGGCATAGCTATGGAAGCCATGGCCCATTTATAGAGGATTTACATTGATTCATCTATTAAGACTGCCAAAGCATCAGAGGTTAGGTAGTTTATACTTCTGTTGTCACGGGGAGCTGGGTATATACTAACCCGCTCAAGTGATATTTGTCTACAGGGTACTTGTACCGAGATTGGCTCTGGAAGTTTGCAAATGTGCAAGACCGTGGAGAGTTAGAAACGGTAGTCAAAAGTCCTATTGTTTCCCCCCAGGATGAGACAATATTGAGCCGGTGTTTTTTGAAGTATAAATTCGATACTCTTGACTCCTGCCAATCTTGAAACAGGCGCCATGCAGAATTCAGCTCAGTGTCACATAGCCACAGCTAGATAGAGGTCTCCGCCTACGAGGGCGACATTGTCATCATGGGCAGCGATGGCGTTTTCGACAACCTGTGCGCCTTGGGGGCTTCAAGCCTTTGGCGGTCATGTTTTGCTGCTTTGCAGCCTACGATCATCACATCTTTTGTTGCTGGGTGAGTTAAACAAAAAAACACATCGGGACGTCACTAGAAATGCTGGTTAGCAAATGTGAGTAAAGGGGAATTCTCTTCAAATTGCAGTGTTTTGTTTTGGGGCTGGTGTTGTTTGTTATAGTTTTAGAATGTTATTGGATGACATTTTCTTCATCCAGACAGATAGTCTGAAATGGTGATGGGTCAAATTTAAAGACCTGGCGGACCACAGATGTACGTCGCGTTTTAGTCTTCACCATCCAACTGTTGGAGTCCCAACTGTTTGACCCATAGGTCTCCCAGGCCAGTCTTGCGGTTCCAGGTACCTTGATGAGATCATGGAACTGGCCAACAACATGCGCCCTGGCGATGGGATGGACTTTCCAAGCCCCCGGCGGCCGGTAATTTTTCACATAGCTATGGACCATCACATTTTTCTTGTCAACAGGTACGTCATCTATGTCTATGGTCCATTTTGATCCATTTTCGCTAGATGAAATTGCCAGAGGGTAACTGGAAAGTACATATATAGTAGACTAGTAGACAATTGAATATGAATAGATGGACGGATGGATATAGATATATATATATATATATTTGCAGGGGCCCTTCTCTCAACTGGTCATGTTTTTTCGAAGTCACCAGGATCATGGGGAGCAACCGTGGCAATCGAAGGTTTCATATCATGTAATGTAGGTAAAACAATAATAAACCATCCCCAAAATCACCATAAATAGGTGGTATAAACCATCAAAATATAGGTGGTTTATTATTGTTTTAGCCACATTACTTATAGTATCTTACTTGTATCTTATAGTAGGCGGAAGTTCTTGTTTTCCAATACCATGCAATGGCCCTTCTACAATATGCCCATGTTGTTTGTCGATATGTGTCAATGCACTTTCTTACTTGCACGTTGTAAGATGGATATCGTTTTTTTTTTTTGTTTCCACATTTGATAGGGACGTAGTATTACGCGATTCCGTGAGAGGTTGATGGTGCTGAACCTTGTCTTGGCGCAGGTAGTGGATCAAACATTAGTCATTAGCCACGTATCTCCATTCACAATAACAAAGCCTCATACCCTTGAGAAAACGGTTACATAGCTATGAATAGGTTTCCCGTTTGGACATGATTTACCATGGCTGGATTTTCGCCAGATCTTTGATTCCCACACCAGCAAGCTTAATGATTGGGAATTATATCGTTTAAATCACCCATTCAGCAGATGTCAGCTTCTCCATCTGCAGCAATGATGGTAAAACAATGCCATGGCCATAAACAATCATAAACCATCCCCGATCACTCACCATAAATACAAAGGTGGTATAAACTACCCTCTGGTAATCAAACATGGCAATGGAAAATCCACTGTTTATAGGGGATTGTCCCGTTAAATCCTCCATTTATAGGGGATTTCCAATTGCCACGTTTGATTACCGGAGGGTATTCCCAAATGGTTTGATTTATGGATGGTTATGGCATTGTTTTACCCACATTAGTTCACTCCACGTGTCCACGAGGCTTCCACCGCACGCGGGTGGCACATATCCGGCTGCTGCGCTGCATGCCTTATCTCAGCGCAGCTTGGTGCCTCGAGGTGGTTTGCCGACGTATCCAAGAATTGACGTCTCCCGTAGTCACTCTGTAATGAGAAACGTCAATTACCAGCAAATGATAGCAATGATAATAATAGTAGTAGTAATAATAATAATAATTAATAATAATAATAATAACAATAATAATAATAACAATAATAATAATAATAGTAGCAATATATAACAATAATGGTCAATCAACGTCAATGATGGCAGTATGACATTGGTTCGATTCGGTTCGGTCAGATTCATATGTCCGTTCCACACTTTCGATTCATCAACAGTTCATGAACAATTTAGTCAATAGTAATAGTAGTTACTTTCAGTCTATAGCTAATAAAAGTAAATAATAGTCAATGAACCTACGCTAACCATTGAAATAGTCAATACGCATGTCAATACAATAGTCAATACAATAGTCAATACATAGTCAATCATAGCCACAATAATAGCTTCAATACAGTAATTAGTCAAGAATTAGTCCATCATAGTCAATATGTTCATTCGAAATGTCAAGTTTATAAATCCATAAATCACTGGATTGGTTGAATGGAAAATCTACAGGAAACCATGGATTTTCCCGTGAAATATAGGGGTTTCCTGTAAAATTTCCCTTCAACCAATCCAGTGAGTCAGATTTATAGCTCCATAAACCCACCCTCTGGTAAACTAACAATTGAAAATGGCCATAGGAAATGTTGGATTTTCCCATGAAAAATGATGATTTTCCATATATTATGTCACAGTTTGCCAGAGTCAATGGATTGGTTAATGGGAAAATTGAAACCGGAAACCTCCATGTTTGATGGTAAAATCCATGGTTTCCGGTTAAGATTTTCCCATTAACCAATCCATTGACAGAGGCTACACCTCCACCTGAGATGGTCAGCTCCCCCAGGCATGGTGGAGCTGTGTCACGCGAAGACTCGACCGATGCCCAACGGACTCTTACCCGATGCGCCCATCGGACGAGGAGACCCGAGATGAGCTGCGGAAACTCCAACGTGGCTGGGAAATCCCCGAACAAAATGGGAATACCAAAGGAAAATATGGGAAAACCCACTATAAATGGAGGTTTCTAGCTGGGAAAATCACCCAAATAAAGATATAGTATAGATGTATAACTAGTGGATTTTCCAGCACGCCATGTTTGATTACCAGAGGATAAATAACACCCCCAAAAAACCCACATGTCGCTGGCGATGAGCAGATTTTGTAGATGAAGACATGGTGTCAAGTCTGGTCCCCGCAGCCTCCAAGAGAAAAACGACTCCGCTGTTTGGCAGGAGGGAAAAAGGACGACACCTCATGTGTGGTCGCGGAAGTAGTTGAATGGACCAAAGAAGCTCGCCTATATATGTCTGTTTTGAGGATCTCTTGTGAACATCTGCTGGCCGCTGAGACACCAGTTGGTTTCATTTTGGAACGATATGAGCACCACCATGAAGTCATCATTAAATCCCATTAAAACCTCATAAAATCACAAGTTTTTTTGCTTGAACACGCTCTGATCGGGATGAAATATGTCAGTGGAAACCCAAGTAGGGCCACTAGGGTGCTAGTCCTGCACCTAGGACTTGCAGAAACTTTGGACTCCGAAGCCGATGCTCGGCTGCAACGGGGGTGGACTATCGCCGGGCCCATAAGGAGGCCGGAGGCACATTTGGAACTTGGGGTTTGTCTCGAAAAAGCCAGGGTGCCTGGAAACGGCAATGATGAACGTGCTGATATAGGATCGGTCAACGAGGAAAGATTTTTTTTGCACTTTTCCCCAAATGTGCTTTATAAACCCAATAAAACCAACAAAACATTGCTATATTACTTGGGACTTCCCTATCAATCAGATTCACTATAGACTGGATAGATCTATAAAACACATATACATACATACATACATACATACATACATACATACATACATACATACATACATACATACATACATACATACATACATACATACATACATACAATACATACATACATATATATATATATATACATTAGTTATGTGTATTGGTGGGGTCCCCACCTCCCGTAGCTCCCCAGGATGCCGAGCAGTTGGCCCAGCTGGCTGCGTTCACTGGGCCTACAGCCTCCACAGGGCGTGGGCTCGATCCTGAGCTTGGACAGCTGTGGCTTGGAGCCGGACCTGGGGAGGATATGGGGCATACCTGGGTTGTTGGGGATTATTAACCCATAGTAGGGAAATCTATCAACCAACTAGTAGAATAAGATGGTCATTGGATTGGTTAAAAGGAAAATCTTAACCGGAAACCATGGTTTTCCCCATGCAATATAGAGGTTTCCGGTTTCAATTGTCCCTTAAACCAATCCAGTGAGACCAGGGACCGAAGAAAAAGCGACCTCTGGGATCCAGTGGGTTTGTTTGAAAATCGGATACCCCATGAAACCCCCAAATTCCACTAGATAATGATGGTTCAGACAGACTCAAGTCATGATGTCATCAAGTCACTCGAGATGTTCCAGGGAAAAGGCTGATTTCATGGGATTTACCCTCTGGTCATTTAACATAGCCATAGAAAATCCCCTATAAATGGATGTTTTAATGGGAAAATCATCCAAAATTGGTTATTTTCCATGGCTATGTTAAATAACCAAAGGGTAATGGGGGTGTAGAACCAAAAATATAGACTCAGACTTAGAATGGGATTTCTAATGGGATTCAATATTAGTAGGAACTGGGGCTGGTGGGACCTCTTATCAACGGAAATACGAAGGAATGTGAATGGAATAGAATGGACTACAATGTGAATGCAATGGGAATGTAATGGAATACAATGGGAACGTAAGGTTTACCCTTCGGGAGACAACCATGGCTAACTGGGAAATCCCAAAAAAATGTATGTTTTAATATGACCAAGTGAAGGTGATTCATCTACCAGTGCCTTGTGACGTAGATGTCAAAACGGTCAAAACAATATGTTGTTTTGATGTTTCATTGCAATATGAGGGTTTCCATAAATGGGGGTACCTCAAAACCATAGATTTCAGTTCCAACATAGTCTAACTTTGGATGATTTGGAGGTCTCCCCATTTTAGGAAACCTCCATATTGTGCTTTTCTACCCCGTAAAGAATAAGGCTTCCGTAGAGGTTTGAGTAATGTCCGTTCATGTGACTTCAATAAGGTTTCAGTTGGAATTTCATCCCCCTTGGACTGGTATCCTCCAGTAATCATAGCAAAGGAACCTCCTCTATTGGTTTATAATGCTTATAACTATAACTCTAGGGTTGATGGTGAAACCCAATTGGTTTAAGGCCTTTTTTGCAGGAAATTCTTGTGCTTGGTGCTAAACATAGTTAACGAGAATTGTGTTCTGTACATCTTCCATTGAACCAATCCATTCATATGACCCCCAAACAAATGTGGGATACCTATCTCTTACATTGCTTTACTGGAGTTTCGCACATGGGGGTGGTATGGGCTTGATGTGGAAGCTTATGTAACATGACAGAGTTTGGATGAAATGATAATCCACAATGTTGCACATCACCAGCATCTTGGGAAAAGCATAGCTTCCAACTGGTCCATCATTCTTTCAGGTGGAAAGGTAGGAATCCCCTTGTGAATTTTTATTGCACATTTGATTCCCGGACGTTGGCCTACCCCCTTTCAATCTCTTGTTGCCTTCTTTGTTCTGGGAATCTGGATGTGGGTGTGTCTCAATTCTATTGACCCTCAACAACGCACAGTTGGATGCCCTCTGGTAAACCAACATAGCTATTGAAAATGGCCATTGAAATAATTGATATTCCCATTAATAGCATAGTGATTCTCCAGTTCGCTATGTTAACGTTTACCAGAGGGTAGTTGAACACTGAAGCGACCGGTTTTGCCATGGTTTTCGACTTGGATGATGAACTAAGGCACTTAGATATTCAAATCTGGGGGGCACCACTTTGGTAGAATTTCCATAAGAACTCCTTGCCATGTTCCCATAATTTTCACATAGATTTCCTGGTTACTGGAAATTCGATATGATTTGCAAAAACAAGTCAAACACTATCTGGACCACCATTGATTCACACATAGAAAAATATATATATATATATACATGATTATATATGTTTGTGTGTTTGTGTGTGGGGTCACGCCCTGTTTCTAAGGGTTATTTGATAATGTTTCTTGAAGAAGTTGTTTCCGAATTCAATTCAAAGCAGCAGGGGCGTGCAGCACCTTTGGCATACTGCACGCAACGAAGCTATTGCCATCGGTGGGAAGGGGAGGCTGATCACCTCCCTGTACCTGCAGAATTTCTAGTTGAACTGTTGAACAAGCTGTCCACTTCTGTGTTTTCTACCACCTTTCATTCACGACTTGCCAATGTATCTGTGTCTAAGTCACGCGGTGCCAGGCCTTTCTGGGATTTCATTTCCAGAAGTCATAGAATTGACAAAAAAGACAAACAGATGCGGTGGACCTATCAGGACTCCATACGACATACGGTCTTTCAAGTGTGTGTGTGTGTGTGTGTGTTGTCTGTATTCATACGATGAAACCCGTGTGAACCACAAAGGTTTCATGCTTATACCTGGCCATCCTCCTCGTGTTCCGTTCAGGTTGTGTGGCCTCCTACGAATCCGACAACGAGTTGGACTGGCCCGAGGACCTTCCACGCCGTGGCCGTGGCCGCGCCACCCCTGCGGCGGCGTTTCCGCAGCCGCAGCCGGAGGACGCAGCGAGCGCGGCAAGCGCGGCGCGACGCTTGGGCGATCTGATTCTCACATGGTGAAAGGTGGTGCTTGTTTTTTGTCGTTGCTATACATGCGTGTATGTATCCATATGTTTGACTATTCTTGTATACAGAGATGTCAATGTAAACGTGCATGCCGAATCCGGCTGTGGGTTCCTTTCCATGTGACACACTGTACTTTCCATCTTGTTTTAGTGTGTTCGTTAGTTTGTTCTATCATTCCTTTATTGTTGGGTTACTATCATTGAATAATAGAATCAGTTCTGTATTGTCACAGATACAATGATGCCTTTTATTGCAGTCACATATAGAGGAGATTTGATAGCATTTATCATTTTGACTTATTGCCACTTGAATATATCATGAGATCATTATTCCAATAGATCACTCTATGATTCGTTTTGTTGATCTTTCTTCAAGGTCATTCCGTTCCTGGGTTGGTACTTATATTTCCCATCATATCCCATGATATCCCCCGTAATTTCAATTTTTATATATATATATATAAATATATCTATGTGTCAACCATCATATCCCACAATATCCCAATACAACGTGAGAGAGATTTGTTTTATACCCCCAAGATGCATTCAAGGTGACGCTCGCTGGTTATCTCGTTGGTTTGTAACCCCCTATCAACCAGTTCATATATCTACCATACACCCTATATATGCATACATTGTTCAATATTATATGGAAATGTGAATTATCAACAAACCTAGCTATCGTTTGTGGTTGCATATCCAATTATATATATATATACTTTATTATATCCAGGTTCATCCCATTGCAATACATATATATATATATATATTCCATGATATCACCAAAATGGGAAATGATATGCTTTACCTTTCTGTAAATTGACATATATTCCTCAAAATAGCCCTTGAACATAACCAATTTCGAGTGGAAACTCGGCTTCCAACCCCGTCTTTGGCCGGATCTATGTTGATTTGGGTGATGGTAGTCATCACTACATGTGTTTTATCACATATGATATACACATACATATACATAGCCCATGATAGGTCCCTAAAATCCCATAAGCTCCCCAGTACATACCGTATTCTGACACTACGGGACCAAAGCCCCATAAATCCTTCCAAACCACGGTGTCCCTGAGGTCTGAACGGCTTCCGCCCCACCGAGCCCATGCCCGCGGCGGCGGCGCGGGGTGGCAGCGTGCCGCGCTACAACGGCGCTGCGCCCCACGCGGCGCCCAACGCGGCGCCCAACGCGGCGCCCAACGCGGCGCCCAACGCGGCGCAGGCGCCGCGAGCGGTTCCTTGGTGCTGCTGTTGGCAGTTCCCTGAGACCATTTTAATGGTGCTGTTGTTTTTTTGTTGGGATTCTGAATGATTAATAGGTCATTTATCTGAAGAACCACTGGAAGTTCAACTTTGAGCGAACTGGGAACCAATCAGACTCAATCAGCTGCATCGGTTATAAGCCATAGAATTGGTATTTACCAAAAAACATAATATATAGTTATATAATGGTAATAAGATGTAATAAGCAATACCACTGGTGGTTAGATTGGGTGGATGCAGAGATAATCAATGTCTTATCCATGCCGGTATCCCGACCCTCTGTAAATCCAACGTGGTTTGCTTGAAGATCCACTATTTAGTTCGATGATTTTCCCAAGTAGAAATCTCCATTTATAGGGGATTTTCCCATAAAAACCTCCATTGATAGCGGATTGTCCCATAAAAACCTCCATTTATAGGGGATTTTGATTACCAGAGGGTATGTGAAAAGGTTAACCCCATTGGAAAGGCATAAGTTCCAGCTTCCGAGGCTCCACAACCCTTTGGGATGCCACATTCCTCACCCGGGGCACCCTGGATGGCTCCTGTTGCTGTGACTTGGCATGGCAGTGGTTGCAGGGAAACAATATACTTGGATGGGGTTTAGAACTACCCTGAGGGTAACAAGTAACATAACTATACATAACTAACATAGCTAAGATAACATAACAATAACATAAACTAACAGTAAACTACTGAGGTAGCAAACTCCAGTAGACCAACAACAACTAACATAGCTATGAAAGATGATCCATTCAAAGATGATTTGCCTATGAACAATGATGATTTTCCATAGCTGTGTTAGTTTACTGACTGACTAAGTCCACAACCCATCTATAAACATCTATAAACTATAATGTAAGTACTTGTACCGAGCTGATACCCTTTGATCCTTTTATGTGTGCAAATCCTCTGAAAGTCCAAGGTTTGTTTGATTTTGTCGTGGAACTTGGGGCGCAGAGCCAGGAACCCCCAGATATCATTTAGATTACCAAAAAATATCAAAAATAACTTTATAGCACAACTCATTACCCATAACCTTCAACATATTCAACTCCCACATATTCCATCCCCCCATCCAATCTCAGGCACCTAGTCATCCCTGCCAGATGTATCCCATGACCGGCAGCCTTCCCATGAGCCACGGCTTCCCCGGCAGCTTCGTTCCGGCCTCCTGGCCCGGCGCCGCGGGAGCGCCCGCGCCAGCCGGGCCCTACACCATGGCGCCGCCAATGGCGGGTGCCCTGGGGTGCGCCACGTTCTATTGAGCGCCGCGGTGAGTGAAATGTGAACGAAGCGATGGATTCAGGGCCCCGATGTTTGAAGATGTGTGAAGAGTATTGAAATTTAGAAAGTTTAGAAAGCTTAATGGCTTAATTCATTTGCAAACGGGTGAGATATACAAACCTGGATCAGCAAAGAACCACAGATGGTTGTTTTATGCTCGTCCAGTGACCTCCAGTATTGATGTTTTTTTGGACAGGTCCAGAGAGAAGCCTGTGATATCAAAATGATAATGCTACATAGCCTGATGCCATTTAGGAGCGATACCTTTGACATATACACCTCGAAAAACCTAGGGCATTCAATTGGGTTTGAACATGTTTGAAATGATAGTTGCATGTCCAAAGTGTTTGTTAGCAAACATCCGCGGGCATGCTTGAAACCGTCGAATTTTGAGGTGCGACTTTAATTGACAATGCAGCTGGAAAACAAAACGGTGCTGTCATGTGGACTCTTCCCTTCTATACGACTTGTGGTGTGATGTCGCCTGATTTTGTATAGTTGTTGGTAACGTTTCACCACTCAATTCTGTGTGCATTCAACAACTATATTATATATATATATATTATAAGTTATATATATATATATCATATATTGTATTTGATTAGTCATATGTGTTGGACCATGTATGTATACATATGATATATTTTCGTATACATGTTATATATGTTCAGATGCATGTGTATATAAATATATATATGGTTATATATATATATATGTATGTATGTATATATGTACATATGTATATACATATGCACAATGCATAGGCATGTGGGCAAAGTGTAGCGTTTTCAAAATGACCTCAGAATAAACTATGGTCTCAGATATCCTTCCCTCAGGTCTTGCGAATTGTGTATGATCGCGATACTTTGAGGATATTTGTATACATACATTTTCACATACACATACCACATATATACTAAAACACGATACAACTCTCTCTCTCTCTCTCCATTTGTGTAAATTTTAATATATATATATATATACAGAGAGAGAGAGATGTGCGGATGGATCACATTCTATGGCATATTTGGGGAGGGATGAACATCCCCAGCCATGGGAAGTTCGACATCCTCCAGGAGAAGTAGCTCCTGTGACCAACCACCATGGTGCCCCGTCTCCAGCGTGGTGGTACCTGGGTGGTCGTAAACTAACATAGCTGTCATAGCTGTGGATGGAAGAAATCCTGCACATTGCACCAGTTGGGAACTATTGGAATTCCTATGCAACATCGTAAATACTCGGCTTAGAAGGGGAAAAACATGGAAAAACCATCTCCCAACCGGTGCAGGCTTTCGCAACCATCCACCGTATGGAAGATCTTCATAAATAGAGGTTCCAATAGGAAAATCATTGTACCTGGGGAATTTCCATTGTGAGGGTAAGATGTTTTTGAAGCAACAATTGTTAATGACATATCGGTCAGCACATGGGTTGATAAGCCTTGCGGAAATCACCTTGTCCATTGTTTCTAAGACCCGCACTGGCGGTACATGGTCCAATGACAATGTTGCGGAGAAAGATGCAGGATACCATGGTTTTGAGCAAGCACAGTGTTTAAGGGGCAATTGTTTTTTCGAGGCCAATTTTTTGTAAGTTGAAAAACTAACTGGTGCGAGACCACTCTGCTTTCGATCCAGTCAGCTCTTGATATTAGCCTTGATCCATCAGAGTGAAACGCAACTCCGAAAAAAAACACATGAATTCCCCAAAAATAGTTTTGAATCCACGAAAACATGTGAACACATATGTTGACAGATGTGTTTCCGATTGGTAAGCATCAGTTGGGGGCTTCCACGCCTATCTTCCATATCATCGTGGCTTCCAGGCAACTTCCCAGATGGCAGGTGGGAATTGGGAAGCTGCGATTCAAACATGTTTTTTTTGTTGGATACCCTCCAGTAAATTAACACAGACCTTGGCATGACTTGGGGCTGGAAGATGAGTGAATCCACTGAAAATGGGTGATTTTCGGGGTCGAACTGTCACCAGAGGGTATATTTTGGAACTTCACCAACGCAGTTCAAACGGGATTACCCTTTGGTAAACAAAGATAGCAATTGAAAACCCCCGAACTAAATGGTACATGTCCAGTTGCCACGTTTCATTACCAGAGGGTATATTTTGGAATACAACTAACAATTCATGGGATTTAGATTTAGGAAATTAGATGGCTGGATTGGTTCGGAGCAGCCTTTTGGTAACCAAACAATATATGGCTTGCTGGATTTTGCTGGACAATTTGCCTAATTAGTTCACTGAGTTTCCCATTTGGATGCCATTTTTTCCCCCCTGCGATACGAGCATAATATCATACCCACACCTTTTTATGATCTGTATTTGTGATTATACATTTTGTTGTGTCTCCATACCCCAAAAAGCCCACTCGCTTGGGCGTGGAGACAGTCGGTAGGTGGATGGGAGTGCTCTGGAAAACCTGTCCAGTGCCATTTATGGCGCCCTGGGCTACAGTGGACCACGGGACCGTGTCATAGGGGGGCTGGTGGGGAAGAACCTTACTTTGAATCATTTGACCTGGCCAAAATGAACTTGGGACAATTTCCGGCATGAAGCTAGCATAGCTAGAATATGATGAACTCATGGAACAAGATGGACAAATCTTTGGACTGAACTAAACCCAATAGTGATTACATGTCATTACCATCCTGGGGCTTAATTTTGGGGTATGCAAGTACTTGGGATGGTTTAGCATAATTCCCAAACAGTTTGGTTGCTGGGATGCTATCCACTTTAGTTCTAGTCAAGTTTCCTGTTCAGTCGTGGGACAGTTTCCTTGGCCTATGCTGCACTTGGGGGGATTGAGGTGACAACCTTATTCACTTACCAACATGACGCTGCTGAAACAACCAACTGGGGATGAGACCTGATATACAGGGAACACGATGCTTAACTTATTATAACATGTATCATACATGTATAGATTGCAAATTGTTTGTATTGTATACATACATATAGATATGCATACATATATATATATATATATAAATTCAGGAGGGCAGAGCAAAGGACAGGAGAGTAATTGATTACATTCCAATATGTTTGTATCGTGATATCCTGAATTTGGATGAGTGAGGATATGTTTGGGTTGGTTATTTTGCGCACTGCGGCGCTATTGTGGGAAAAGATTGAGATTGGCTGCCTGTTGGTGAAGTGCACGTGCTGGCAGTGAAGATCCACGGATTATTTATGAAACTCACGTTCAAAAGTTGTTGGATCTATGTACTGGTCAGGCTCAATGGCCCAATCTTGGTGGCTCCAAACATGCCAAAATGGATGGTTCATGTAACCCTCAAAAGTGTTCAATCATGTCGACCCCTTGAATCACAATGCCCACGTAGGTCATGTGTGTGCAAGTGTATATATAGCCTCGTCCCACCTCTTGGAACTGCGCAAACTCGAATTAGCTTGGTTTAAATGGTTAGTTCCGTGACGAAATTTTGTCGCGGATTTTTCTCATCATCCTACATCATCATCATCATCATCATCATCATCATCATCATCATCATCATCATCATCATCATNTCCGTGACGAAATTTTGTCGCGGATTTTTCTCATCATCCTACATCATCATCATCATCATCATCATCATCATCATCATCATCATCATCATCATCATCATTTGCTTCTGCAAGTTCAAGGAACGTTAACATCCCACCCCACCCCACCCCCCACCCCGCGTGTGCGTAGCATCAACTGCTTCTGCAAGTTCAAGGAACGTTAACATCCCCCCCCCCCCCCCCCCACCCCGCGTGTGCGTAGCATCAACTGCTTCAGCAAGTTCAAGGAACGTCAACATCCCACTTTGTGGTATGTGGTTCCAGAAGCCGGGACAAGCCTATGTATACTTGTGTATATATGATTATGTATATATAATTATGTATATATAATTATGTATATATAATTATGTATATATAATTATGTATATATATATATATAATTGTATATGTATAACTATGTATATATAATTATGTGTATATATATATATTTATATAATGTATATATAATAATGTATATACAATAATGTATATATAACTATACATATATATATACACATGTAAGTATAACTCTGGCATAATATTCTGAGAGGTTTGCCAAGGAGTTATTGTGTTTGACCAGTTTGCTTAAACCTATTTGCCACATGTAGTATCCAAGTTATAAGTGTAAAATCGATGCTAGGGGTACGGTATGCCCATCACAATCACAGTAGCAGCCCAGGTGAATACATTCCTTCCATGTCCAAAGTGGCTGCGCGCTTGCTGCGAGTGCTGCAGCGGCACAGACTGGCGTGTTTTTTGACAGGGTTGAGAGGCGAGTGTCCAGGAGAGTGCCGTTTTCATGGGGAAGATGGGTTCATCATTGGAAAAAAAGGCGTACCCCAAAAAGACCCAGACAAGCCCAAAGTTTCAATCTGATTCACACTAGATGCCTGAAAAGGCACCTCTGATCTCCACTTTGCGAAGTCCTTCTCAGATGCCTGTTTTGCAAAAGATGTTAGTCATAAACAACAGAGCAAGGAGAACCTGAGTTTTTTTGGGACCCACGTCATGAATAGAATACATTCCAACACTCAAGTGGTGGTTTCTAAGGTCGATATTTGATATGATCCAGGGAAGGGATTGCCAGGAGACTTGCCCGCTCCCGCAGAGGCTTCGAGCATTGGAGTCCCTGGTGGTTCCATTGTGGTCTTGGGATTTGACCAACAGGGTACCAACAATGTGGAGGTTTCCTAAAATGGGGGTACCCCCAAATCATCCATTTTAATAGGATTTTCCATAATAAACCATCCATTTTTGGGTACCCCATTTTAGGAAACCCCCATGTGTGACTGGATTTAACCAGCCAAACGCATATTTCACCTTGTCCCAACTGCAACACTGCGGTGTCGGAATTGTTTTGCTTTTGGGGCTTCAGAGGTCGGTGGTGTTGTTTCACCGGATCAACAGCGATTGATGCAAAGAGCATGTGTGGAATGCATCTTTGCCATGTTCGAAATGTGCCAATATTCGAAATGTGCCAATATGTGCAACGTATAGTCATATCATGGACGTCATGGCCTGCTTTAAAATGCATACTACAGGAGCTCATGGTTGTGGTTTGTGGCCCTTTGAGTTGGTAGCCTCTGTAGGTCCCAATGGATGGGCCCACCTGCAGGCCTTAGCCCTGCATTGTTACTTGAGTGCTTCGGTGCAGCTTTGCCGCTGGCACAGCACAGCAGGCCATGTGCGGACCATGCACCTTGTGGATGGCGATGGTTGATGGTTGAGGGGGTTGAATGCATAGGTCCCCAGAGATTCACCACATTTCACAACGCAATGAGCTTTCAAGTGCCATTCTGTGATGGTTTTCTCCAGCTGCACTGCTGCACTGCTCAGAATGTTGCAAACAGCTGCAGGGAACCGATTCAGCGGATTCTGCAACACCTACTACCGCGAGCCTCAGACCTCCGGCCAGGCTTCGGTTCGACTCTGTTAAGAGGACACCTAAGGATCTAGGCTGAAAAAAGCTTGTCCTCACCAATACGAAGACTGAAAGTAACATGGCGCAACATACACTATTCACGTACATTACATTCGAAATTGGTTGGTATGTCCTTCTGAAGGATAGAAGATTGCTTACAGAGATACTTGTATCAAATCAGAAAGATCACAGGCGCCAGAAAAGGTTTGCCAGGTGCTTGCAAAGAGGTCATCAGTGATTTGCTTGCTGGTTTCAACCGTCCTTCTTCATCAATGGAAATGATTTTCTTGGTGGTGTCAAAAACTCTTATCACATTCATCGATTTTATTGCTGTCTGGGATGATCCCCAAGTTTCGTCCATTTTTTTGGTGCCTGCGTGGCTGAATCACCCTTCCCATTCGCCGCCAGGTCAGTTGGTTGCTTTGGTTGAGCTATGTGCGCTAGCCTGGGAAGGCCAGAAGGACCCCAGCTGATCCTGGGTGTCCGAAGTCTCATGGTTTGTTGAGCAAGGGGTGACCCCCTTTGTTTTGCAAAATGATAGGGGGATCACATGATGGCTCATTTGGATGATCTGTGAAGTTGATAAGCCTGCAAGTATTAATGGTGCGTGCATGTTAATGATATGTCGATATTGATTGAATTTCGTGAACCATTCTAGGTAATTAGTCATGATGAATCTGGATAAATGGGAAGCCGGTCTTGAGAAATGATCATGTATGATATTTGACCTGGTCACGATGTAAATGTATTTTGTTGTCTAATCATTGGTAGGAATGTAGGGAGGAGAAAATGTTTGATGACCAAGTGGTACTGACCGCCTCAACATAATTGACACCGAAGAATGGATGGTTTGGTGATTTATTGAACTGATTGCTAAACATGGTCAAGTCTGTGGCTGCATGCGAAGGTGAAGGCAAGAGAAGTAGCTTGGGAGTTTTGAGACCTTTGGCTTCCCAAATGCCTCATGAACTGCGAGGTTGTTTTCAGAAATGTTTCAGAAGTCTTGGAGACCATGGATAACATTTCGGAAATCCTGCTTAGAAACTGTCCTTTTTTTTTCCAGAGACAAGCAAAACAAAAACTTGATTCATAGAACCTTCTTGGACGCCAGGTGCTACGGAGGAGGATCAGAAGGCCACAACCGCGCTGTCCCCTGGGGTTTCAAGCTCTAGCCTTGAGCATCCTTGAGCATTATGGCCACTTGTGGATCAATGTCCAGAATCCATGGTTGATCGTCATTATGTTGGGTTGTACTAGCTGCTGGCCCAGTTGGGGACCCATTGGATAGTTGCTGATCCATGGTGATCCCCGGTCATTTCAACATATTGCCACAAACGCACTGTGTAATCTAGATGGGACTCCCTATCAATCAACAAGTAGCTTTGCGGATGGCAGGCGTTGCAAACCTCCCTCTCGGAGCTGCGGTCAGTCGTGTGCCATTGGGGCTTGGTTGTATGATTTTTGCATGTAAAAACTGAGTGTGTTGTTGTATAATCTTCGGTATACACCTGATTAAACAATCTATACATGGGAGATTTTACTTAGTGCATAGACAGGATCTTTGCCTCAGTTATATATTTCGCTGTATCACACTCCCTTTGTTGCTCACACCGTTTTGGCCCAAAATGAATTGTCCACTCCCCATCAGAAGATGGCAAAGATGTCCAAATTGATAGGCATTTCGACATATTTCGACTCCGAACATCATCCAAATCCGCTGTGACAGGTACAGACGCCTCCGAGACATACCTTTAAGGGCAGTTCCGCGGGCCCTAGCAGTGAGGGTCTCAGGTCCACAGGCGTCTAGGAGCATGGCCGGCGATGGAAGGTGTGTCTAAGCTGAATGATGATTGGATTCTGAATGCTAGGACTTAAAATGTGTTGCATGGCAAGGAATGACAAAGGTTCTTAAAACTGAAAATTGAATCATGTCAAGATGATGTTTGGGAATGTTGTAGCATTGTAGCATAAATCGTCAGCTGGACATACTCTAGGCATTCTTGCAAATGGTGCCAGGGGCTCAGGGGCTGGACAAGTTTTCTAGGATGCAGGACGATGCATCATTGCACAAGCATAGTGTGCTCATGTGTGCACTGTCTTCAATCATGAATCTACATCATCATCGTCATCATCCTCATCATCATCATCATCATCATCATCATCATCGTCATCGTCATCGTCATCGTCATCGTCATCGTCGTCGTCGTCATCATCATCATCATCATCATCATCACCATGCCAATAACATGAACAAATGTTGAGAACAAGACAGGTTGTTGCCAGCTCTTCAATAGCTTGTATAGCATACCAGCGATATGAAGTCAGGGCAATAAGTTGCACACACACACACAACGCACTTTCTCTTACGCATGTAACATGCAACTGTCTCAGAATCTACCAGGCATCTGAAAGATAACTAGAATTATATAAGATTACATAAGTAGACTAGAATTATCGAAGGAAGTTTAGAAGTGAAACTTCCGACAATATGGACAGTTGAAAAGCAGAGGTGAGAAAAGTCAGAAGTGAGAAGATCAGAGATGAGAAANTTTAGAAGTGAAACTTCCGACAATATGGACAGTTGAAAAGCAGAGGTGAGAAAAGTCAGAAGTGAGAAGATCAGAGATGAGAAAGTCAGAAGAGAGAAGCTAAGAGATGAGAAAGTCAGAAGAGAAGAGATGCAGGTGCGCGAAAAGGTAGGAAAGTCGCGAAAC
>BGPT01000021.1:668462-701373 GCA_003297045.1 Symbiodinium sp. clade C Y103
GCAACTTTTCCTTAATTGCAGCAACTTTTCCTTAATTGCAGCAACTTTTCCTTAATTGCAGCAACTTTTCCTTAATTGCAGCAACTTTTCCTTACTTGCAGCAACTTTTCCTTAATTGCAGCCACTTTTCCTTAATTGCAGCAACTTTTCCTCAATTGCAGCAACTTTTCCTTAATTGCAGCAACTCTTCCTTAATTGCAGCAACTTTTCCTTAATTGCAGCGACTTTTGCTTAATTGCAGCATGTTTTCTCTAGTATTATATAACCAGTTTTGGTTTCAGACCCCCTGGTCTTTAAGAAAGTTTCAGCAAAATATTGTTTTTCGCACCAAAACTAGGGGGTCTAGGAGTCTAGGCCTTGTTTCAGCAGGGTCTAGACCCGCTAGATTCCAAGGAATACCCATGCAAATCGCTTTATTTTGCCTAAAACGAGGGGTCTAAGGCCAAAGCTGGTTGCTTTTAAGGAAAAGTTGCTGCAATTAAGGAAAAATCGCCGCAATTAAGGAAAAGTTGCTGCAATTAAGGAAAAGTTGCTGCAATTAAGGAAAAGTTGCTGCAATTAGCATGCCGAAGATGCAATGCGGCAATTTGAGTTTCAATTTGAAGCAGATTGCAATGGCACAGAATCCGGTTGAACGAGATTGCAAGTTGGCAAATCAGGTTGCATTTGCACAAATGAGGTTGCAATCAAACAGCAAATAGCCAGAATCAGGTTGCAAAGAGATAGGATCAGGGCAAATAAGCAGAATCCTATTGGCAATTCGACGGAATCAGATAGCAACTGGACAGAATTAGATGGGAATTAAACAGAATCAGGCTTTCAATCAAACAAAATCAGGTTGCGATCAGATAGAATTCGGTTGAAATTATTGGCAGGGAATGTTGGTCAGCAATTTGGGTACCCCTCTTCAAGCCCTCTTCATCCCTTTTCTTGCTTTTGGCTGTTGTTTGTAGTCCTGCTTTTGTTTGCTTTATCACGCCGGGGTAATCTTCTGCTGCATTCATTTCTGAGAAAGTGCCAATGCTGTTCAGAGGTGCATGCCAGTACATGTGAGCAAGCCAATGTATCATTGAAACCTTGTAGCGTCTTCTAGCACTGCAAAAAAATTAAAGTGACCAATGGCCAGAAAGTACCACTTAGCCAAACACATGCCTAAGTGAAAATGTTGCTATATCATTTATATCTGGCAGCTGAGCAAATTTCCGCGTATCTCCAAATAGATAACAATAACTGCTGGCTATCTTGTTTGACCCTGGCATTTGTAGCTATGTACTTTTAATGAACCATTGAAGAGTGCTGATCGAAGGAAGTTTAGAAGCTAAACCTTCCGACATATGGACAGATGGAAAAGCACAGCCAGGAAGAAAGTCAGAAGATGGAGAAAGTCAGAAGAGAAAAGAGGAGATGCGGAGAAAGTCAGAAGAAAGAAGATGCAGGTGCGCGAAAAGGTAGGAAAGTCGCTAAACACTGTTTTTCCAATGTTTTTTGGCTTCGGAGGGTCGAAAAGTAGGCTCGCTGAAGCGGCGGGTGCGGAGACATCTGCGCAGAGGAGAGATCAAAAATTGCACGCCGCTGCGGCGCGAAGCACATTTTGAAGTAAAAAGCGACAAACACACACCATGTTCGGACCACTTTTGGAAGTTGAGTTGCGGACAAAGTGCACGGCGCTGTGGCGCGAAGCACATTTGGAAGTAAAAAGTGTTAAAAACTGGCGGTCTCGGAGCATTTTTGGAAGTTGAGATGTGGAAAAAGTGCACGGCGTTGTGGCGCGAAGCACATTTGGAAGTCAAAAGTTGCAAAACGCACCGGTCGGAGCACTTTTTGAAGTTGTGATGTCGAAAAAGCGCACGCCGCTGTGGCGCGAAGCACATTTGGAAGTCAAAAGCGTTAAAAATTGTCAGCCTCGGACCATTTTTTGAAGTTGTGATGTCGAAAAAGTGCACGCCGTTGTGGCGCGAAGCACATTTGGAAGTGAAAATGTTAAAAACACCACATGCTCGGACCACTTTTGGACGTCCGGATGTCGTTTTGTGTGGCAGGCGCAAGGGATTCTGCACCTTGTCAAAAGTGAGCTAAACGTGCGGGTTTTGTCGCATTTTCAAAAAGATGGCAGGCGTGGGACATTTGAAGAGGATCTGCACAGATGCATTTTTCGTGGCAGGCGCAGTACAACACACACTTCAAGCAAACATGTTAAGAGGTCAGGGCGCTGATTTCCTGAGAGAGGTTGCATTTTGGAACATAAGATCTTCAGGTCTGTCAAAGTCATTTTGCGTGACAGGTGCAGCACTTCGTATGACCTGCCATCACTTTTCGTGGCACGCGCAGTACTTTAGAGACATCGCACGGAAAAATCGCAAAACGCCTTGGTACGAGGACGTCAGCTGCACACTCAACTTTCCATTTTTGAAGGAAGCCTCGCAGACTTGCTTGGTTTTTGATGCTGCCAACTTGGAAAATGGAGGAAGTCCCGCAGAATTGCTTTGTTTCGGAATGTTACACTACAACTACAACTACAACTGCAACTGCAACTGCAACTACTACAACTACAACTACAACAACTACACCACAACAGCCACTACAACTACAACTACAATATATAACTACAACAACAACTAAAACAACAACTTCAACTACATGACAACTACAACAACTATAACTACAACCACTATCATTGCAACTACAACTACTAGAGCTACAACTACAACTTCAACTACAACTTCAACTACAACTTCAACTACATAACAACAACAACAACAACAACAACAACAACAACAACAACAACAACAACAACAACAACTACTACTACTACTACTACAGCTACAACAAGGACAACTACAACTACAACAACTACAACTACAAGTTCAACTACCACTTCAACTACATGACAACTTCAACAACAACTACTACTACTACAACAACTACAACCAGAACAGCCACTACCATTGCAACTACAACTAAAACAACTACAACTACAATTTCAATTCCATGACAACAACAACAACAACAACAGCAGCAACTACAACAACTACAACAATTACAACGATTACAACAACTACAACAACTGCAACTACAACTACAGCAACTACAACTACAACCACACTAACAACTACAACTACGCTACACTACACTGCACTGCCCTACAAATACAACTACAACTACATTACAACTACAACTACAACCACAACTACATCTACAACTACAACCACAACTACAACTACACTAGATTACAACTCCACTGCGCTGCCTCCAACCACTTGTCGGTCCATCAGTGGGTTCGCTCTGCCATCCACCAGTCACAGCAACGAACCTCTCCTATAGGTTTCCAATTTTTGAAACTTCCGCCACCGCCTTGTGCGGTACTACTGGTAAGGGTTTTTGCGTTTCAAGTCTTCCATTGGGATCAAACTATGAGATCTTAATTTTGGAAACTAATTGCAATGACCCCGCGCAGAAAAACATTTAATTGCAAGCTGAAACTTGACCCGCGCAAGTTGCTGCCATTGGAAAAAGGTGCTCTGCGATTGGAATGCTGGCTGCTTTGCAGCTTCTTTGTTTGCGCACGTGCTTGCTTCCGTAGCTCTTCATGCCAAAATCTGTCCTGCGAACAACAACTCTATCCAACCGACTCCCTAAGTAAGCATGCGCAGTCTTAATTCCCTGAATTGATACGCCCGCTCTTGCTGGTCATGATCTCCTTTGTTCATCTTTGTTTATGATTCATGTGGTGCCCCAGGCCGCACTTGGGGGAAATTAGATGAAAATTGTTTAAGAATGATTTGAAATGCGGAGCTGTGAAAGGATGTAGTTTGAAAGTGGTTGGGAAGGTCGATGTGGCTAAAACTGCACAGAACGAAAAGGAGAGCAATTATCTGAATTATGTAATATTATGTAGTTATGCTAGCATTCTGTTGGCTTGCACACTGAGGGCAAGTGCTTGAACGCGACGAGAAGGCGTTCAAAATCAGGGATGGCGCATTCTTGACATAGTTTCATGATGTTTCATGATGTGTCATGTAGAGTGTAGTGGCAAATTAGTGATACAAAGTGAACAATATTTCGATGATCACGAATGATCACTGAGATATTCTTGAATTTTCACCGTTAGGTTGTTGGTTCGGGTAACCCAATTTAATTGGTTTTAATTGTTCTTCATTTCATTGCTTGTGGATGCTTGTGGTCATCTCTGTTCCATTGCTGGCGGAGGCAAACCCACCAAAAGCTGGAGAGAGTATTGGAGCCACTCCTGTGGTAGCAGCCTGACAAATTCTGACAAGTGGGAAGTGCAGCGTCGATGTCACTAACCGATTGAAGTGAGTTGTAAGTAATGTCAGCATCTAAAGTGCAGAAGCTTTGTGCACTGTTATGTGAAACATCATACTGTCATCACACCAATGACTGCCCAGGTGTTGGGTTTGCCTATTAGTGATCGCAGGGCAGAATTTGCCAAAGATGCCAAAGATGCCAAAGTGGATGCCCTATCATCACTCATGCATGGGACAGCGTTGGTTCACAAATGTCATGTTTGCTTTGAACAACCTTCAAGACATCGAATTAAAACATATTATACAATATTATACATTGATGTACTGTAGAATGTTACAAGATCCTCGGCGAAGGCTTGCGGAGCAAGTTCAAAGAGTAATTAATTATTCTTGCCGTGTTCAGTGTTCCCACTGGCTGATTTTGACTGTCCTACAGTGAGCCTGAATTTTATCTTGACGGAGCCAAGAAGTGTGGAGTGTTTTGTTTCAGTTTCGGCGCATTCCGGCACTTTGAGCTGTTCAGAAGCAGGTTCAGGCCATCGCAGAGGATGAGGCTGGCAAAGTCTCACAAGTTGCACAAGTTGCGCAAGGATTCAATATGGTTCCAATCTGATTCTAATGCGAAGGACTTACCAGGCCTGAACCGGAATACTCTTCATGAGCCAGGAACACCCCCGTTCCCCGCAGTGCATGACTAGCCCCGTGCTTAGTCCCATAAGCATATTGAATTTTGTGCACTGGTAAATACTAGTAATTAATCTTCAGATTGTGTTGGACCGTTTGAAGCTGAATGCTGAACAGCTGAGTACTGAGGAGGTTTGTGCTTTTGTTAAATCAGGATATGATTTTTGTTAAAGTTGATACGTCTTCTGCATTGATTTTTGTTTTTTTTTGCAGACTCCCCAGGTCAGGGACCGCAGGCTGCCATGGTCATGGCCAGCGAGGTGCAGTCGTGACGCCGTCGCTACTGCTACTGTTTGACCAGAGGCGGATTCAACTCCAGACCTGATCTTGATTCATCTTGATCCATCTTGATTGAATGATATTAAATATGATATTGAATGAGTTGTAAGTGTTTATGTTGGTTCTACAAACGGATGCCCTTGAGATCCACTGCAATTATTTGCAGTAAACATTTGGTGAATGCCGGAGCTGTTTTGCCATGCTAGCTGTGGCTCAAAACGCAAGTTTTATTTATATGATACTACAACTGTCATCAAGTGTCCATCTATTTCCATTGCAGGCGGTATTGGGCTTTGCAGCAGCTGAGGAGGCAGGGTGCAATGCGCCACAAAACGACACAGGCAAAGCCATAAAGCTGCGAGATTCAGTGACTCCTGCCACGTAATCCCTGTTTGTACACTGTTTTCAATGTGTTGGATTGTATGCCGGAGATCTCGAGTGAATAATATTCGTACTTGTAGTAGTTGTAGATTGCTTCTCAAAGAGTGCCATTTGGGGTTCCAAGAAAAAGGGCTACGCGATAGAAATTAGAAGATGCTCAGTGGTCCAACATGCGTGGGCATTCCCAACGCGTCTGTGTGTGTGTCACTGAAGTTCAAACATTTACCACGTTGTGATTCGAAAGCCAGGCTCTGGCACCCACATAGGGCGATGTTGAGCTTATTTCAGACCTACATGTATGTGAGCATTTGTTGTTCAAATTTCAAAAGTAAGTCAGGACCATCAGGAAAGTCAATCAGAACGTGTTTCAGATCTGCGGCAACTTCGGAGGTGCTTTTCTCACTAGAATATTGTAGTGATTTATAGAAGGCTCAATGCAGTTCTAAGCACCAGCCAATTCGATATAAGATGCGGACGATAGTACGACGTGGTTTCTTGCGTCTGTATCCATGTCAGCGTTGGATTCTTTGGGACAAGTGGTAGACATGAGTCATGAGTGTTTCTTGAAGTTGCCAATCTCCGCACAGCACCTCTGCACAATTATCCCCCAATCATATCCAGCAAAGATAAAAAGATCCAGAAGAGCACTGGGTGTGATCGAGGCGGTAGATCGTTTGCCGGCACATATCTCTGAAAACGGTGCATGTAATGTACATGTTTTCATGTGTTTTACACTGTTTAAACATCAGTGTCAGCGACCGTCCTTCCTCTGTGTGTCTTTGTAACCAGCTCCCTTCCACTTCTACAGCATGGTGGGCAAAGACTGTAGATACTGTAGATACTCGAGCAGTATCCACTTGTTGCAACACTATATACAGAATCATACAGACTATACACATCTACCTAGACACCTTGTGTCCATGCATCTCATGCTTGAACCTTGGTCGCAGGCACCTCCAGACGAGAACCTGGAGAGAGCTGAGGGCTTCGAGCCAGAAATGAAAGGAATTGAGGTCCGAGCCAATGGGAATCAATGGGAGCATGATTCAATCCATTTCAATCCAGACAATTCATGACAATTCCAATCAATTCCAGACAGCTCACCCAGTGATCCGTGGCTCGGTTTGCCAAGTTATTGCGCTACAGTGAACTTTGTAATGGATTTTCTACCCTTGACAAACATCGATATATCTGGCTGCACGAAAACTTCTTCATTTTGCGTCAATGAAATGGGACTTGAGGTTCACTGTCAACTGGGCCCATGGGCTTGGCTCTACAACATTGCTCGACAAAGCCACGTATAGATGTCGTGTTTTCGCGCAGTTGTGTGATTCTTAATCTTGCTCAAGATCTTCAATAATCAACGAGAATTCCAACGTGTGAATCGCTTGAATTCATGAGTGATATCAGAACAGCTACAACAATTATCAACAATCTTCTCATTCAGAAATTCACACGATACCAATTGATTCCACACAGCTAG
Source organism: Symbiodinium sp. clade C Y103 (assembly GCA_003297045.1). NCBI lineage: Eukaryota > Dinophyceae > Suessiales > Symbiodiniaceae > Cladocopium > Cladocopium sp. clade C. The sequence continues at coordinate 675,555 of BGPT01000021.1, forward strand.
GCCATTGCGAAACATCCAGACGTCAAGCTCGTGCGTGGGTGCGGTGCCTTGGTACTTTGGCAGAGTCCAATTCCTACGAAGTGTTGAAGTGGCTCTCAGTACCGGCAGCTTAGTTTGGGTCTTTACGTTGTCTATAGACATGTCTATACAGTCTATACTTTACATGTCTATACTGTATGCAGATACCAAAGCTTCTTTTGTAGAGCCAACTTCCTGTGAGGCTCAGAATGATGTTGGACCGTTCGCAGGTGTTTTTGTTGGCCTGCTACGTCAGGGTCTGTCAGATCTGTCAGTGCAGTTACCTGCACAGACAAAACATGACAAAGACTAGGATCTTAGATGATCTTAGGCAGAATCGCAATTCACACCACGTGCAACATGAACAAGCACTAACAAGCATGAGCTGAGAAATCGCAGTGTAGCAGCGAAAAGCCTGGAGCGCATTTAATATTCTTTGTTTTGAATCTACTCTAAATGTGAGATCATTTGAGATCCATTCTCCATGCGCCCATTTTCATCGTTCTTCCCTGCGAGCGCAAAGGCCGACATTGTGGTGTCAGCAGCCTGGTGCCAAGTGACTCCTAGAACCATTTTTAAGATATTTGGATTTGTTTGTATCTTTTAAGATTTCTGAGGTTGGAGGCCTGTATCCTGAGCCCTGAGGTTTTTGTGCATGTCCGCACAACAAGAATTCAAAAAAGGTTTGACCATTCAAGGCACTGTAGGAATGTGTCGGATACAGCAATACACTGCTGAGAAGATATAGAATGATATAGTAAGACACTGCAGAGATACTAAACATCATAAGAACAAAGTAGCACGAATGTGCTAAATGGGAGAAGGATCTAGCATTTGAATGCATTTGATGAGGGACCTGTCCAAGAAAGATTGAAGCTGGGCAAGACTTCTGGTAAGACTTCTGGTAACAAGCCAGACTCCAACCTTGGACTGCTGCAAGTGCTGGTCTTGATTGCAGTCCCACTGTGTCTGGAGGAATGGAGTATGAAGAATATTGAAGAATATTCAAAATATATTTTCAATGATTCAGATGATTGAACAATATTGAATAATATTGAATACATATTTCAGTAATTTTCAATTCTGTTGGGCTTTGCATTTCTGGTTGCTTCAAAGCTCTCGGCGCTGCTCCAGGTTTGATGCCCTCTTCCGCAAGCGGGCACTTTCAGTGCGCCTGGTGCCCTAGAAACGACCGACATCAGAACTTATAAGATTTCGACCTTCTTGGCACTTTAGTAGCTTGGTACAGAAATGTACAGAATGTGCCGTTGTCCAATGCCTTTAACCTTGCGAAACTGCGAAACATAGAGATCATGGTATGATCATGATAGTATGCTTATATTAATTTATAATTTATATATATATATATATATCAATTTAATTTAATATTTAGGATATCGTTCTCATTTATTCAAAAAACTGCTCCAACTGGTCAGATACACTCCTTATTTTATTGCAGGCCGGGACCGTCGTGCGTGGGCATCACAGTTGCTGCTTCCATCCATTTTCGCTGCAGGCTTAGTGCACTTGGAAAAAACTCAAGAGCGAACAAATAACAAACGGTGATCAATTGTGCCAATGGATTGCAAATGGAATACCCAAGAAATCCCAAGAAGATCCAAGAAACAATTCCAGGAACTAAATAGATCTCTACTGGCGGCTGTCAGGGTAAGGTAGTCGTTGGTGTATATTAAGTTTCTTCCTTTTCTCTTGGTTTGTGTCACGGCACGTCACGTCATACTGATGCTGTGTCAATGTGTGTATATACTAGTATACTCATGCCATATGCCGTACCACATCAATCCATATCAAACGATATCACACCACGACGTAGTTGGTTGCAATATTAGTGTAATTTAGTTTCATTTATACAACTGTGGGTGGGTGGATGGAAGGACGCAGAAATGACATGATTGATTTGGAGCACATCTGACTGATCACTCCTCTGTTCAAAAAAATGTCCACCTCCAAATAAAGTTGAGGCCAAAACATACTTCTTGGGTCCCCGGACATGGAGTCAGGCAAAGCCTTCTTGTTAATTAGATTGAGAAATGCATTCATGGCAAGCTGTCTGGGAATGGAGATGGATATTTTTGCTTTGAAATTGAATTGATTCTATTTTGAACTGACTTACGTGAATTTGAATTCAATTTGACTTGAAAGTTGATTTAAATTGACTGCGAATTGAAATTAAACGTGAATTGGCTGTAAGCACTTCCACTTGAAATTTAGATGGCATCTAAACTCGTTTAAAGTTGAATTGGCATTGACTTGTCTTTGATTTTTAAGGAAGGTCCCGGGTCCCCAAAATTGAAGCGCTTTACCCGGGGGAATCAAACAATGCTTTTTACTTCGGTTCCCGCTTGTTTCTAGGCTACCCCCTATGCATGTTTAAAACAAGCTGCAGTAAAGAAAATTACACTGCAGGACCTTTTTCTTCCTCCGAGGTCAGGAGGGGAAAATAAGGAAAAACAAACAAAAGAGAAGCAAAGAAATACACGAACATACATCTCAAACATGTTGGCGTACTTTACATTGGTTTATCATGGTGGGGGTGGTTGATTCATTTGTCCTGGGATTTGGCGGATTAAGTGTGGCAGTGTTGTGCACGTTCCAAATCAGAGATTGAGCTGCACAGAAAGTGGGATCCTTTCAAAATCAGAAGCATCCGCTGTGCAGCGCTGAGGTCTTTTTGGCGCTGCTGACTGCAAGGTGGCCATGCGTGAAGAAGTAGCAACTGGTAGCTCTACTGGTGCAATTTCGTGATTTCGATCACTGCGCTGAAATGCGACCATGCATTTAAGTGGAAGTTCTACCATTCCAAAATGTCGTCAAAGAAGGGTGACATTGGGTGACAGATTCCCACACCAGAATTATCATTCATGTTCTGAGCTGCTGCCATGTAGACGAACATAGACGAACAGCATCATATGGAGTGCAATCGTGCTTGCAACAACAGGTCCAGGTTGGTGCGGCAAGTGTTTACAATCCAATACTTGGCAAGATCATCATGTATTATTGCAGAATAGCAGCAACAGGAACCAGAAGCATACCCGACAATCGATGTCAATTGATACAAATCCGATTGATTCGTATTGATTATTTGTAAGTACGGTATAGACATCAATATGTTTTTGATTGGTCGTCGTTGCTCCTTTGTCTTGAAGTCCTTGATCAACATGTGACGAATCGAAGCATGGAGAGCTGAACCTGCATGCTGTGGAGTGCTGCCTTGGCTCTGCCAACCCTTGCAACCGCTTCCTGGCATGCAATACACTCAGCGGGCTTTGTCCAAGAAAGTCCATCCTGCTTCCATGTGTTTTCTATTATCCGTTAACCAGATATTTTGCCTTTGCAAAATGTTGCACATACGTCTACCATCTTCAAACATGTGCAATTGTTGTGCAGCAACAGCACGGTACAACATGATACAGTCATACATTGTTGTACCCGCATTTGTATGCGTATGTATGCGTACTTCCGCACCCATAAACACAAGCAGCATGGGTTTTGACCGCATTGGAACCGTTTCAGCCTATCTTGCGTTGTGCTGGAACCATATTGAGTCGGTGCTTTTCCTCTTTAGCATCTCTCCAAAGCCATGGCTGACTTGAAGGACTCAAAAACACGATCTAGTTTGAGATTTTTACACCGGGGTTGCATTATGTTGATCTCGCGTCGAGCTATGTCGAGCTTGTGTGGAGCCACGTTATCCACGTTGCCCCTGTTTGCCAGTTTACCGGGTTTACCCCTGTGGCAGCATCGTTTTGTGTCGTATTGCAAAATCGGCTTTGGGTTGCTGCTTGTGCAGCCTCTGACTCCCTGTGGAATGGAATATGCTTTTGTTCGTTTGAGGATTTGCATCGGCTTTATATTCATTTTATTTCAGTTCTGAAATGCAGCATGTTGGTCAATCAATACAGCAACGATGTAGTCATTATGATGCATTTACATGCATTTACTTTTTTCTGCAGCATTTGAAATTGGTGATCAGGGTATGAAAGTTTGACTAAGTTTGTACCATTGCGCATGTTCGAAGGAGGGGAGTCTTTTGATTTGTCTTGTGATTGACTCAACTGAAGCAGTCTGGCGAGAGAATCATCAACAGTCAGGTTATGCCCATGTATGCCCCAAGGTTTTCAGCCCGAGATTTAGCAAAGACAGCAACTTTGAGTGTCACAGATCCCAAGGACTGGAGTATTGCAGCATGTCCCCCTCTGCCGCGAGACATGGATGACATCGATGACACTCTGAACTTGATGTCTTGTATTCACGGCCACTCGGTCCCAATGTTCAGAAGACCCAAGGATACCCAAGGCTTTTTGCAGATCAAAAGGGCAGCGTGATCAAGATTGTATAGTTGGACATAGTTGGACGACCTGCTGGTTTGGGCATGTTTCGGCGGACTTGAGGCAAGCAGAAGGAATCCTCCAGGCACTTCTACATTCGTCAATGGTATCGACATATCGAGGCTGGGACATGCGAAAAAGTGCATGAATCGTACTGCAGTGTGCCGGCCCTTGACAGATAGCAATTCAGTCCTCGGCGTCCACTGGACTTTTCAAAAATTTTCTGATTTGCCTGCTTTTGCTGCTGGAGCACTCGATTTCATACACAAATCCACTCCATTCAGGGCCCATGTTCTGCGCGCTGCCGTCGGCAGGAATTGAGCATGAAAGCTTTCCGATGCCACCAAGACAAGGATATCCAGGTCAAGCCACCCAAGTGGCCGTCATGTGTTGATAAAGCGATATGAAATGATATTACGTTCTGAACATTTCTGAACATATAGTATCGCCTTTTAAAAGCCCGAGTGTTTTCAAGTGCTTCAACTTTTCAGTGATGCAACTTTTTGATGTCGGAGATAAGTCGTGCACTTTGAGATGGTCACTAAAATAGTCGGATGTTCCCTGATCTGTGCATGTTTCCACCAAGTGGGAGTGACATGAAGCTCAGCCATGTATGTAAATGCATTTACATACATGGTTTGTCTCGGCCTAGCGTTGGTCTGCCTACTTCCACTGTCAGTCTTAGGTCTTAGGTATCCTTAGGTTCTTTATTCTTGAGTCTTATTGGGAAGGCTCTTTGACTTGTCAGGCAGTCTTGAGGACTCTGGCATCTCAGCCAGCAATGAGACAATGTCAGAAACAAGATGAAATAAGAGAAGCATTCACAGAGTCAGCCAGAGAATGGCAATGAAAGTGGCAATGAACGTGGCCAAATTGGCAAGAGTCGCGAGCTTCTCAGCCTAGGAACTCATGGATCGCACCTTGTGCCTGGTGAAGTTCAAAGATTGCTTTGAGCTTCACAAAAGATGCTTGGCCAATGCTTGGCACATCTTGGCACATTTGCAATTCTTGGCACAAGAGGTCAGTTGCTTAGTATTGCCTAGTATTGCTCTCACTCTGGAAGTTGGATTTTGTTGCTTTCTCCTTCATGCCGATGAATTCTAACAGTGTACATACTGGTATTAAATGGTATTAAACAATTATTAAACTATAATATATGTATACATATTACACATTATTACACACATTCTGAGTGGCGCTCATCATGTTCTACTTTAGTAGGTGTGGAATGACCAACCTACATTTGAGCGATCTTGAGCGATGTTGAGCGATCTTGAGCGATGTTGAGCGATGTTGAGCGTGTGTGTTTGTACTACAGAGTTTTTGAGCCAGGGATCGAGGGGCACGAGGGAATTCAAAGTGCAAGTGCGACAGCAAGCAATTTGACATTTTTGCCTTGCAGTGGCGTCCAAACGAGGATACGAAAATGCAGTGCATCACGTTTGCTCGCAGCTAGAAGAAGAACTCTTGAGTTGCGCATCGTGGCAGGAGTGAATTCGAAAGAAAGCTCTATCGACTCTTTCTAATTTGTACAACTTGAATCTGTACTGACTGGTAGTTACTTTTCTCAGGTGTTCTTCTTCATCAACAAAGAAACATATAGAAACAAGATGTACAGATTATACGAAGATATTGATATTCATATCAGAATGATTCAGAATGTATATATAAATTTCATATTATATCAATATGTCAGATACGTGTTGATTCTGGTGCTTTGGCGATGTTGCATTCATTCATTTCTCATCAACAGCCCTCGAGGATTTGCGGCTACTACCCCTTGATCTGTTTGAAGCGCTGGAATGAGCCTCAGCTCTTGGGCTTGAAGGATTTGAATGGATAGGCTGCCGATAGCACATTGCTGCAGAATGCTGCAGAAATGCAATGTCTTCTTGGATTGACCTTGGATTGCTTGCAACATCTTGCAACAGAGCTTGACTACTCTTGTGTCTCCGTTCCGTTTGGATGGCAGAGCTCAATAAGTTGCACAGCACCCGCAACGGCCCTTGTGGAGAAGCATTCCATAGCATTGCATGGTCTCTTGTGTCATCAGCATCATCATGATCACCCTATTTCTGTCAGAAGCTGACCTCGAAGGTTTTCGTTTTTGGAAACGGAGGGCAGCCTGACACTGAACTACGATAAAAGAGGTGCTCAGTGTGCAATTCCTGTAACCTTCTCCCTTGTTCTCGTGGAGAATGTTGATACAGTCATATTGCAGTCAATAGTGTAGTACTGTGTAGTGGCGGGGTCGCCCTTGTCCCTTTCATTTCGCTGGCAAGGTCGTCACCTCCCCAAAGGGGTTACCTCACCGGTCATCAAGGGAAACTGTCAGATCAGTCAGCACCAACTTTGCTATTGTCGTTGGCGTCAGTGTTGTTACGACTATTTACGACTGTTGGTTTCGTTGTCATGAGCAGGGCTGGGAAACGTAAGCTTGATAAACTTGTGAGGCTGTCACATGATTCTTGTCGTTCTGGTCACGGTAAGGGGTTGCTGATCTTGGGAAAACCCTGGAGAGAAGCAAACTCTAGGAAGGGACCGATGCAGCTTCTTACATCTCACCAGGCCAAGGTTGCGAACAGTAAGAACAAAAGCTCCAAGCCTGCTGACTGTTGCTAGGTTAATAGAACACTTTTATAATCTTTTATACACTTTTAGGATCTTTTAGGAAGGGCTACTGCGAAAAATCTGGAACGTTGCACAATGCGTAGAGTCAGTCGGGTCAGGTGTGTGGCCTTGAAATTGCACAAGGCGGCGCTGGAATTGCTAAGCTCTACAGAGCACTCAAAGTCAACGCCATATCAAACAACATGATCCAATGCAACCTTGGGAAGAAGTTACACTTCCAATTAAGATCAATGAATTTCAGTTGTTTGGGGATTGCATGGGATTGAAGGAAGGACAGGCAACTCGAAGCGATACTTGTTCTGTGGGTGGCAGAACCCTGCAGACCATAGCAGATACTCGTCAGATCAGGCTGTCAAGATGAGTCAAGATGAGTCAAAAGATGAGTCAAAAGATGACTCAAAAGATGTCAAACGAAAGGCACTGGAGCTGAGGAAGCCACCATCTCACGGTGCACTCGCATCGTAGACCCTTTCTGGGAGCACTTGGAAAGCCTTCACACAGGCAGAGAGTCCGCTCGGCAATTGGCAATTAGCTTAGCCGTCTTGCTTAAAGACCTTAAAGTGTGTTTTTGGCTACTTCATGCTACTTGCCACTACAGTAGTGGAGCTCTAGTATACTTAACTTAATTAGGTACTAGTATATACGTGTATATACGGCATACGTGTTAGTCCCCTCTAGGTACCTAGGTGCAGTCAGATGTTTGTGCACGGTAGTGGAATGTGTTTGTTTTACCAAGTCGTGCCCCGAGCGCGGACCTCATTGCAGTTTTGCACATGAGGAAAGAGAGGTGGAAAACCTTCTGCAAGCGTATCAACAGCACTTGAGGAGTACTAGAGGAGTAGCTGGCGCAAGTCTCATTGTATTTGCAGGCTTTCTTCTTGGCATTTCATCAGAGTTGTCCTCTCCTCCTCTTCCTCCTGGCATTCTGTCTGACATTCTCTCTGACATATGCTCTGTTATTCTATCTGACATATTTTCTGACATTCTACCTGGCATTCTATCTACATTCTTTACTGACATTTTATCTGTCGTATATTCTGACATTCTATCTGACATTCTATCTGGCATCTAGTCTGGCATTCTTTTTGGCATTCTTTCTGGCATTCTATCTGGCATTCTATCTGACATTCTATCTGCCATCTAGTTTGGCATTTTATTTGACATCTATTCTGACATTCTACCTGGCATTCTATCTGACATTCTATCTGGCATCTAGTTTGGCATTCTATCTGACATATATTCTGACATTCTATCTGGCATATACTTTTGTCATCTTTTGTCACTTGCCGTTGAGGTCCGGCAGTGCCCACTGCGATCTGGGGCTTGCGGCTCAGTTCCGGCAGTGCCCACTGAGATAGGGCAGTCGCGGTTGAGGCCCGGCAGTGCCCACTGCGATCTGGAGCTCGCGGTTGAGGTCCGGCAGTGCCCACTGCGATCTGGGGCTTGCGGCTCAGTTCCGGCAGTGCCCACTGAGATCGGGCAGTCGCGGTTGAGGCCCGGCAGTGCCCAGTGAAATGAGGCCCGGCAGTGCCCACTGCGATCTGGAGCTGGCAGCCTGGAGCTGGCAGCTGAGGTCCGGCAGTGCCCAGTGCGATCTGGAGCTGGCGAGGAGGAGGGGGCGGAAGTGGAGGAGGCGGAGGCGGAGGATGGCAGCACCTCTGATAAAATCTAACAACCCTCACCTGGCAGGCGGGGAAAAAGGTATCCTTTGCTGTGTGGGTAGGAGCATGCCAGGTTGACTGACACAGGATCAGCCTTTTAGTTTTGGTACAAACTTTGAGTGAACTCCCACCAGCCACTCGGGTGACATCAAAATCCAGAAAGTCATTTGCTTTTTGGGGAGACCAAATCCCAACATTCCCCAACACTAAACCATGCGCACTCAGCATATCTCAGTATTCTTTTTCTGAGTTCCAAGACAACCATAGAAAAACATAGAAAAACGTAGCTTCTAAAGCATACAAACGGATGTTCGACAAGTATTGGAACTCTTGAACCTTGCCCGCGAGCCGAGCCCTGGCACCTCGGCCACCTTGGCACCCTCCCGTTTTCAGCTTATCCCAATCCCTCCCGTTTCAGCTTCAGGTGTCCCACAATGTCTCACACGCTGGTTAGGTCAATTAGGTTTCAAGGACATTCAAGGACCTAGGTTGGCAATGGTTGGTAAGTATCATGGTAAGTCGATCGACGCAGGCCGTTTCGTCAAGATTCATTCAGATTCTGTCCTTCAGCCGCTGAGTTTGACGACATCCCCACACCAACAATAGAGTCGCATCTCCATTTGAGGCATTTGACCCAAATATACAGACCTCACAGACTAAACTAATGGCAGCAGCACGACTTAGTAATTGCTAATTTACAGACACCTTTGACATGGATGAACATATTCCCTTTGGTTGGAAGTGGCAGTGCGTTGCGCTGATTGTGACTCAGCCACATGTTCCTTTCCGATCCTTTCAAGTTTGATGACAACAAGTGTTGCCTTGCGATGGGAGGTGTTGTGTGGACTTTCGGCGCGCATCATGCACCAAAGTCATGTGAGCCGGATTCATGGCAGCCAGTTGCTTCACAGCGCGCTACCGCTACAATGAAAACTTTGATTTGATGAGTTTGATGCAGATGTGTGCAAAAAAAACAATGTCAAACAATTATGATCTGTTCATTGGTCAGTACAAGTATCTCTCAGGGACTCAGGGACCAAGTTGTACTCACTTACCTCACAATACGTAAGTGTCTCTATAAAATGTATTAAAATGTCACATAGGCCCGCATAGGCCCTATGATGTCTCTTCGTGAAGGCCACAGGTGTGAGGGAATGTGAAGTACACGTTGTTGCATGTTGTTACTGGTCAACCATGAGCCAAGGATGGTCCTGACTTGGCATCAAACTTGATTTGCAATGGCTGGGCTGGCATTTTGGTGGAAGGATTGCAGATGGTTGCAGTATACTGCAATCGGTCAGGGGTCAGGTCGAGGGTTTGTAGAGGCCAACTGGGAAACCTTTGACTACGTGGAGTGCCGGGTCATCAGCCACAGCCACACATAGCTATACATCATCAACATTATATTAAAGCTATATTAACATGATATAATCATCATTAATTGTACATCTACATCACATACACTAATGAATCATTGTGAATGGTAAATGTGACTATAAAGGGATTTATTGTGTTTGTATGCTTTTTGTGAGTAAAGTGTAAATACGTTCATATTCAATCACATTATCATATTGATATTGTACATTGTTTGCGATTTTTTGGCACACTTAGCAGCATACAGGACTTGCATTACACACAGAGATACCTACAATATACATGCCGGGATGTCTACATACCCACATCAAAAAAAAAGTAGCATACCACAACATGCCATAGTCCATTCTGTTTTTTTAGTACTTGCCATTACTGTGTGCCCCAGTGCCTGTGCAGACTGCAAGGGGTGTTCTGCACGCCCAAAGCTTGAAGGACACGCTGCACGTCGCGCAGTGCTCAAGCAAGAATTTGGGCACCGACGAAATTTGGTGGCTTTACTATGCTTTACTGGAACCGTGGCAGGCTTGTACTATCTTGTACTTGTTGACTTGTTGTCAAAGTTTTTCTGTAAGAGGACTCGTAAAAGATGTTGCAGGTCGATCAAGAACTACAAAGACCCGCATAGAAGCACTTTGTAGATCTTTGTAGCAAAATGATTGTGGCAGCAAGGACTCTCAGATTATAGAGAAGAAAGGTTATTTCAGCCTAAAAAAGTGAAGTGAGGGTGTCCATCTAAAAGCCTGGAAAATATTGGTGACGGAGTGGCATTGAGGTGCGGCAAAGGTATCGAGATGCCGTTTGCTACGATAGTAAGCTACGACTGTTCCCATCTACAGGGCTGTGCAATAGTCACGTCCTATGATGATATATGATGTCATATGCATCTAAGAAGTGCTTTTCCCATGAATCATGCTGCCTCAAAGCTTCTGCCAGCTTTGCAGTAGTCTTCCGATGTCTTCCTCCACCTCTTCCCATAGTCTTGCCAGGCGCTACCCTTCCCTGGATTTGAAGCACACTGCAGTACACCACAGTGCTGCGTTTAGATTCAGTTTTGGCATGTTTAATACATGTTTTGACATCTCTTGTTGGTGGTGATGTGGTGACGCTGGCCCTGTCGCGGTTGAAGATGCCGGCTTTAAGCGCCGCAAGAGAAATTTGAGACAGCTTTCATTCATTTCACTATATACTCATGCGACTCATGCTGTCAAGATGTAGCATGACATTGGCATATCCAACAGTTACGCTCAAGACCGAGCGTTTGAAGACGAAACAGTTCAGCACAGCTTGGACCTCGAATCCAATGCAAGTGCCGACTCTTTGACTTGCTTCACCGCCAAGTCGATGACGCAAGATTGCCCCCATCGCCGTAGACAATGAGGTTTGACGCAGAGTTAACCTAAGTCAAATCTGATTCCAATGCAAGTGCAGAAGGATACAAGGTGATGCAACATGATGGGTCAGGGGTAGTGGTTAGCCGGGAAGCAAGCAATGTTTCCGAGGTTCCGACCATGTCCTGTGTGTGTATGTGTGTGTTCGGGTGAGGGATGGGGTGGTGCGGGGGGGGGGTGAGGGGGTGGGGGTGGGGTGTAACATGGTGTAACAAGGTTCTTTGGTCTTGCATTCCATGCACAGAGTTCCATGCACACTCACTGCTAAGAAAACTTGCCACTCATACGGCAAGCAATGAGGAGAACCAAGCATTCGAAAACAGCATCGAAACTTAACATTGCTCCGTTCCAAGACTTAATGTACTGTTGCACTTGCAAACAGAACTGTCTTCAAACTTTCGTTTTCGAATTAGATGTACTGTAGCAACATTTTTTCCGCCAAATTTGGCGAAAAAAATGTCTTCACAACCTATGAAGATCAACTGTGAACCTAAGACATCATTACGTTGAAACCATAAAAACATTAAAAAAACACTGCAAACACCAGTAAAAATTGCTCCTACCAAACGGCTGCAGATATAAAATCACAAGCTTTACTTCTGATACAGTTCTCGGAATTCTCGAACACAAATGAAAGTCTCGGCCAACCTATGCGGCAAACCCAACATGCAATGGGAAAATGTGAAGGGGTGTCCCAACTTGTCCCAGCGCAGCTTTATCAATGATAGAAACATTGAAACATATTGAAACACAATGAAAAGAATACATAAATGATTGAGACATGCATGAGTAAAGTCCAGGAGACTGTGATCTCGTTTGGGTGGTGTCTAACTTGAAGTAGGTAGCATCTTCTTGTGATTGAAGCTTTGAAGGTGAGGTTTATCTTTGGCCTGCAGAGATTGTTTTCTTTGGGCTCAACTGTCCCTCCAGACTACAGCGAATACAGTATATCCTTTGATCCTGTTGACATCTTTTGATTATTTTATATTACTGTATTATGATACTATGATATATTATGATATATTATGATATCATTTTGGATTCATTGCAAGGTAATTGTGTCGCAACTGGCAATGCGGGAGACGGTGGGCCGTGTGTTGGAAGATGCCACTTGGAACAACCTCGACCTCAGAGATGCCGAGGTGGCCGCGCCTGACATTTGACGTTCAGACTACCAGTCAGTACCAGTCCACATTTGCCAAATATGGTCCAAATATGATCCAAATATATCCACAAAATATCAATGATTGTCAATGTCAATTTAATTTCAAGAATTTCTTATGGGTCTTGACCAATTTGGCCACAGTTCTATCGCAGGTGGATTTGCTCCAGATCACTTTTGGCGCGAACGACTGTGAGATTCTGCGAGGTATTGTTGAAAGTCTTCTGCTCAGACAGAAGGTGGCAAACTAGGAAGTTCTGCACCGTTTCTGCAGAAATCATTGATTGTCCTTGGGTTGAGCGAATTTGTTCAGACTTGCATCAGAGTTGCATCAGACTCCATGCAGGCATGGAGACAGACATGCGAGGTTGACACCTTTGGTTTACAAGTTTACATCAGCTCGATGTCGTCTCCGTATGGACTTCAATGTGTTCACTGGCAATTTTAATACCTGCCAGAAAATGCTAGAAACCACGTACCGAAGCCAGCCAAGCAGCCACCAACCACAACCACACAACCACACAACCAGCATGAACCAGCATGAACCAGCATGAACTAGCATGAACCTGTTGTTTCTCGCAAAATGCCACAAGGAGTGAGTGGTTCGGCCGCCGGCCTCTGCATAGTTTCTGTTGTCTCGTGATTTTTCTGCTGCGTGGTGCTCGATAAATGGACGTAGCATGAGCAAATACCGAGATCGACTGTGATATACTTAATCAACTGCGCGAACGTAGAGAAGGTATCTAATCGTCAAAATCTTATGGTGTGTCTTGATTTGTAATGCTTCCGACTTGCCCGGAGACAATTGCAAGTTTCGACCTGCGTGGCTGATGGCGGCACAAATTGGCCAAAATCTCTTTCCTGGGGCTCTGGTTTCAATATTTCAACATATTTCAACCAGCTTTGACAGTTTTTTCTGATTTGAAGAAGTCATCACAGCTGATGGGATAGACACGTCTTATCCAATCATAATCAATCGTATTTTGTCTTGTCACGTGTATGTGTATGGATGTCACTTTGCGCAATTTAAATGCAATGCACACGAGTACTGTCCTCATCACATGTCCAAGGCAGCTTCCGGCCACGCTTTGTGCGTGCCATTTTTTGGCATCCAGTCCCGCCACCTCTGGTGTACCAGCCACGTGTGGAGTCCCAATCAGCGCAAGTAAACGGTGAGGGCGGTCGCTGGAAAAGATACAGTATTGTTTGAATTTGTTTGACGATGTGAGTTCAAATTACAAATTGGAGAGTGAAGATTATACAGTGATGAGTAAAGACTCTGTACTAGTAAGTGCTGCAAGTGTAAGCCCAATCTTGCCTCGATTGGTCCTGCTTTACCCGTCGCCAAAATACTATATCCAGAACAACTCTTACGAAGCATTGTACTAAGCAGTGAGGAGAGAAATCGCATTGAGTTGAATTGAGTCTATTTTGACCTATTTTGACATATTTTGACTAACTTTTTGACTATTGTGTGTATTGTGACTAGCTGTGGTGCCTATTTCTGCTCCCTTTGGTCGGTACCTCCACAGTCCAGGCGCTCATCGTTTGCTGGGAGATTGGTACGAGGATGCCTTCGAGGTGTTACAAGAAACGTGTCACAGCTTTTCCACACCCAGAGACATAGAGTGACATTGCGTTGCCAAGAGCTGCCTGCCGATAGATGATCATCCGTGATGTTGCTTGCTTGGAACTTTCTGGCCCAGAAGGGGTCAGACTGGGTCAGCAAGCTTTGAGAGCAGGCAACAGGCGAGGGCTGCTCCCTGCAAGCCATCCTCGATGCCTTGATTCTCGGCATAGACTAGCACTGAGCGACACTGAGTGCATACTGAGCGCATACACATGCAATGCAATCGATCGCATAGAATGTACTTGATTCATCTTGATTCAATATACATAACAGGACATAGAGATGTATGTAGGTATAGGAGATTGGTTGGCTTACCTTACCTGCGGTTAATAGCGGTTCTCCGTTTTCGATTTATATAGTTCAAGCATGTTCAAGCGAAGGGGAACGGCCTTGCATCCAGAAAAGAATAATATAAGATATATAAGCAGCAGTATAAAATACTATAAATTTAATAAACATATCTAAACAAAGCAAAAGAAGAAATAAGCAGGCTGCACAGGCTTCTCAGAAAGTGGACTACGGCTGACAAGGTCAGTGGGAATAGTCTTGAAAGTTGTGGAATGCGTTTGTAGCGATGTTGAGCAGCTTGCTGCGTCTTTGCCTACGCAGGGAAGATATTGCGGTAAAGCTATTTCTCCCATTATGAGCAGTCAGACTCCATGGGGTAGAAAGGTACCAATCATAGTTGGCACGAATGAGCAAAACCCGGGTGATTTTCCGAAGTTCACCATATCTCTCGCCAAACTGTCTTGGATTTGCATGTGAGAGCCTGTTGCTCATGTAAAGTTTATGTAAAGTCGGATGATAGCGGCACTGACATGTCCACATCATTTCTTGGGCTGGGATAAACCATGTCTCAGGTTGCTTCTTCAGCGTTCACTAGCGATGTTCATTTCTTGCACATGTGCTTTGCCATTTCGATCAGATTGTCCAGGAATGATCACTATGTCCTTTGGGGCTTCGACAGTCGTGACTCGCTTTTGCGCACCCTGTTCTTGAGAGACTGAATGCCAGCTTCCTTCCACAGTACAGTAGCACACAGAGGCCATTAAAACAACCGGTACAACACATTGTGCATCATGACATACATGGGCATACATGGGCGTTGAACACATTCTTTTTGCAATTACGCTTGGGTAATGTAGTATCTTGAAAATGTCTTGAAGAAATTTAGAAGTTCTGCAGGTGACTGCGAGAAGGCTGGAGAGTGCATAAGGAATGCACAAATCATCAAACAGAGTCCAGAAAGACAGTCTGAGATGTCCTGCGACGTTTGGGATGGACCGCACAGTCATGTTCAGTGATATTCCATTTGCATCCATTTGCTATATTTGCTGCTGTGTTCCTTGATTTCAAGATGTTTCAAGTTGGGCCCGGGAGTGCTAGCTTCGTCTTTCAGGCTAACTTTGTGCGGCGGGATTTGGTGCAGAGTCGGAATAATCCGTTCAATCTCAGCAACATTGAAGATGACGCGCAAGATCTGCAAGCCTTTTGGGCTGCCAGGCCGGATGGATGGAGCAATTTCACGAAGTTTGCATCTGGGGTCCGGTCAAAAGCAGGGAGAAAAACAAGACCAATGTAGCGGGCCCCCACTTAGTCATGTTTCTGCACCTAGGCGCTAGGTTCGCGCTAGCCTGTGTTTGGTTTAACATGTCGCGTAGTTGACTCATCTATGCACACATGGCATATATGGCATTGAGAATCTCGGGGGCGACATTTTGTGTGTGTGTGTGTGGAAGCGGCCCAGTAAGATGCTTCGCTAGGATCTCGATTGCCAGCCCTCTTCGTGAAAACTCTATGTATCATCCCTCCTAGCTTGTCTTCTGAATGATTTTCTGATTTCTAAACTCGGTATATACGAACATATGATAAAATACGTGCTACACGCGGGCCGCTAGCGCGCTGTTAGCGAAAGCGCTTCCCCTAGCTCTTCAGCCCCTCAGCCACAAATCCTCAAGTTTTGGGAGTACCTCGAAGGGCCTCTGAGTACCTCAGAAAGAAGAGTATTCCAGGGTGTGTGTGTGTGTGTGTGTATGTGTGTGTAACCCGCTATCACATGCGGTTTTTACGTTAATCAATTTGTACAGATTGCAGGGGCACACGGCATCCATGACCTACCGTGTGCAACGAAGCTACGGTCTTGGATGGGATATCAGGGCTGATCACCCTGACGTACCTGCTTTCATGCTCTTCACGATATCCGAGATGGGATGTGGCTAACCCAAGAACCACCTATTTGAGTTTCATTTCTTATTGGTTTCAATTTCATCAACCCTCACCAGCTTTGCATTGTTTCTGCCCTGTTTTATCAGGTGTGTCAACTTAGGACTCCTCCAGGCGAGGACAAGTACATCCCCCTCCTCTTCCCCCTTACCAGCCTATCTGAAGTGTGTNTCTGCCCTGTTTTATCAGGTGTGTCAACTTAGGACTCCTCCAGGCGAGGACAAGTACATCCCCCTCCTCTTCCCCCTTACCAGCCTATCTGAAGTGTGTGTGTGTGTGTGTTGGTTGCATGTGGGCCTGAAAGTTTTACACAGTAGCACATCATAGCACATCCTCATCCGAAAGTTTGAAAATGACCCCCGCTAGCTACGTGCTCCACAAAACTTGAGGATGATCGCCATCCTCATATTTTTAATGTGAGTTGTATAATATGCCAAATAGATCCAAATAGAATGTCGGAATACATGTAAGATGATTTTTTGGAATATCAGAACATATGTCAGATAAGATGTCAGATAGAATTGAATGTCCAAATATGTGTCAGATAGGATGTCAGAATATAGGTCAGGATTTTTGCCACGGTGGGGATAACGCGAAGTACTGTATAGTACTGTAAAGTATTTGTGTGTAGGCTTGGATGGCCTGTGAACCTCTCTTACCTCAACTGCGTCAGCCAGCAAACAGTGACAAACTAATGGATCCAGGTGATATTGTGTGATGATGTTCTCAACAAAAGCCTCTCTTCGGGCTCTTGTGCGACCAGGTTCAACAATACTGCTTGCTTCTTGAACAATCATGTCTTTGACACTCTGATGGTCGACCCACGACTGATGCAGGAGCTCACCGTGAACTTGCCAACGCAATTTGGGTTTGGAGAAAGAAACGAACAAAATTGAAAAAATAGGACCCATCTTTGCATGTCGCGATTCAATTACTATCTATATAGATGGTTACTGTACGTTGCCCTGTGGTTCTCTTATGTTCTCTTCGCGTTTCAGACGGTTGTCGATGTCATTTGCAATTCTGCAGCCCTGCCTTTCCCACCAACTCTGTGCCCTTGTTCGATTTTTTAAAGTGGATGAGCAAGTGGTACTGGCGTGCGAAGCTGACATGTTTCAGTTTTGATGAGGTTGTTGCCCCATTGCAAAATGCGGGACATGTTTAAGACTGCTTCAGGCACATACACTCGACTCAAAAACGAGGAAAAGGGACCTGGTCAACCATTTCGACTTGGTTACACATAGGTGATCTCAAGCGTCATGGACCATTGACACGTGTCCACGAATGTCAGTGTGATCGCAACATGTGCCCAGCGTTGTGCAGGACCCTGGCGCTGCACTGACGGAGCACCTCGGACGCGGAAGGGACGTGTTGAGATGTTGCAGAAAGACACAACAAGACGAGAATGACGTGCTGAAATGCATTGCTTGACAATTCAAAGCGCCACCTTGCTTCACATTACTAAAGATTGAGGCTGATTTGGATTGCTACATGTTGCTACTGTATCGATTGCTTTGGTCACGATTGGGCCAAGGAAACTTTTCTTGTGGGAACTTCACCTGAAGACTGTGCAAAGGGCCGATCGAATGTGGATCAAAAGAGCTGCACCATTTTTTTACTTGTCCAATGCTTTAGAATGATTTCCAGCCAACGCTTCACGGATAATTACACATGAAGGTTTGGTAGAATTGCGCGTGTGTTCTCGTGTCTTGGACAAAACCCAGTTCTTCACATAGCAATCACGCTCTTGCAAGTGACAGGATTTTGGAAGTGAAGATCGATGAGCCTCCATTGAAGCTTTCGACAGATATGTCCTGCGCCCCAGACAAGTGACAACTGCAGAGTGACTATGCAGCACGCCAAAGGGTCCCAGAACAGAAGATGACAGAGGCAAGGTGTGCTGCTCGCTGAAGCCTTGCAGCTAGCAGTTATGCAGTTTGACATATCAAATATGGACAAGTGTATAAGGATTTGTATCCCCATCTAGATACCTCCAGTAATGGCTCTTGGTAAAAAGATATCTTTTATAGAAATATAATGAAGTATAATGAAATATAATGAAATATATAGAAATATTGATTATACAGAAATATATATAGACATAATAAGATAATGAAATAAAGTGTATAGACTACAGTGGCAATAGATGTCCACATGAATATCAACCGATTAATGTATAAGTGTGTGTGTGTGTGTCTACATTACATGTACTTCTACATGTAAGATATTCACCATCGTATCGTTTGTACATCTACACAATTGCTGATGCAAGTCCAGTTACAAGTGCAAGCGGGTTAAAGTGAAAGGCTCGGTTTTCTTTTGACATGTTCTTATTTGCATTTGGTTTGAACATAACATAGATTATCATTCCAGAATACTTTCCCAATTCTTCCCGAGGCTGAGCGGGACAGTTTGGGCAGGATCTGCGTGATTGCCTTAATGAAGACACAGAACCTCAAATCGGTGTTTGAGCATTGGCCATTGGCAATGCCCATGGATGTTCTCGAATGACATGGAAGGCTGAAGGCATCCACCGGTCACAACGAAATTCTAGTTGTGTATCCATGTGTTTTGGCCCTGTGCGAGCTTCGATAAGTCACGAAGATTGTTGTCATATGGGAAGCCGTTCCAGATGCTGAAATGAAGAGCTGAGGCGCGTTATTCAGACCCATGAGATTCCATTCTCCAAGGAGCAGGGGCCTTGCGACACAACGGACGGACGCAGACTGGGGAAGCAGGCAGCAGTGGCGCCAGCAGCAGCAGCAGCAATTGGCAGAACAAGGGCATGAGGAACGCAGAAAGAAGGCTAGGGACTAGGGATGACATGCCCTGCGAAAAGCATGCGAAGGCAGCAATAAACAAGTCTTAAGAAGTTTTCGGGGGAGGATCGGTTTCCAAAACACTTGCGTTATCCATTTCTATTGCAATCTCTCGGTCAAGTCAAATCCAACCCTGCTTTGCATCCTGGCAGCACCCAGGCACACTAAATGATTTTTGGTTGCAAGACTTTTGATTGTGTGGTGTAATCTAATTAATTTGCTTGTAGGGGGTTGTATCAGGGTTCCAGGAGCGCAATTTTTTGTGGGATGGGCATCCCAACATGTATTTTTCTTTCTGCATTCCCAACAGTTCTGAACGACATGATGATACGGCCCCCGTTGCATTTTGATGTGTTCGATTTGAGATTCGAGTAAGTTTTGGAGTAGGAAGGGTTTGGAAGACGTGGGAAGAGTGCGCGATGGTAACTTGACACTTTTTGAGTCTTGATCCTACCATGCCACACTGCAACTACATTCGCCTCTAGCTATCATGAATACTCATGAATGCTTTAGACCTTTCTCAGAGGTCTGGAACAGAACTTGGAATACAACAGCGTTGAGGCTAAAAGGCGCCCTTGCAGAGAATGTCTACGAAGCATTTGACAAAGGCAGGGGGTCCGGGGTCAGGGCTGTATTGTCAAAGGGAGTTTCGAGGAGCATTTCCGAGTGGCGGATGGTTTATCAGGTGTCCACTTCCCATCACCACCAAATCACACCCTCGCAGGTTCAAAGACCTTCACCACTTCGCATGATCACCACATCATCACCAGCTCACATCGTCATCACTTCACAACATCAGCACATCAAATCATCATCACCGCTGCAGTGTTTTGCAAGTGCAGATTATGTGCAGCCGAACTGCTGCGTCACGGCAACTCTTGCTTGTGTATGCTTGTGTGCCCGCTGTGAATTTTGGGTCTTTTTTGCAACTATGTGGGAAAGGTGGCGAAACACGGGGTTTTTGTAGGGTGCTCGTGCGTTGGTGGGGGTTGAAAGTACTGTAGGTTGGATTGCAACGGGTGCCCACTCATGCTTGAAATCCGCGGGCATGGAAGTTAAGCGTCCAGGTGACTTCTGTCAGATCTTGCAACTCTGGCATTACAGTATTGTGTATTGCAAGTCCATGGCACAAATTACTGCGTCTACTGCGCGATCCTGCACATGTTGGGACCACATGTCCGATGACTCCTCAAGCGTGTTCTTCACTGAGCCATGGGGAGCTATGCGTTTTGGCTCTGGAGCGCTCAACTCCTACGGATAAACTTCCCCCCTTTCCTGGGTAAGAAAGTCCCCCAAAAAGTGTGTTCGTCCACAAATAGGGCTTCTTACGGTAGGAGTAAAGGGCAGGGGTTAGATCAGGGTCGCGCAAAAGTTCCATTGTGAGATGTCCAGGTGAATTTCAGTTGGGCAGGCTCGCGTAAAGTGTGGGCGGTGGTGTTGTCGCTTCTGAAGGTCTCTTTTACTAGCGCGCGGTGCTGGTTTTTTGAGCTATGTCCATCCATTTTTCGTGGCAGGCATGAGACTTCGGGGGCGTTTTGAAGTCTGGACTGTAGTTTTGCGTGACAGGTGCAGGACATTGGATACTTTTTCATCCGCGTGGCAGGCATGGTACTTTTGGCTTGTTGCTTACAACCATTGGCAGGCGCGGGTCGAAATCAGAGGCGGCTTCGGAGGTCATCTTTCGTCGCAAGCGCAGTATTTGATGAACTTGGAGGAGGTATGAGGAGGTTTGGAAAGGCTCGAAAGATTCATTTTGTGAAATTGTCGTCAATTTTTTATGTAATCATGATGATGATTTCGCAAGGCAGGTGCAGTACTTCGGATGCCTCAGGTTCCTTCTTCGCTGCAGCACAGTAATTTGTAGCCCCTCACTTAAAAAGTATTCAAAACATCTCAACACCTACTCGTAGGTTAAAAATCGTTTGTCAGATTCAATGTTCATTATTTTACCGTTGTGCCCGAAGCATTTGCTGAAACTCAAACTAACATGTGCTCGCGCAGCCCTCTCATTACTTTGTGCGTGTCAGATCGCTCTCGTGTGATGGCACGGCACGAATTTGACATGTCTCGAGACATCTTCTCGGCACTTGAAATTCAAGCGCGTGTCAGATCGTTCTCGTTGTGGCGTGGGGCGAGTATTGATATCACTGGTGCGACCCTCTCGGCACTTTGTGCATGTCAGATCGCTCTCGTTGCTGCGCAGTGCTCGGGATCCCTCCAAAGAGCTCTTATGAGTTCTCTGGCAGGTCCTTCGAAGACGATCTTGCAAGAGTTTCGTAGCGCGAGGTATAGAGATCTGATGAAATCTTCCAGGAGGTCCTTGCATTATCTTGTAAAAGCCCTTGAGAAAATGTTGTGCAGATCCTGGTGAGATCCTCTCTATGCTGATCTTGCAACTTTGTCTGAGATGTCTTCGTATGAAAAAACAAAGAGGTCCTTGCGAGAAGATCTTGTGGAGGCCCTGGCAAAATTTTCTAAGAGGTCCTTGCATAATATTCTTTTACAGGTCCCTGTGAGAGGATCTTGTGGAGATCCAACTGAGATGCTGTCAGAGGCCCTTGCATGAAGATCTTGAAGATGCTCTGCACGAGAGGTGAAGGTATGAAAGTTCTTATGAGCTGCTTTGAGGAAGTTCTTGTATGAAGATCTTGTCAGATCCTCTAGAAGGTTCTTCTTTGGCGATCATGTGCAATTCCCTTAGATGGAGGGCCCTGGTGGTATGAGGTCCTGGTCAGTAGACATGGTGTTGTTTCTTGTGACAAATCAGGCTCCTGCTGCTGCAGTTCCGATCGGCTCTTACCTGACTTGTTGCAATTTCCGTAGCTTATGTTGCTTGCATCTCCTACGTTGACTTCCTACCCCCCACACTGTTTGGGGCCTGTTGCCGGTGTATTTTTTTCGTGGAGGGGGGCATTCAAAAAATGGTACATGTTTGGAACTCGACATGTTGATTCCCGTGGTGATGTCTTGCATGTTTCAAACGTTTGTGCTGTCTGATTCAGCGCTTGAAGATGAGCACCTGCTATGCAGACTGCGTGATACGAAGCGCGCGTTTGTCACCAAAGTTGGTTTGCAATTCCAGTAGTGCAGCCTTGCTTTTAGTTGCAGGTAAAGGAAGTCGTGACAGCCTCGATCTCCTTGGAGGCGCAATGCTTTGCCTGGCGAAGCTGGCTGGAGATGCGATCTGAATCTTGAGTAAACAGACTGAGAAAGACACCGGCTGCAATATGTCGACGAGAAAATATGAGAATCAGGGAATGCAAACGGAACAAAACCATACAATTGTAGATTTTACCCTGCAATGCCTGCTCAACTCAAAGTTTCAAGTACGTCCCTTGCCTGACATGGGGGGGCCACCACATACTCGAAGAAGTTGTTTAGCCACCTGGAGGTTCCAGGCAAAGTCTGGCAAAACAAGTCACAGCACAATAGAAATTATCTAAATTCTATGAAGGCAAGCACAAGTGATGGTTCCCAGGCAAGCTGTTTGCTGCTCTCGTGCAATTCCAAACACCCGCACAGAGCGTGCAAATTTTCCCAATCCGTGCCACCTTGATTCACTCTTCACCGCAGGGAATGGCGCATCATTTCAAAATGCGCAGGATACCCTGAATGATTGTGACCCATGGATTCTTGCAGCGGGTTATGCGCTGTTGCATTTGAGGCAACGAGACCATGGGCAGGTATTTGCTTGAGGAGCGTGGGGCCCTCAATCATTTGCGCAGAAGTTGGGTAACACCGAATGAAGATGGTTGTTTGGTCCTGAGTATGAACTTTGTGCTCACTTTGTGCTCATGAAAGAGCACAGCAGCAACGAAATCTTTATGGGTTCAGTTTGGCAAGCACAGTAAATCACAGTAATGCCAAAGGTATTCCAAGTGATCAAGCCAGCAAGCCCAGTCACATGATTTGAGATTGTTCTGAATTTCTCAGCTTTGTAACACGAACTGGGAGGGATTGGAAGAAGCGAGATGCATTTAATTGCGGGGCACCATCAGATTTTGCAGGGGTATTTGGTAATTCACAAGCGGTGATATCCATAAAGCCTTTGGCATGAGTTCTGGATTCACATTTGGAGTTTTCCAGGTAGCAATGACAACCTTGGCACCTCCTACGGGGCCATTTCTCTGTCTGGAGTCACTGGCTCAGGTGTATGAAACATGTAAGTTACAGTTTTGACGCGGGCAGGCTGGAAACTGCAACTTACGAATAGATACCAATAGCCTAGCTGAACCCCCCAACTATGGAGCAGGGAAGATACACGCATATTTAGTACTTGGGTGCATTTTTTCGCGTGCGCGCGCAATGCGGCGAAGATTCGAAGTGTGGGCACAAACTCTGACATCATTGCCCTTTCCGGGATGTTACAAAAGCATTGAAGAAATGATTGGTCAGTCATTGCAAGCCTTTCGTTCACTCCCATGTTGCCAAGCCAAATTCCATCCCGCAGGGTTGACATGAGATGCGAAAATGTTGATTTTTTCTCATTGTTTTCCCCCTTGATCTCGCCAAGGAAGAGAAGGGTCAGGCAAATCTGACCCTTTGGTTTAGTCGCCAGGCACAGGGAAGCACGGGAAGATTTTGCAGACTTTGTGTCTTGACAATCATAGAGCACAATGAAGACGCAGAAGAAGAAATGTGACGGAATATGTTTGGTTCCGACTCCAACTACGTACGCACTACACAGGGGCACTGCATCTGTTCATCTTAAAAACAAATTTGGGTACGATTTGAATTTGCAAGGGGGTTGCGCATCTTAGGGCAAGAGCGCGAGGCCTATCATGGAGTTCCTGTCATGGTGAACCTTTGGAACAATGCTCGCATGCAGCTGCTGGGTTGCGAACTTAGCAATCTTAGCACTTAGCACTGACGGCGTTTGAACTTTGAGGTGATAAGTTTGCTAAGCGCTTTTGGCAACAATGTTTGCACCTCGCATGATCATTTTTTTCAGGCTTGTATGAGGGTGCCAGGGTCAGGGTTGTCCACAAAAGAATAGGCATAGATGTCGCTCGGGGCGTGCGATGGCGTGGAAATGCCTTTCAAGCAACGCAGCTCTTGGGGCCATTCCCCTGTAGATGTTTTGAGCAAGGAAGCGAACGCATATTTGAGTGATAAAGTTGATTAAAGTTCAACATGTCACGAAAGCTTGCTTCTGCTAGATGAAGTCCCTCTCGATTTCCGGGGCTGGAATCTCCAATCAAATGAAACTTCATGGTTGTACCCTCCCCCCCTCCCCCCCTGCGGGTTCACAAGCAGTTTGGCTGTGGCTCGATCCCCCCGAAACGTCGTCGTCAGCATCCCCACTGCATTACCTGCGTCCTTCATAGGGCATGGTTTAAAGAGTCTCCTCTCTATCCTATCTATCCTGCCCGCGCGATCTCGCCTATCGATCCTATCTATACTATGGATCCTATCTAGCGTATCAATCCTCTCTATCCTATCTGTCCTCTCTATTCTCTCATTCTATATCTATCTATATCTATCTATATCTATATCTATATCTATATCATTCTATAACTATCTATATCTATCTCTATCTATCTACCTACCTACCTATCTATCTATCTATCTATCTATCTATCTATCTATCTATCTATCTATCTCTCTCTCTCACTCACTCACTCACTCTCTCTCTCTCTCTCTACCTATCTATCTGTCTGTCTGTCTATCTGTCTGTCTGTCTATCTGTCTGTCTGTCTATCTGTCTATCTATCTATCTATCTGTCTATCTATCTATCTATCTATCTGTCTATCTATCTATCTATCTATCTATCGCATCTATCTAGTCTATCTTTTCTATCTAATACATCTTATCTATCTTATCTATCTTATCTATCTTATCTATCTTATCTATCTAATTTATCTTTCTAATTTATCTAGTCTATCTAATCTATCTAATCTATCTAATCTATCTAATATATCTAATCTATCTAATCTATCTTATCTATCTTATCTATTTTATCTATCTTATCTATCGTATCTATCCTATCTATCTTATCCATCTTATCTATCTTATCTATCTTATCTAACTAATCTATCTAATCTATCTAATCTATCTAATCTATCTAATCTATCTTATCTCTCTTATCTATCTTATCTATCTTATCTATCTTATCTCTCTTATCTATCTTATCTATCTGTTCTATCAAATCTATCTAATCTATCTGATCTATCTGATCTATCGATCTATCTATCTATCTATCTATCTATCTATCTATCTATCTATCTATCTATCTAATTTATCTTTCTAATTTATCTAGTCTATCTAATCTATCTAATCTATCTAATCTATCTAACCTATCTATTCTATCCATCTATCTATCTATCTATTCTATCTTATCTATCTAATCTATCTAACTATCTAACTATCTAACTATCTAACTATCTAACTATCTATCTATCTATCTATCTATCTATTTATCTACCTATCAATCAATCTATCTATCTATCTATCTTTCAATCTATCTATCTATCTACCTATCTATCTATCTAATCTATCTAATCTATCTAATCTATCTAATCTATCTAATCTATCTAATCTATCTAATCTATCTAATCTATCTA
>BGPT01000022.1:1712-15092 GCA_003297045.1 Symbiodinium sp. clade C Y103
GATTACTCTGTCGGTCGACTTTGTTTACTTGAGCTGGTGGACCATTGGCTTATTTTGACTTCGTCTACTCAGTGTACTCTGGATCTCAGTATGCTATGGACGGCTATTGACACTACTTCTTTGCAGGCATGTACTGAGAGCCGGGCGCTAGGTTATTTCAATTTTGGTTTCATTTTGGTTTCATTTTAGCTTACTTCAATTGACAAGTGACACANTTTGCAGGCATGTACTGAGAGCCGGGCGCTAGGTTATTTCAATTTTGGTTTCATTTTGGTTTCATTTTAGCTTACTTCAATTGACAAGTGACACAGGCCCTGTGCCAGCGTGCGCTTATTCCGAGCAAAAAAGAGCCGAACGAGTTTTGGACATTCCCATTGTGAGACCTCAATGTTTTTCCTGTTTTCGTTTTTTGTTTTCTATGACACAGGCCGCAAGCGCGCGTGCGCGCTTTCGAGCTAAACAAATAAGCTCATGTAATGGCCACTGGAAGTGATGGACTCTGGTGTGCAAACCATGTTGCCAAGGTTCCTTTCAGATTTGTATGAGACGCTAAATTTGGACGTTCTACGATGTTTGCGGTGCGCTCGGCGTGGTTCCGGGAGGTTGCCGTGCGGTTCTGGTGATGGTTCCAGTTTTGGACATTTTTTCGGAAGGTTCCGCAAAGGTTCTGGAGGTTGTTGGTTCTCGGCTGGTTCCGGAGGTTGCGGTGCGGTTCTGGTGATGGTCCGAGTTTCGGACATGTTGCGGTGTAGTTCCGGGGGGTTCTGAAGATTCCGCCATTCTAGTAGTGGTTCTGTTCCGCCATTCTAGTGGTTCTGGGGAAGGTTCGGGGAGGTTGTACTGTAGGTTTTCGGAGGTTAGCGGCTGGTTCTGGGAGGGTGCGGTGCGGTTCCGAAAATCTACCATCTTTGCTTCTGTCCATGAGTGAAACAAACTGCTGTTTTTTTCTTATTTTTTTGGGAACAAGATGGCATGGCAATATACGCACAAAAGATCATACAATGTACGCGCAACTTTAAACAAGATACGCACAAATTCATGCTGTGTGTTTCAATATTTTCCGTAACAACATGATAATCATTTTGATAAAATATATTGAAATCGAAATAAATACTCATAGAACAATATTTTTTAAGCTGAA
This sequence comes from Symbiodinium sp. clade C Y103, assembly GCA_003297045.1. Classification (NCBI taxonomy): domain Eukaryota; class Dinophyceae; order Suessiales; family Symbiodiniaceae; genus Cladocopium; species Cladocopium sp. clade C. Next base: position 2,854 of record BGPT01000022.1, read on the forward strand.
AAATCATTGTAATGTACGCACGAAGTCATACAATCGACACACAAACGTGGTACAAAGTGATACAATCGACACGCACTTGTATTTAATTTTGTTCTACAGTTACTTTGTGGCAATATGATTTTTTCGTATCACATAGCATCCTGTTTGATTCTTCATGACAATTTGATGTCAGTGAAGCGGGACATTGAGCAAAATCTACGAAATCTATGTATCAATGAAGGACTGCGACAAAATGATGTTTTTTCCTTTTTTTTTGTGGGGGAAAGAAGGCATGGCAATATACGCGCGCGTTCATACAATGTACGCACAACTTCATACAATAGGTGCACAAATACATGCTGTGTGTTTCAATATTGTTGTAACAAAGCGGGACATTAAGCAAAATCTAAAATTCTATTTCTCTTTCAATCACTGCGGCAAAATGACGGCTTTTTGCTTCTGTTTTCTATGGGAAGAAGAAAGCATGGCAAAGTACGCGCAAGTTCATACAATGTACGCACAACTTCATTCAATATTGATGTGCCAAAGGGGGACATTAAGCAAAATCTAAAAACCTATTTCTTTTTCAATCAATTTGGCAAAATGACGGCTTTTTGCTTCTGTTTTCTATGGGAAGACGAAGGCATGGCAAAGTACGCACGAGTTCATACAATGTACGCAAAAGTTCANAAGCGGGACATTAAGCAAAATCTAAACGTCTATCTTGCTTGCAATCACTGCGGCAAAATGAGGGCTTTTTGCTTCTGAAATTCTGGGAAGAAGAAGGCACGCACGAGTTCATACAATGTACGCAAAAGTTCATACAATATGCGCACAAATTCATGCTGCGTGTTTCAATATCGTTGTAACAAAGCGGGACATTAAGCAAAATCTAAAAATCTATGTTTCTTTCAGTCAATTTGGCAAAATGACGGCTTTTTGCTTCTGTTTTCTATGGGAAGACGAAGGCATGGCAAAGTACGCACGAGTTCATACAATGTACGCAAAAGTTCANTCAATTTGGCAAAATGACGGCTTTTTGCTTCTGTTTTCTATGGGAAGACGAAGGCATGGCAAAGTACGCACGAGTTCATACAATGTACGCAAAAGTTCATACAATATGCGCACAAATTCATGCTGTGTGTTTCAATGTTGTTGTAACAAAGCGGGACATTAAGCAAAATCTAAACGTCTATCTTGCTTGCAATCACTGCGGCAAAATGAGGGCTTTTTGCTTCTGAAATTCTGGGAAGAAGAAGGCANAAGCGGGACATTAAGCAAAATCTAAACGTCTATCTTGCTTGCAATCACTGCGGCAAAATGAGGGCTTTTTGCTTCTGAAATTCTGGGAAGAAGAAGGCATGGCAAAGTACGCACAGGTTCATACAATGTACGCACAACTTCATACAATATGTGCACAAATTCATGCTGTGTGTTTCAATATTGTTGTAAAAAAGCCGGACATTAAGCAAAATCTAATAACCTATGTATCTTTCGATCAATTTGGCAACATGACGGCTTCTTGCTTCTGTTTTCTATGGGAAGAAGAAGGCATGGCAAAGTACGCGCAAGTTCATACAATGTACGCACAACTTCATAAAACATGTGCACAAATTCATGCTGTGTGTTTCAAACTTGTTGTAACAAAGCAGGACACTAGGCAAAATCTAAAAATAAATCTTTCTTTCAATTCCTGCGGCAAAATGACGGCTTTTTGCTTCTGTTGTCTATGGGAAGCAGAAAGCATGGCAAAGTACGCACAAGTTCATACAATGTACGCGCAACTTCATACAATATGTGCACAAAGTCATGCTGTGTGTTTCAATATTGTTATAACAAAGCGGGACATTAAGCAAAATCTACAAATCTATTTCTCTTTGAATCACTGCGGCGAAATGACGGCTTTTGTTTCTGCTTCTTATGGAAAGAAGCAGGCATGGCAAAGTATGCACGAGTTCATACAATGTACGCACAAGTTCATACAATATGTGCGCAATTCATGCTGTGTGTTTCAATATTGTTGTAACAAAGCGGGACATTAAGCAAAATCTAAAAATCTATCTTTCTTTCCATCACTGCGGCAAAATGACGGCTTTTTGCTTCTGTTTTCTATGGGAAAAAGAAGGCATGGCAAAGTACGCGCAAGTTCATACAATGTACGCACAACTTCATACAATATGTGCACAAATTCATGCTGTGTGTTTCAATATTGTTGTAACAAAGCGGGACACTAGGCAAAATCTAAAAATAAATCTTTCTTTCAATTCCTGCGGCAAAATGACGGCTTTTTGCTTCTGTTTTCTATGGGAAGAAGAAGGCATGGCAAAGTACGCAATTTGTGCACAAATTCATGCTCTGTGTCTCAATATTGTTGTAACAAAGCGGGACATTAAGCAAAATCTAAAAATCTATCTTTCTTTCAATCCCTGCGGCAAAATGACGGCTTTTTGCTTCTGTTTTCTATGGGGAAAAGAAGGCATGGCAATATATGCGCAAGTTCATACAATGTACGCACAACTTCATACAATAGGTGCACAAATACATGCTGTGTGTTTCAATATTGTTGTCGTTGTAACAAAGCGGGACATTAAGCAAAATCTAAAATTCTATTTCTCTTTCAATCACTGCGGCAAAATGACGGCTTTTGTTTCTGTTTTTTATGGGAAGAAGAAAGCATGGCAAAGTACGCGCAAGTTCATGCAATGTACGCACAACTTCATACAAGATTCGCACAAATTCATGCTGTGTGTTTCAAGATTTTCTTAACAGCATGGTCATTTTGTTTTGCATGTTGTAAATCCAAGTATTGAGAATAGTACGGCATTTCAATTATGACTAAGAAGCGGTTGACTAAGAAACGGTTGTAATGTTTGTACAAAATCATAGAATGTACAATGATTATTATTATAATTTCATTGTAAAGTACCGTGTTTTCGACATAATACAATGATCATGATACCGCAGAACAGCACATTGTAAAGTACCGTGTTTTCGACATAATACAATGATCATGATACCGCAGAACAGCACAATTTTCGAATCAAAGAAGCGGGACATTAGTCAAAATGTTAAACAAATAATGTACCCACAAATCAGGTTATACATTTGTTTGTCTTCAAGGTAGGGGACATTGCAAAAGTGAGAAAACAAGTTGGAAATACAGGCGGCTCAACTCGAAGCTGATGTACGCTAGAAAATGTACTACTTCAGAAGATGCGTCGCTGTCATTGTCATGTCATTTGGGTGCAAATCACTTTCATGTAGCTTTTCCTGTTGTTTGACGTGTCAACAGGTGCTGACGACATTGGATTCAGGCCCCAATTGGTGCTCCGCCATGTCGGGTGGTGATGTGGCTGCGACTACGGAAGTGTCTAGTGGAGGCGCTGAGACTGGGCACAGGGATAGAGATCCCCCTCCAAGTTTTGATGGCAAAGAGGAGCCGTTTAGGCAGCATACTAGGGAACTAGAGCTATGGCGTCATGAAACAGATGTTCCAAAGGTGAAACAGGGAGCAAAAGTCTTGAGGCATCTGTCAGGGTCGGCCAAAGCGGTGGTCGATGAGCTGAGCATAGCTGAGATCACTAGCGAGGAAGGCGTAGAGAAGATCCTGGCTGCACTCAAGATTTGCTTCCAACCTCACCTGGAGACAGCAGTTCCCCATGCTCTTGAGAAGCACAGAGCGCGGCGCAAAGGTGCACCTGGACATGCTGAAGTTGAGAACGCGCTGTGCAAAGTGCGGAGTCATAGGTCATTGGGCGAAAGAGTGCACCAATGAACCGGATGCCAGAGGGCGTCAGAGTGAGGCGATGAGCGGCAAAACAGGGTTTTGTGAGATGAGTGCCCAGCAGTCTCCAAATGATGGTTTTTTCTTTGGAGATGAACAGGAGTTTCAGCAGTTGACTCTAGGCGTTTTTCTTCAGAAGCGGCATTTAAATCCTCCAATCACCAATGCAGGCAGTTTTCATGGGTTGACTATACTCGTTCAGAACATGGAGTAGTTGATGCTGCGGCACAGGGAGGGTTGATTGGCCAAGCGTCTTTGCAGCGGTTGGAGGAGGCTTTCAAAAGGTTTGGCTTGAAGGTTTTGAGAACAAACAAAGAATCACAGGCTAGAGGAATTGGAGGCAAAGCTCAGGTATGTGGTGTAGTTGAGATTCCAGTTGGAATAGGAGGTATCAACGGTTTGATAGAGTGCACAGTAGTTGAGGATGAAGTGCCTCTTTTGCTTTCCATCCAGTTTTTGAAGGAAGTGTCAGCAGTGGTGGATCTGTGCAAGAATGAGCTTCAGTTGAATCGTTTTGGAGTAGGAACAGAGCTTCACCATCTTCGTTCTGGACATGTGGCAGTTGATGTTGTGCAATTCGATCCCAACGGATGGTGTTTGCCAATGGACTCAGCATGTGCACATGGGAGTGAGTCCGACTGTGTGATCCACCGAAAACCCATGTTTGCTACAAGCCTGTTTTTCAAGTCCCATGGCGTGAACTCCGCGCCTTGCCAAGGCCACAGCAATCCCCAATCACCGTCGTGCCACGAGAAATTGGCGCGTGGTTTTGGAGAAAGTGGCCGATCTGTTGATGCTCATGGTCGCTCAGGCAAGGGTCGCGTCTTGGAAAGGCGTTGGATGATCAACAGCAGCAACCCGGAAGGCAGCAGCTGAGGACCCCCACCGGCATTCCCCCAAGAGCACCCCACAACTCAGCATCAAGCATTCGGACAGCAAGTCCGATCAGCACAGCGAGGGCTCTACAAGGCAGTTCGGTACACAGTGAAGAAGCAAGGACCGAACCATGGAAGGCACTTCTACCGCTGCAGCCGCAGCCTGTGCGACTTCTTCCTGTGGGATCCGGAGGAGTCCAACGAGATGAAGCTTCAACAGGAGCTGGAGGAGGCACACAAGCGGGAAGAACAGCTGAAGGCAGAGATGCAGGAGAGGGTGAATGCCACTTTGTTGGAGGCAGAGAGGAGGCACAACGTGGATGCCCATCAGCAAATGCAGGCATGTCAAGCACAGGTGGGGCATATGCATCAGCAGCTCATTTGGATGACAGGTGCTGCAGGAGAGGAGCGACTGGAGAATCTGATGAGAGATCCAGCACTGACCTACGGAGGTGGAGATTGGCGACGAAGCCCTGGAAGCTGGACACGGCCCCTGGGCCTGCATTATAACCACTGAGGCGCAGTGGAAAGGCTGGCAACGCAGGCTGTGGTTGGAAGTTGGGATCTGGCACTTTGCCCGAATACACTCCTGGTGCCAGACTAGGTGTTTTCGAACAAGCCGGGGAGTGGATGAATGATGATTACTATGAAAAGGCTGAGCGTAGCCTCTCAAGAACCTCCCGAGCGAAACTTGAGGGAAATGGTGGTGGCAGAAGTGTACTCCCCTCCTAGAGTTACGAAGATGGCTCAGGAGATGGGGCATGAAGGAGCCGCAGCAAATGACCTGGAGAATGGGTATGGCTCCAGGAAGGCTGAGGACAAGCGAAGATGCTTTCAAGAAATATGCCAGCTGGATCCAGATGTTTTGCTGGTATCCCCTCCGTGCGGGCCCTTAGGAGCTCAATTTGGCCATGCTCATGATCGGAGAGGGAATAGAGCACTTGGAGTTTGCAATGCAATTGTACCGCTGGCAGGTGTCCAGAGGCAAGTTGGCCATCTTTGAGCACCCAGCAACCTCTAAAGGATGGAAAGAGGATTGCGTTGAAAGAGCAGCCGCCATGAAGGGCGTGCAGCGGGTGCGAGGTCATCAATCTGCATATGGCCTGCAGGTTAAGGATGGCTTCAACAAAAAGCCAACAGAATTCCTGGTGAATGGCGAAAGCCTGGCGAAGAGGCTAGGTCTCAAGTGCGATGGAAGTCACACACACACACACACACCAGCATCTTATGGGAGGTTTAGTAAGCAAGCACAGCAATATCCCCGAGGCTTTTGTCAGGCCATGATAAAAGGAGCCGAGGAGGACTCCGCCCAGTGGCGAAGCATTTGGGCCACTGAGCAAAACGAGGAGAGGAGGATATGGAGGATGCCTTGGACAGGGAGGTGGAGCGAGCGGGCGAACCAGTGAGAGCGCTAAGGCCCCCAAGACACCCAAATGGGGCTGAAGATGAGGAGGAGGAAGAGGATGCGCCAGAAGGTGGCTTGAGCCGAGAGGACAAGAGGCTCATCCAAAAGCTCGGCAACAATGTAATGGGTCATCCAGCAAAGCCTGAGTTCTGCAGAGCCTTACGGTTGACAAGGGCGCGACCAGAAGTTCGGAAATATGTGAAGAAGGAGTTCCAATGCAGCATAATATCCGAGCCTCGCCCTCAGCCCAAGGCCCAAGGTAGCAAGACCTGGGGTGTTGCCAAGGACGTTTGAAACAGCACACCCTATGTGTGTACGTCGTGTTTTTCCCAGGCTTGGATCCAAGGAAGACAAGTCCAGTGCTCAACGTGATAGATTGGGGAACAGGGTATCAATGCCTTGAACCCCTGGACCCTATGCAGTCAACTCACGTGTGGATGAAGTTCCACCAATGTTGTGTACGAAACTTTGGTGTGCCACAACTCATGGTGATGGACCAAGGAAGGGAGTTTGTAGGAGATATCTCCAAGAAGATGGCAGAATGTGGATGTGTAGTGAAGGTGATAGGTGCACGAGCACCGTGGCAGCAAGGGCGCACAGAGCGCCATGGTGGACTGGCGAAAGACACTGCTAGTGGAGGAGACTAGCCCCACCACACAAGAGGAGTGGCGCACATGTGTCCATGCGGTGGAAGCAGCCAAGAACCGCTTGTACAACCGAAGCGGCTACAGCCCGGGCTGCAACATCCGGCTCCCAGGAAGCTTGGGCTCTGACGATCCCTATGACCCCCAGCTGATAGCGCATTCAGCAGGAGACGAAGTGAGGAGGATGTTGCAGATCCGCTATACAGCAATGGAGGCGTTCCTGAAGCAGACCGCCAGAGAGGTGGTGCAGCGATCGGAGCTAGCAAGGTCAAGGCCACAGATCACCTTCAATGTGGGCGATGTGGTGTACGTTTATCGAGTGCCTTTGAGGAGAAGAGGTGATCGAGAAGGGCGAAGACGGAAGTGGGTGGGCCCAGGAACCATACTCATGCTGGAGGGCGCCAATGTATGGTTGAACATGAGAGGAGAGCTGTGGAAGTGCGCAAGAGAGCAAGTACGCAAAGCAACCAGCGAAGAACAGCAAGCAGCAGACATGTTGCAAGAGGAGTTCGCAGAGTTGAAGGAACAACTCCGAAGACGAGGAAGTAAAAGGAACTTCCAGGACATCTCAGGATGGGGACTTCCCCCAGCTGATGACGATCCCCCGGCACCTCAACCCCCACACAACAGGCCACGGCGGGCCGAGCAGGAACCCGAACCCCAGCAAACACAGCAAGCATTGGCAGCAGCAGCCGTTCCAATCGAGGAGGAATCATCAAGCTCCTCTTCTGGCTCAACATCAACCTCAGAGCTTGAAGGCGAAGGAAGGCCAGAGCATTTAGATGAGGCAGTGCAGTCTGTGAGGAGACCTGAGGAGCTAGACGGCACAAGAAGCCGCCAAGCAGGCAATCAAGGTCTGTATGAACCTACAAGAAGACATCTACAGAGACAACAAGCAAGATGGATGCCGTACCGAGAGGGAGTGACCCTCGGTGATGAGGAGGAGGATGAGAATGCAATGGTGTGCGACGGAGTTGAGGAGGGTAGTGAGCAAGATGTGTGTATTTATGATGAAGAAAGAGAGAAGATCACAAGGATCCACAAGCAAGCCCGAAAGGCCAAGTTCACACCAAGTCACACCAGAGGGTGCCCAGTGCCAATAAAGTATCTCACATCGCACCGGAAGACCTATAACTTAAGGCATATGGAGATGGTTATTTCAGCGTGCTGACAATACTTTCTCTCTAACCTTCCAAACAGGGCTATGTATATAGCCCGGTCTGTAATATCTATGCGCCCTACTCTATCCCTAGTACGCGTAGGCAAACAACTTGCTTCGTCAAAACCGGCCCAAACAATAAACATGACAAATGCAAACTCCAAATCAAAACTTTAACTGTTTGAGTGCTTTCAGTTTAAAACTTGTTTTTGCCAAAACTTGGTGAAAGCATTGATGTCCAGAAATTGACAGTCATGTATGTCAAAGAGTTTCACCACATGAATATNACCACATGAATATCAGTTGAAATCTTGACCGTGTTGCCAACCATGTTCAAGGGTGAGGTGGGCGGGTAGGTCTAAACTAGTTCCATGGACAATTCCTGTCCCTCCCAAATGCTAGTTCCCACCCTGAATGTCCATGGGGTGTTAGCCAGTCCAGCTGGAAAAGCATTTCCCTTTTTGTTTCAAACTTTCCTGAAGGAAACCAATGCAGCCAGAATGGACTTGGATAAATCTTTCNGTGGGGAGGTCAAACCGGTCGAAACTAGACTTGACCCCGGACCACAAACAAGAGCGTGAAAAGTCAGGCAGCATCTGTTGTGAGCACTTCCACATGTCCGAATCTCATGCAGTCATTTGCTGAAGCTGTCTGTTTTATTTGTGGTTTGTTTCAATTTTGGAGTTGCTGCATTTGATTTTTGTTTGGCGATGTTTTCGAAATTTACGGCGAAGGCGTTTGGCGATTGCGCGACGTATGGGGGATTAGGGGCATAATATATATACAGACTTTGGATATGGTATAGGAGAAGGNTTTTCGAAATTTACGGCGAAGGCGTTTGGCGATTGCGCGACGTATGGGGGATTAGGGGCATAATATATATACAGACTTTGGATATGGTATAGGAGAAGGAAGTCGTAAGTTGGAGAAGGCAGACTGGCGAGGTGAGATGGGCAGGAAAGACGAGGCACCTATTATGAGGTGGTGGACAGGCTTCACAGAGTTCACCCTGCGAAGGAAAGCTCCTGAAGTAAGCCCCATGGTGAAGAGAGGTTCTGATGAGGTGCTGGAGAAGGACATAGTAGGTGATGAGGAGTGGGAAAAATGGAAGGTAGCTGATGGTGCACATTGGGTCAAAGGTAGAGGCCACAGGTGCTGTCTTGAGCTCAGAAGAATCTGAGGAGGTGTCACGACAGCTACAAGCAGCGGCTTTGCAATCAAGAATATTGCCTTCCCGTATGGTGAGGAGGTGAAAACCAGCCGACCAGCCAGGAGCCCCACCATCTCGTAAGTCAAGATGGTGTGTAAGGGGTGACACAGATCCCGACCTCTTGGATCTTGAGCGTCATGCACCGACGGTCACGACAGCCACTTTGTCCATTGTGCTCCAGATATGTGCTTCATATGGATGGTTGGCGGCAGTGGGCGATCTGAAGAATGCCTTCATGCAGAGTGACCGGTTGGTGAGATCTTCCGGCCGCTTGTTTTGCGAGCAGCCATCAGATCACTTGGCTTGCCCGGTCTGTCAACAGATCAGCTGATCGAGATTTTAGCTGGTGCCTACGGCTTAGGGGACGCACCGGCACACTGGAGGAAAACCTTCAAGAAAGCGATCTTCGACCTCGGACTCATTCAGTCCATCATGGATCCCACTATCTTCAAGTGGCATCATCGAGGGAAGCTTGAGGGACTCCTTGTGGTGGCTAAATGGAACTAGCGAAATTAACCAAACAGATTGAGAAGAATGGCTGGCACAAAGAAAGTGGTGATGCTGTATGTTTTGCCTGATTGGAAAACTTGTCTCTGCATCGGACACCTCCTCGTTAAGGGACTGCCTTCACGGCAAAGAAACTTCAATTTGTGGCCAATTTCGTCGACAAATGTCGCCTAAACCATGCAGACGGAGGGACATGCGTTTGGTGACTTGATAGTTCTGTGGAGTGACAATAGGCACTTCCTGGATGCTGTTGCTGCTCTTTGCGCAAGGCCAGATTTCAACAGGCATGCTTGACACAACATTGTTTTCCATGGTTCATCGTATCGCCCCTGATCATGTTCACATTGACATAACTAATGTTGCCAGGCTGGCTTCTCCATCATCTTCGCGGACACACGCGTGTTGCGTCAATTCAAAAATCAAATCGCGCCTGTTGCCAGGGTTGAAAGTCGTTTTTTAATTTTCGAACCAACGGTGCTGTTGGGGATACCACCTGGGCTTATTTTGAGAGATGGTTTCCCTCCGGTTACTCACTGGTTTTGCTGGGAAAAGCGTCAGGGAACCATGGTTATATCCATTGTATCTGATGGTATCATGGTATCTCGTAAATTTGTCCTTTAGCGAATTCTTAGAGTGGTCAGTGGCTATAGATGTTGTACCCTCAGCTACTGTTCGGGTGCTATGTTGGAAGAAGGAAGGAATTGTCAAGCCACCGCTCTGCGCCGGACGCTACTGGGTGACTTCAGCCATTTTTTCACTTTGGGATTATCATCCCCAGCATCCCCAGCTGAATCATCGAGGTGGGTTTCCTTTCCAGCTGGATACGGCACGAGTTTTAAAATGTTTCAACTCATTGATTCGCAAAGCGGACCCGACACCAGTGGTGATGCCTTTTGAAACATTGCTACGGCTACAGAGTTTTTGGACAGTTGAGCAATGGCAGCAACACACCCCTGTTGATTGATGATTATGTGAGGTTATATCATAGTTGTATCAATTATATGACAATCTATATGAACGGATCTAATGTATTGGGGAGTGTCGAATCCATGAACCGGGAAATCCATTTTTGTGTTGAATGCATGTTCCGTGGCTATCCGGACTCAGTGGAAATGTCAAGTGGAAATGCCAGATTCTGGTCAGGACAACAACTGTAGCTACTGTTGACTGTTGGGCGTTTGTGTACAGATGACAGAACGATTGAACTGTGCAAACAGCCGTTGCAGATGTTCCATCATTGTTTTCAAAAGCATCTATTTGTACCAAAAACTGCATATGCAACGGCACATGCACATGCCACAGTTCCGCATCGCAACTTGGTTGAACTGCTTTGATATTCCATGGGTGGCCATTGACAGGTGGAGAGCTGATAGAGAACATGCCCCAAAACCAATCGGAAGTAAAGAATCCGAATTATCCCAAAACTACTGGGTAGCTAATCTTACAAGACAGCCAAATTGCATTCACATGGTGCATTTCTGCTTTGGGTTTTGGGATGAAAAAGGTATGTTCATTGCAAAGTAGCGGGTCTTCGATTGTGGATGTATTTGTTGTGTTTGCAATAGTGAACATCACAATCATCAGATGAGACCGTGAGTTGGACAAATCGATGTTTTGCTTGCCATCGCATCCAACAATTGGGAAAATAGCTGAGGGCGTTGGAAATCCTGGAACGACTTCCCATTGTGTTGTTGCCAACGATTGAGAATCCCCGTTCCGGGGGGTTTGCATTGACCGAGGAGTGTGCAAGAAGATCGCAGAGGCCCAAGTTTCATGAACCCATCATTGGCCAATTCGCACACTCTTAGCGATTTCCCGCAATCGTCAGCACTGCAACCTTTTCGGAAACTATAGTCTTCAGTACTTGTCTGAAATCACGGGGCCTAATGAATTACACTTGAAGAAACTCGAGATCAGTTGGCATTTCAACGGCAGATCCCTCTGCTGTGTGATTTGCCCAGTTTCCTCCAACAAATCCAGAAGGCCCAGATTGCAAATGTTGTTGGTCCGATGGCGACCCGCAGGACCAGCTCGTGAGACATGCCTGAGAATCCCAAGTGTCAGAGCCTAAAACTTCCATTGCGTGGGGCCTGTCTGGACTTCCGGCATCGGAAGGTCTGGATTAGGGGTATATTGTAGTTTTTCCCCAACAGCGCAAGCATGGGGTCTTCACCCATATTAAGTCGGAGCAGCCAAAATCCCCATTCCCAAAGTTCCCAGGTTCCCAGGAACAGGTTCCCAAGCAAGGTTCCCAAGTTCCTAGGTTCCCAGGAACAGGTTCCCAAACAGGGTTCCCAAGCGCAGGTTCCCAAGCAAGGGTTCCCAAGTTCCTAGGTTCCCAAGCAAGGTTCCCAAGCAAGGTTCCCAAGCAAGGTTCCCAAGCAAGGTTTCCAGGCAAGGTTCCCAAGCAAGGTTTCCAAGCAAGGCTCCCAAGCAAGGTTCCCAAGCAAGGTTGTCAAGCAGGGTTTTTAAACAAGGTTTCCAAGCAAGGTTCCCAAGCCAGCTGCCATAGTATTGCAGACGCTTTTGGAAAGGTGCTTTCGTAAAGTGTGTGCTCTGTGATTGCGCCTCGCGCGCCCAACCTCTAGAGTAAGAAGGGCTGGGCAATGAACATGTTTCACTGGTTGAGCATTTGTTCATTTCTTTGTTTCTGGCTGTTGGGAATACTCGTTGGAC
>BGPT01000022.1:19462-35228 GCA_003297045.1 Symbiodinium sp. clade C Y103
GAAGGGATAGTTGCCGCAGGCAATCTGAAAAATCACCAAAACGAAGTAGCTGAGGATTGCGAGATGTTCAGAAGAAGTTGAAAGAAGTGCCAAATCCAAAGTTCAAAATGGACCTGCAGAATGTGATTACCGCTACTTTGCTGATAGCGCTCGTTTTTTCAAGAAGATCCAACACAGCATCCGCTCTGGTGAAGCAGATTTGATGGTCATTTGTGATGGCGAAGAGCCACGAGCTGAAGACTTGGAAGAAGCCTTCAAGGAGTTTCTCGACGAAGTGGAGGCGTTTCGTTCGTGGACCCACGCTGGGCGAACGGAGGCGGGACTGCGTTTGAAAGAGACCTCCGACAAGGAGGCTTCTTATGACAGCACCGTCAACATGATGGTGGGTGGCGCAGTTGGTGCAGCTTGTGTTGGGAAAAGTGCCGCCGACGTTGCTCTACTTGCCTTGCCGTTTTCTACACCAGCTGCTGGCGCTGTGTTTTTGTTTGGTGCTGGTACTGGCGCTACTGTAGGAGCTGGTGCAGGACTGGGGATAGCGAGACTTTGCAACCAGTTCGGCTGGGGCATCCCGTGCAAAATTCCATTCGACAGTGTGATGTCCTCCTGGGACAACGCTGCACAAGCAGAAAAGGAACTTGTAGCTTTCCTGCCATCGTTGACGGGGGTTCCACAATTTGTCTTACAAGGAGGCGCTCGAGAAAGCCCAAGAACTCAGGAGTGAGCTAGATCGCTTCTTGCAGCTGCTGCAGATGGAAGGTCTGATTTTTAATCCCAGATTCAGTGCCCACCTGGCCATGCTGGCCAAAACCTATGAGGGTTTTCACTTCTAATGCGATCTTGAATTTTCACTTTGTTCTCCTGGCCATGCTTTCATAGCCGGTGAGCTTGAACAATCCCACTACAGAGCTCTGCGGGTCGGCGTAGTACGCTGAAACATGGTCCGGTGCTGGTGTTTGCTCAGAGAAAATGGCGCTTCCAACAGCAAAGGTGGTCAGGTCAGAGGCCGATGGCACGAGTCTGTGTTCGCATTTTTTGCAACTAAGCTGGTACAGNGCGACAGTGGCAAGGAGTTGCAGGCATTGAGGATTGAGGGGATAGTTGCCAAAGTGATGCAGGATCGCATGTAGAATGGGATGAACCACCATTGTCAAATTGTCATGTGTGTTCGGTTTCATTGGCGATGTCGGACAGGTCACATCACCATGATGCCCTAGTCTCTGATCGAATTTGAGGTGCGGACGGGGCCAGACGGCCAGAGTGGGTTTTGAAGGTCCACGCATTTGATTGTTTTGATTTGTGCATGTTCTTGACTTGCCAATGCATGGTTCCTCCATAAATCATGAACAAGACCCGGCACTAATTCTCCACAGGTGGTGGTGTTTGCCCCAACCTATGGAGTTGGGTGCAACAAACTCTTCACCTACCATTTTTTGGATCTGAAGTCTTAGACTAGCACGAAATCAGCCGATTCAAAAGCGATAAATTGCTGTTCATGAGATCCAGTGCGTATTGGAATGGCAACAAGGCCTTACATTTCTTGTATGGGGACATGTCGCAGCCTTGTATTTGTCGGAGATTCCGGATAAAAAACATATCACCCAAACATCCCTCAACTTCGCTTGCGCATATGGTCCACTTCATGAGGCTCCATTGTCTCATCACGGCAAGAGTGGTCAATTGCTCAAGCCGGCTGGTCCGAACTCTGTTTCAGGGTGATCATCACTTCATGTACTTGTGCCAAGCTATAGTGATAGTGTGTGCCCATGTGTGCCCATCAAAAATTGTGTTTTCAATGGCACTTTTGCTATTGCGACTTTTGTATTTCTTAAAACCCGTCACGTTTGTTGCGAGTGCTTGTGTTGCTGAGTGAGACCTTTCTGAGAGTCACTTGAGTTTAGTGCTAACGTGCTGGTGTTTAAGGATATTTAAGGCATGTCCTGTGTATCTCAGCCCATGGGGGTGCAGGTGGACATTTAAAGTTGAGGTCCTTTTAGAGTGTAGCCGAATACTGATATCGGAGCATATGCAAGGCAGATCAAATGATTTCATTATTGATCGTCTTGTCGCTCAGGTCTGATTCATGTCTTGGTGGACCTTTCATGCCTGAGAATCCCAATTGTCAGAGCCTAAAACTTCCGTTGCGTGGGGCCTGTTTGGACTTCCGGCATCGGAAGATCTGGATTGGGGGTATACATTCGTTTTTTTTTCCGGCTGCTACTTTCGTATTGATTGGTACGGCAGGGCATTCAAGAATTTGCAACACCAGGGATGTCTTGATGTTTTCGTGCTGATGCTGCCATTGCTCTTTTAGGTGACTTTTCCCTGCGCTTGCCCTCGCGAAAGATGAGGTGGAGAAACATCGCAGTTCTGGATACCACTCTGTTCCAGCACACTCTCTGAGCTGCTTTCTTTTTAAAGTGCACATGTTGATTACGAAACTCTCTTGCAACCAGGGAGGATAGCTTTCCAACCTCTAGAGTAAGAAGGGCTGGGCAATGAACATGTTTCACTGGTTGAGCATTTGTTCATTTCTTTGTTTCTGGCTGTTGGGAATACTCGTTGGACNCCAACCTCTAGAGTAAGAAGGGCTGGGCAATGAACATGTTTCACTGGTTGAGCATTTGTTCATTTCTTTGTTTCTGGCTGTTGGGAATACTCGTTGGACTTATTTGGACTTATTTTACGGCGATCTGCTACTTTCGTACATATTGATTGGTACGGCAGGGCATTCAAGAATTTGCAACACCAGGGATGTCGTGATGTTTTCGTGCCGATTCGTCATCTAGTTATGTTGACTTCAAAGTCTTCTGGCTAGGCTCTGTTCACACCTGTTATCTTGACTTCAAAGCTTTACGACTAGGCTCTGTTCACATGTTTTCTTGACTTCAAAGCCTTACGGCTAGGCTCTTTTCACACCTGTGGCTCGTGGAATAAAAGGAACATCACCAGGACGTTCCTTGGTAAATCCCGTCTTTTTGCGAAGACTGGAGCCTGGCTGCCACGGCCCTTTTATCTGAACCTTTCAATGCGCTGGCCTATGCGAAACATGAGGTGGAGAAACATCAAACGCAGATCTGGGTACCACTCTGTTCCAACACACTTTCTGAGCTGCACAGGTGAAAGTGTAAGTGTTGATTACGGCGGCCTGTTGCGAACAGGATAGTTTTCGTGACTCCATGGCAATTCGCTTCTTTTTGTTGCACAAGTCAAGTTTGGTTTGACGCTCAGCTTTTTACTCATGTGCGTTTGGGTTGATTCGTATGTTGTGCAGCTGGGGAAATTCTATATGTATGTGGCTTTCGACTATTGTTGGTTGATACTGTTGGAGTTGGACGATACATTTTGTTCAATGCTGCGTTCAGCGGAGTCCATTCTATTTTTGCAAACATGGATGAATGGTCTTTTGGCTTCTATGAATGGAACTTGTGTCGACGACCTTGTAACCTTTATTCACCTGTTGCCTTTTGTTGCGTGCGCCAGATGCAAACTAGATTCAAAGTGCCAAGGGATAGGTTTCAGTGCTAGCATGTCTCGTAGGCTGCTGATGTGCATAGATCATTCCTGCCTATTCCTGACGGAAGCCTGACACACCAGCACATTTTTTTCCCATCGATCCCAGTCTGGAAAGCCAATCGTTAGAGTCAATGCGGACCGTTTCTGAGAGACGTGCTAACTGCCAACATCTTAAGCCACCCCCTTACACAAGATAGAAGCATGCAGGGCTTGAGAGATTGCAAACAAGCGAGACACAGAAAGAGTCAGTTGCATACGGCGTCATCCCCGAGTTGCGGATGCATCCATGGTCCCACAAGAAAAACCTTGGGTTGATGCATTCCAGGTCTTGCAGCCCGACATACTCCAGCTGGTTGGGAGATCCCAGGCCAGCAACTGGGTCTGGAATCTGATTGGATGTTGACAAAGACCAAGAACANTTCCAGGTCTTGCAGCCCGACATACTCCAGCTGGTTGGGAGATCCCAGGCCAGCAACTGGGTCTGGAATCTGATTGGATGTTGACAAAGACCAAGAACAAACGCAGCATATCTGACTGTGCATCGAGGTACACGAGTGGCCCACCTTTGTTTTCTATTGTAGCGCGTTTGCCATCAAGCCTGGAACATTATAGGATACAAACGATCTTTTTTGATTCTGTTACATATGTGTAAATTATGGAGCAATGCAGGTCTAGATATGCCAACAGATGTTGAATTTCACATGTTCTCTTGGAACAGATGAGCTGGAGCGGGAATGACAGTTTAAACATGTTTCAGCAATGTCCACCTTGTTTCCTGAATCATGCACCACAACCCACAAACGGGCATGGTTCAAGGTTCAAGGTGCAGGATTTGAAAGCTTGCAGATTTTGATCCTTCATAATCATCACACCATCCAGTTGGGGTCCATCAGATTTGTCTTTGCAACAAACTCGGCGAACCCCAATGATTCTCTCCCACATCTTGCTTCTCTTCTGAGCGACCCAGAGTTTTGCACTTCTAGAGCTTTTGTGCAATGCATCCGTGCATACTTTCTTTCTACTTCTTGGGGGGCTGTTCAAGTAGCTGCCGTTTTGAATCAAAAAGACCTTTTCCTGTGCCGCTACTAAACACGACAGCTGCACCAAACTTCTTGTGATGGGCCGAGTTTGTACCAAGCCACAGCTGTTCATACTCCCTGTGCTTTCAGGCGACGACTGTAGCCGCAAATCACAAGGTGGGGATGCTGTCAACTGCAGAAGTGGGAAGGAAGACACAAACCGGATCTCACATAGGTTGATGTCGCGTAGTTGTCAATTATCACTGCAGTTACTGTAGACAAAGTGGCGCTGGCTCAGCTCTTTCGGATGTCCATTTCTGCAATTGTCCAGCCTCAAGACATAATTCTTTTACTTGGAAAGCCCAGCTCCACAAAAGACACAGGTGAGCTTGTTACATTGCTGTTGTTTTTGATTTGAGCCCGCTTGTGCTTGGGATCAGCGGTTCAAATTCAGTGAAACGTAGAGTCACCCGCACGGCCCCACGTGCCGCTTAGACAAGATGCAGACTGAAGTCATTGCCGTGCAATCCTGCTCCAAGAGCTGTCCGTGGCAGCAGAATNTAGAGTCACCCGCACGGCCCCACGTGCCGCTTAGACAAGATGCAGACTGAAGTCATTGCCGTGCAATCCTGCTCCAAGAGCTGTCCGTGGCAGCAGAATCCTCGGTTTGAGGTGCAAATACCTGCTGTTCTGGGCTACATCAATGGAGGCTCAGTGACATTTCATGAAAAACGTTTTCCTCCCCCTGTTAATTCAGTGTAAGTCAACAGCACGGAGTGTAGCTGTGTAGTTTGCGCTTGTCCTTTTTGTTTTTTTTGGGATTTTTTTCCGAGCCAAGGACTTGAGAGCGTCACGACAAGCTTGGAACAGGTGTCAGACCATTTGATGAAGATGGATTTGCAGAATGTGTTCTACCGGTACTTTGCGGAGATCGCGCGATTTTTCAAAAAGATCCAACATTGTGTCCGTTCCGGAGAAGCAGAGCTACTGGTTATTCGGGATGGTGAAGAACTTCGAGCTGATGACTTGAAAGCAGCTTCTCAGGAGTTTCGTGACACAGTGCAGGCATTTTGCAGCTGGAGAGCGAATGAGCGCAGCGCAGTTGAGAAGAAGTTGGAGGAAGTGATGCAGTCAAGGCGAAAACTGATTTCTTCGACCTGCAAGTTGTGTGCCTTTTTGCTCTNCGAATGAGCGCAGCGCAGTTGAGAAGAAGTTGGAGGAAGTGATGCAGTCAAGGCGAAAACTGATTTCTTCGACCTGCAAGTTGTGTGCCTTTTTGCTCTGTGGAGACTTGGTCGGCTATTTCATTTCTTCTGAGCCCAGGCTACCACAGTGGCTGATGCTTGCTGGAACAGCTACCGGGGCCGTCATCATGGCATTGCTTGGGCTTTTTGTCAGACACAAACGTGAGATGAGAAAACCTCCAGGTCTGATAAGAGAGTGGCAGAAGATGGGAGCCTTTGAATCCACACTTTGTGGTTTCCTTCAATCTTTGCCGCTTGCAGTTCAGAGTCCTTCATTGGCTGAGGCCCTTGAAAGGACCCAAGCTACGCGGCTTCAACTTGATCGTTTTCTGCAGCAGCTACAGATGAAAGGCTTGATTTTCGATCCCTCTACCACTTCTTATGAAGCTGGCCGCAGTGGCCCATGAGGGGTGACCCGTGAGGGCCGGGCGAGGACCTTTTGGTCTTGTCTTTGGCGAACGGTGCCAGAGGATCATGTCTGCACACGACAGACTGGCCGGCCACTTTAGGAATCAAGTTGGCCGGCGGCGTAGTACGCTGGTGTGTGCGGGACGACGTGAGAGGGAGGCTGCCGCTGAAGCATGGGGAAAAGAACGGAGGGGCAGCTGTATACAACTGCGGATTGCGAAGCACAAATCTTGTTGCTAGAAGAGTCTCGTCGGACACACATGGATTTGCTTCTGTTTGCAGTTGCTTTCCCTTTTTTCAAACTCTTCGAGGCCGAAGACTTGCAAATTGCCTTACTACAAGAGTTTGAGCTTTGCCAAGTTGCGTCCTTTCAGTCCTGGGAAGCGCAAAAGCCGCACAGCACTTATGTTCTGCCAACTCTCCAGCAGGTGGTGGAAGGCTCAAAAGTAGTTACAGCGGCTCCAGTGCACACGTGTTGGCTCGAAGCATGGCGCAGACTTGCGACGTGTTGGCTCGAAGCACGGCGCAGAATTGTGACGTGTTGGCGCGTCGTCAGCAGCCGTTGCAGGTTGAAGATTTGAACATCACGAAGCTCTTGACGGACTACGGAAGGTTCCGAGTTGAAGAGCTGAAGAAGGGCAAGGACATCCCTCCTGAGCTCATCCGCCGGATGAAGATGTTAGTGAATCAGGACTGGTGATCACATCGACACATGCATGTAAGAAGGATGCATATGCATGTACATGAAATAAACGCAACATTTTTTGTGTAAATAAAGGAAACAGTTTCTTGCTGCGAGAAGGCCATGATAAGGCAACTTGGTGCGTCCCTGGAACCAGGAGTTTCGCATTTTCCACTCCTGCCAGAAGTGTGTAGAGGCCATTGAGGAGATCCTTGCAGCTTGCGCGGGTGCAGAAATGTCGGAGGCCGAACTAGAGGAGATGCTCTCTGAGGTCAAGGAGCATTTCACCGACCTGTCGGAGTTCAACCAGCAGCGCAAGGACAATATGAGTTTCATAGTCAATGAAGAGAAGGAGAATTTGGAGAAATTTCGCAAACTTCATGATGACGTTGAGTGGGAGCGCAAGACTTCAGGAGTGTTGTCGCTTGCGACAGCGGCTGCTGGCTTGGCAGTGGGAGTCACAGTAATGTGTCCAGTGACCTTGGCGGGTGTTGCGCTCTTTTCAGCCATCAGTGGAGCAGCAACGTCCCAACATCGCGCCAACGCCTTGCAGGTGCAGGAATCGCTTGCCAAAGACATGGAAGCCAAGAACGTTCCCATTCAGTTGCTCGGCGGTTTTCTGAGAAGTCTGATTTTGGGTTGAACTGCGTCAGGATTTCAGTGCTTTAAGAAGAATATGAACTTGACTCGCGCAGGGGTTTCTGCAACATGAACTTCAATGTGCTCCCTGCACAGTTCAAATCTGAAGAAGTTTGAGAGTGTTTCAGTGACTTGTGTTTGTTCCAGTCTAGCCTGCTGAGGTACTTAGAGACGCTGGCCAAGAACCTGGATGACAGCATCCAAAGGTTGGNTTTGAGAGTGTTTCAGTGACTTGTGTTTGTTCCAGTCTAGCCTGCTGAGGTACTTAGAGACGCTGGCCAAGAACCTGGATGACAGCATCCAAAGGTTGGAAAGTGACGCTGGAAAGGTTTCCGGTCGATCTGCTCGGATCAAGCGCCGTATGGACATGATGTTGGAAGAGATCGACGGTGTGCAAGTGTTTCTTGATTCTATTCCCGTGATGCTGTTTCATGCTGTTTCTTTTATGTTGAATAAATTTTCTAAAAAGATGAGTCGTTTTGATTTTGTTCCGACTGAGGGCGGCGTGTCAAAACTTTGTGGGCTTGGCTAGTGATCCGACCCTGACGGCAGCTTTTGGAATTACTGAAACGAGAAGGCTCCAGCTCGTGCAACGAGAAACTCTGCGTGCTTTGAATGCGACAGGGTCGTAATGGCCTATGGTGTCCATTGCCATCCAATGCCCATTTTGGATAGGGCATGTGAGGCGCGGATTGGCCCATTTTAAAGTGTATGGACAGAAACAGGATCAAACATGACTCTGTAGAGAACTTATTAGCAACTCCGCTTCAGGTTTGTCCTGCGACGGCGTAGTACGCTTTGCCAGTGCGCAACGTGTGCAGTGCGACCTGTGTGCCTGGCAGAAAAGGTTCGGCAGTACTTTCTGGGGCTTGAAGCTTCTACTACCGGTGCTGACTTACAAACCTGTTTCACTTGCATTTTAATGAGCAGTGACACAGTGATGTATGTTGTATACCCATGCTGAAGAGACTTGCCCGTGCTGCAGCTCGGACTTAGTGGTTCAAATCCAGCACCGGATCCAGTGAAAGACTCGAGTGAGGCGAGATGGACCCTGGCGTGGTAGCAATCCAATTCAATCGCCAGCAGCCACGCCAGCCGTTCGACTTGCGCATCAGAGAGCTTCGGAACTACATGTGTGGAAGCTTGGCCTCACCGTGTCGGATTGTAGGGAATTGGGATCAGAGCGCAAGGTGGTCAACCTTGGCTTCAAGACGACGCCTTAGTTTTTCAATGCCGCAGTTTGTTGCAGACGCCCGTTTATGACACAAGCTGAAGTCTTTCAAGGTAGCAAACTGTTCTTCAACAGCGAATCCTGTGTGCCGCATCTAGGCTCTTTTAGGGATTGTAGAGTCGAGCTCCAGCATGTCTGAGAGGAGAAACCTGCTAAACTCCATTGTGTCTTTCTCCCTCGCTGTTGCTTTGAGAGTCTTGGTTCCAGTCACAACGTGCTCTCAGTGGGTATATTGCCCTGGTTTCCCCTGTTGCTCTGCAACCATGCCTCCTCTGTGGAAGGGATAGTTGCCGCAGGCAATCTGAAAAATCACCAAAACGAAGTAGCTGAGGATTGCGAGATGTTCAGAAGAAGTTGAAAGAAGTGCCAAATCCAANGAAGGGATAGTTGCCGCAGGCAATCTGAAAAATCACCAAAACGAAGTAGCTGAGGATTGCGAGATGTTCAGAAGAAGTTGAAAGAAGTGCCAAATCCAACGTTCAAAATGGACCTGCAGAATGTGATTTACCGCTACTTTGCTGATAGCGCTCGCTTTTTCAAGAAGATCCAACATAGCATCCGCTCTGGTGAAGCCGAGTTGATGGTGATTTGTGATGGCGAAGAGCCACGAGCAGAAGATTTGGAAGAAGCCTTCAAGGAGTTTCTCGACGAAGTGGAGGCGTTTCGTTCGTGGACCCACGCTGGGCGAACGGAGGCGGGACTGCGTTTGAAAGAGACCTCCGACAAGGAGGCTTCTTATGACAGCACCGTCAACATGATGGTGGGTGGCGCAGTCGGTGCAGTTGGTGGAAGTGCCACTAACGCTGCAGGTGCTGCCGTTGCTTTGGGGGGTGGCGCTGCTGGCGTTGCTGGCGCTGCTGGGTTTGGCGCTGCCGTCGGAGTTGGCGCCGCAGTGGGGATAGCAAAACTTTACAACCAGCTTGGCTCCTGTTTCGGCCCCCGCAAGAAAACTCCATTTGACGATGTGATGTCCTCCTGGGACGACACTGCACAAGCAGAAAAGGAACTTGTAGCTTTCCTGCCATCCTTGACATGGGAGTTCCACAATTCGTCCTACAAGAAGGCATTGGAGAAAACCCAAGAACTCAGGAGTGAGCTAGATCGCTTTTTGCAGCTGCTGCAGAAGGAAGGTTTGATTTTTGATCCCTGCGGCATGTCTTCCAGATTTCAGTGCGCACCTGGCCATGCTGGCCAAAACCTATGAGGGTTTTCGCTTCTAATGCGATCTTGAATTTTCATTTTGTTCTCCTGGCCATTCTTTTACAGCCGGTGTTGCTCAGAGAAAATGGCGCTTCCAACAGCAAAGGTGGTCAGGTCAGAGGCCGATGGCACGAGTCTGTGTTCGCATTTTTTGCAACTAAGCTGGTACAGTTTAATGGCAGTAGGAGACAAGAACTGCAGCAGCGTGAGGCATTCTTGTGCCATTGCCAGGAACTCTGCTGTGGTTGAGCAATAGTTGGCAGGCCAGTTCTTGCTGGGATGCCATGGGACGCAGTTCGGCTTTACCCTTCCTTCGTTCGGAAATGGCAAAGTGATGTGATGAAACAGCGACAGTGGCAAGGAGTTGCAGGCATTGAGGATTGAGGGGATAGTTGCCAAAGTGATGCAGGATCGCATGTAGAATGGGATGAACCACCATTGTCAAANGCGACAGTGGCAAGGAGTTGCAGGCATTGAGGATTGAGGGGATAGTTGCCAAAGTGATGCAGGATCGCATGTAGAATGGGATGAACCACCATTGTCAAAATGGGGAGTGTTGCGTTTCAGCACTCGGATTTTCTGTTTCGTTCCCAACAAAGGTGGTCAGGTTGGAGAGGCCGCTGCCACCCAAGCTGGGTCGCCAGGAACTGCGCTGTGAGTGCAGCTTTTTGCAGGCCGCCTTGATCCTGCCAGAGGCTTTGTAGAATTGTGGAGAACTCACTGGGACACAATTTTCTTTATCACGCAATAGACAGAGTGAGGTGTGGGATACTAGCATCTTTTGGCAGTTTTGTCATGTTTCTATCACCTTTATTTCAAGCTCTGTGATGCGAGAGCGGCAAAGTGGTACGAGTTGCAAGTAATTCATGAGAGGGAATCATGGCCAAGATCATTCTGGCTCTCATGTAATGGAAACGCAATTGTTAGCAGAGCACTCAGGGCAGTTGATGCTGTAGCATGTGTTGGGCGCGCGATCGCATACTTAGTTTGAAGGTCCACACTTTATGTTGCTTTCCACACACCAATGCATTGTTCTTTTGCGAATAAAAGAACAAAAACCCTACAAGACTGATGTTTTCAGAAGTTTGACGTTTGACTCAACCATTGGAGGATGTGACAGACTTTACTTCCAAAGTCGTTTCAATCCAAAGTCTTCGAATTGCATGAAGGCGATTCAATAAAACCAGTAGCTGTTGTCTATGATGTCCATCATCCGTCCGGCGGGCTACTTGCATTGGAATGCTAACAAGTGTTGACTTTGTCGGGATGCCATTGTCAAAGATTCAGGATGTAAAACCAGTAGCCCGAACATCCCTCAGTCCCTGCTTGCCCCACATTGTTGCACTTCATGAGGCTGCTTTGTCCCATCGAGGAGATGGAGGGAGTCGTGCGCTCAAGCTGGCTCGTCGGAACACTGTGCGGTCACGGTGTTGAGGAGATGATCCCCAAAAAAGGCCCATGCTTCTCTTCGCACTTGCGCACTCCCCTGTAAGGAACTTACTGTAGATCACAAGTCCAGGATTTTTTGGGACTGGAAACTGGAATTTGAGTGTCTTGACGACTCTAGCTGAGTGTTCATCTTTGATATACAATTATATTATATACTATATGAATATGTTTATCATATCAATATGTTTGATATTACTTGTGATTAAAGTCATCAGATCTGATCTTCAAAGACACATGAAGGTTAGATGGTTTTGGCATGTTGTGATCTCTTGTAGCCCAGGGCAGATATGTGTCGCTTCCATAGCCGAGATTCCAAGTGTCGCCTAGGAGTTCACCGCGGTGTTCACAAACAGTCTGCTACTTTTGTGCACATTTATGGGTAGGGAATCAATACTTAAATTTGTGGTTAGAGATTGCACCTCCAGTACCTTGCTGACTTGCTTTAAATTTGAAATCTGAACTGTATACAGATTAGAATTAGTCGTTCCAGGTTTGCGGTTGACGACAATACACTAGTTGGTTCTGACTGTGCCAAAATCATCCAGAGCCCAGAGGATGAAGCAGCGCCACTTTTTTCAGTGGCCTTCAAAGGAAAGTTTCAGATTGAGGCGCATCTGCTTGCAGATCGTTCGTTACAGCAGTTTCTTTTGAACCCTATCCAATCATTAAGTCAATGGCATTAATTTGTCTTTGAATTGCACAGTTGTCCCTTGGGCGGGACGGACGTATTTCACTTGTCTACGACTTGTTTCCCACTTGTCCCATTGCTCTTGCAGTTCTGTCTCTCTGCTGCTGGCTTGGTCTCATGGCAGCCAGCAATTTCCTCGCTTGATATGTCTTTCTCCTGTTTGAGGTCAGCGCTGGTGTAAGTTGAACTGTCATGGAAACTTTGTGAATTGAAACTTATTGGACGTATATTTGCAAGCAAGCAGCAAGCAGAACATTGCTTTGGCCAGCAGTTGACACACGACTTTATCAACGATCGCCTTGAAAAAGGGCTGTTGTCATGTGCTAGGGGCTTCACCCTTGACTCTTTGAAACCCAGAGGGCCACTTGAAATAGATCTAATTTCAAGTGGAAGACCCATTGCGTGCAAAAAACATCAGCTGGTTCAGAGCAAAAAACCCACGGTCCCCAGTTTTGCCTTCCATTCTTTGCTGGCCATGGCGGGCAATCTGCCGGGGCCGGACGATGTGATGGAACGCATTCGGCAGTACTTGCGGGAACAGCCAGCGAAGGAAAGGGGAGCTTGGACTGATTTAGAGCAGGTTTAATGCAGATTCAGAGACAGGCCTTTGTTTCAAGTGCATGTGTGGTGGGGGAAGTTTGGGTAGTAATTTCGATAATCCAATGCTATTCAACATTTATGAAATAGGAAAAAATAGAACTTCCCATACTAATGTGTTGCAGAAAAATCTGCATAGGCATTGTGTGGTTTGTAAAGCAATGTCTTTTTTGTGCATTTGCATCCGGCTAGGATGGGGCAACTTGATAAATGACAGGTTGTCCCCTCACTTGTGGCTGGTGGTCAAGATGCCAGCAGGGTTCTTGAGTTGAAACACCTCTTGGAAAAAGAGTTGCGAAAAAAAGAGCCACAGGAATCAAAGCCAGTTTTCAGATCTTCTTCCATCATTCCCCAAACAGGTTTACCTGTATGGGGTTCTTACTCCTTTCAAACGTTTGCATCCCTGGGCCGCATGTTTTTGCTTCTGTCTCCGGGCTTGCGTTCCTTGGCCTCATGCTTTTACACTTGTCTCCCACTCTTGTCTCCCACTCTGGGTGCTTTGGGCCGCATGATTTCACACTTGTCTCCCACTTGTCTCCCACATTTGTCTCCCACACTTGTCTCCCACACTTGTTTCTCACACTTGTTTTACTCCGGGTGCTTTGTGCCGCATGATTTTACACTTGTCTCCCACTCTTGTCTCCCACCCTGGGTGCTCATTTGTCTCCCACTCTAGGTGCTCTGGGCCGCATGTTTTTACACTTGTCTCCCACATTTGACTCCCACTCCGGGTGCTCTAGGCCGCATGATTTTACACTTGTCTCCCACTTGTCTCCCACAATCGTCTCTCACTCTGAGTGCTCTGGGCCGCATGATTTTACACTTGTCTCCCTCTTGTCTCCTACTCTTGTTTTCTTGTTTTCCACTGGGTGCTCTGGGCCGCATGAATTTACACTTGTCTCCCACACGTGCCTTCCACACTTGTCTCCCACACTTGTCTCCCACTCTTGTCTCCCACTCTTGTCTCCCACTCTTGTCCCCCACTCCGGGTGCTCTGCGCCGCGTAATTTTACACTTGTCTCCCGCTCTTGTCTTCCACTCTGGGTGCTCTGGGCGCGCTTGTCCCCCGCTCTTGTTTCCCACTTTCGTCTCCCACTCCGGGTGCTCTGGGCCGCATGATTTTACACTGTTTCCCACTTGTCTCCCACTCTTGTCTCCCACTCTTGTCTCCCTTTCTTGTCTCCCACTGTGGGTGCTTTGGGCCGCATGATTTTGCACTTGTCCCCTATTCTTATCTCCCCCACTTGGTTCCACTCTGGGTGCTCTGGGCCACATGATTTTATATACACTTGTCTCCGACTTGTCCCTCTTTTTTGTATCCCACTGTGAGTGCTCTGGGCTGTATGATTTTACGCTTGTCTCCCACTTGTCTCCCACACTTGTTTCCCACACTTGCCTTCCACTCTTGTCTCCCACACTGGGTGCTCTGGACCGAATGTTTTTACACGTGCCTCCCACTCTTGACTCCCACTCTCTCTCACTCTGAGTGCTCTGGGCGGCATGATTTTACACTTGTCTCCCACTCTTGTCTTCCACTCTGGGTGCTCTGGGCCGCACGGGTTTACACACTTGTTTCCCATTTTTGTCTTCCACTCTGGGTGTTCTGGGCCGCATGCATTCACACTTGTCTTACACTTGTCTCCCACTCTTGTCTCCCACTCATGCTGAAATGATACACTTTTCGTGAAAATATAATTGAGATTTCCTACATCTGTTTGGGGTCAACGCTGGTGTAATTTTGTTCTCAATTTTGCAGACTCCTTCACCATTTTGTTCCACCCCGTCCAGCTAGTTGCCGAGGTACTTTCCGGCCCATTCATATCTACAGAGAGGATGAAGACTCGCCTGCGAGAGACCGAGTTTGGAGGATGCTAAAAAGATTGCATCAGCAGGGGCGCGTCGAAAAGCAGTGACTCGGCAGCGAGTTATGAGGTGAGGTGTTTGGCTTGTTTGGCTTGATGGTTATACGGTGGATGGTCAATGCAAACTTTAAACTTTGAGGATGTCTGATCTGATTTCTTATCTTCCCAGCTGGCTGCCACACCATTTCTATATATTTCTATACAGTACTTGATGGTTTGATCTCTGGGACCATCACGTTGGCTTGTGAGATTCCGAGTCATTGGTTGATGAAACTTGTTGCTTCAAATTCTGGTCGGTTGTCGGTAAACCAAATGCCCTTTTCCAAAGTCTGCAACATTTTTGCTGCGTGCACATTTTGCCGGATAAGGCCCCCAATTCTTGTCTATCCACTTTTCTTCAGTGTGGCTCGATGAATTGTAGCCAACTCACTGGCCAACCAACCCTCAACACCAAGCACGTCCGCCTACTGAACCATCGTACGTGGTTTAATTTTTGAGTTGAATTCCGATGGACCCCTTCTAAAAATATTCACGAAAGCTAGCTTGCTAGATGGAGTTGGATTTGCTTTAGCAATGTATTGGCGGGAGACTGGATGCAGCTTGCATGGTTTTCATGCCGAACTGGTTTTGGGGCCCCCTGGTTGCAAATGATTTTGAATCTGTAACCCCCCCACCCGCGAGCTCAAACCCCGCTGCGTCCATCCCGCTGATTTCATTTGTGACCGCGCGTTCGCATGCCCACACACACACAAAATATTCACCGTCAGCGTTGTGAAGGCAATGCGCCGCAATGTAATGCAGTCTACTGCAAACTACTCCAATGTAATCTCATGTAATGGGATCTAATCCAGCGCAATCTAATCTAATTTAACGCAATCTAATGTAATCTAATCTAATATTTACATTATCACATTAAGTAATGTAATGTAAATTTAAATGCACATGGAACTTGAATGCAATGAAATGTAACGTAATGAGAGAACAACCACTTGCATTTTGCATTCCTTTTCCTCAAGAGGCCTGCGTGAAAACATGACCCGGTCTTGGCGAGGAATAGAAGATGCACATCTTAAGATTCCCCACGCATTTCTTGTTCGAGAGGTGTACGCACTTAAGTTACCACATTCTAATATATATGAGGTACGGTCAAAACTCTGGTATACTAACTTATGTATTGAGGGCTCATTGGTGTCTGGAAAGTGCACAAAACACTGTGTAGCGATAGGCCCCCCCC
>BGPT01000022.1:35716-57554 GCA_003297045.1 Symbiodinium sp. clade C Y103
CGTTCCTTTTCCTTCCCATTTCCTTTTATTTTCCTTTTCCGTTCCTCTATATTTTTCTTTCTCATTTCCTTTTCCATTCCTCTTCTCTTCCTCTTTTTTACAAAACCATGGTTAGCGATAGGGCCCCCCCCAAAAGCGATACCCATTTTTTTTGAACCAAGCGAAGAACAAGAGTTTTGACAACGGCTCATATGTATAAAATATACAGTGTCTAATCATTATCTAATAAATATTGTGATATTGTGATATTGTGATACCTATGGACCTATCTTATATTAAGAATCAGATTAATCAAATGTACTATAAGCATACTATTTGATACCTTTTCAGATATCCCCGGTTGTACGTAATCCACTTGCTAGCTGACACATTCAAGTGGGATGAGTACAGCTGGTGATAGGATGTGGCCGACTTATGCTGAGTTTTTTTTTCCTGGTGATGTGTGAGATGGATTGCAGTTGGGCTAGGCAGCTGAGTCCAAAGAAAGTGACAATTTGCGTGCAAACGGACGTTGGCACGTCGTCCGTCAGGAAACCATCTTTGAGGGCCCTGTACGACTATGGGTGGCAGGGCGGATCGAAGATCGCCCCGATGGAAAATGATCTTTCGGCCCAGCCATTGCGATGGACGAGCATCGGAGTCGGAAGCACATGGTGGAAGGGATGGAAAAGAAACTGTAGTCACAATATGTCACAATGGTGACATCGAAGAATCCTCCCCCCTCGTACAAGAGATTCAAGGAGTGCGTGTCCTCTTCGGTGCAGCTTTCGGAGCGGATGAAGACGGTGTTTAGGCTGAAGCAGTTTGAATTCAGAGTGGCATTGATCACTTTTGGCCTTGCCCTTCACTGCTGCGGAGAGTCGAGGTGATCTTGGTCCATGTCATAGACTGCTTGTATAGAGGTCCTCATTTGGCTGTCTCCACGAGCCAAGAAATCCAAATGAATCGTGCACCCCTAACTGCCCTAAGTTGGCTCTATCAATCATCATTTCTTGGCCAAATTGGGTAAGTGATCATTTTTTCCCACTCTTTTGATGTTCGTTGGTTTCCTGAGTTTCCTCATGAATTTCAATGGTTTCAGCCAGGGTGTCCATGAGATCCCAAACCACCAAACACCTCTCTCTGAGATTCCTTGGAGTATGCGGTCGGCGCGTGCCCAGGTGATGAATTTTGTTCATTTGTGCACTGGCGACAAGGGCAAGGTGGGCGGATTCGGGGGTCGAAAGTTGAATTCACATGTTTTGGAGGCCCTGCAATTTTCTTGCTTTGTTCGCTGGGTCTTTTCTTGTGACCAATAAAATTCAGTGAAAGCGTGAATCAAGCATAGTGGTTGCACACTTCCTTAAAAAAAGGTCCATCAAGATTCACCGGGCAGTTCTGCAGGTTTAAGGACCGCCACAAGACATCACAAGACATCACAAGACCCCTGCCCCTACTGAGCGACAGGCCTCAACTGGTGTGCCTTTGCACTACAAGGTTGGACAGATGCGCTGATGTCCATGGTATGTCCTGGTGTGCCATTTCATGGAGCCAAAAAGTCTGACTTATGATGTTGTGTCTGAGGGATTTTACCCTGCAAGATGTGTTTTTAATGTTTGCCCACTGCCCATTATGGGAAGGAGATCCCGATTGACATTCCAACGATCAATGAGCTGGACACATTTTATCCGAATCACAGTCTGGTGCAGTCAGTAGATAAATTTGATCTCCCTCAACCGATACAGAATTATGGGGATATGCTGTAGCTAAAATGACGGTATTACTGCTGCAACATGAGTGACACTACTTGGACTATCATCCCACGAATTCTAGCTGGTGAATCACCCGAGTAAGTCCCCAATTGGTGGGGTTATCATAAGTGGATGAACTAACCCCACAAACACTAACCAGTCCTGATTCGTGGGATAGTTCATCCTCCAAGTGATCAAATATGCATCTGTGTCATGAAATTGAAGAGCCCTAGTGACACCGATGTGTTTCACCGGGGTTATAAATTCAAACCAGGAATCCTGTGGCTCAAGGGCCCAAGACCCCGGCAATCCGTGCCTGAGATGATTTGGACCCCAAGTGAGCAGCTGACAAGGCTATTGTTCTTTCCAAAAGTAGGTTCATAATTATTAGATTACTGTACTAGTTATGAATGGTTCATATAACACTACTGTAAGCTGGTTCATGCTACTAGTAAGTTCATTGTAAAGTAGTATGAATGGTTCATATAGTTGGGAAACTAGTGTTAGAGGTGAAACAAAGCAGGAAATCACAGAGATCTATCAACAAACTGGGGATATTGAGCAACATGGGTGTTTTTTAACATGGGGGATCCCCGAAACCATAGGTTTCAATACTAAACTGATCTAAGTTGGGATGATTTGGGGTAACCTCATTTTTCGGAAACCTCCATGTATTCTCATCAACAAAGCCCAAAATCACGCCGGAACCAGGGCAGCAAGTTCCATCGCATCATCCCAAACTTCATGATCCAGGCCGGGGTGGGATGGGATGCATCAGGAATTATGTTACCTTCTGGTAGTTTAGAACATAGCGATGAAAAGTTTTGATAGAAAACAGGGAATCATCTATTTAGTATGTTTCTATGGTCCATTTTCGATAGCTATGTTAAATTTGCAGAGGGTATGCACGCTGAATCTCTGTTGATTTGATTGCCTTGTCTATTTGTGAATAGATCGAGTCAAACTGATTGATCGCCTTGGCAACTAAAAGGCATCGAACATGTCCAATGGAAATCAATGTGGGTAGCCCACGAAACATCAGCAAGGGCAGCCCAAATCGTAAGGGTACTCGAGAATTGATACATAATCAAACAAGTAAGGTTTCCCACCTCACAGATGTTGCTCGTTTCAAGCAACAGCAACAAATGTTCTTCCAGAACACAAGTTTGACCTATCCTTTTGCCGAAGGGTTTTGGGGCCAGGACTGAGTAGTCTGAGCAATAGTAATTATGCATTGTTACTTTGAAGTATGGGATATTCTCAATGGTATGGATCTTTCGAACGACATGCATATATGAGATGTGTTAAGTTGCATATGTTTATCAAATCCCAACGTCCTGCTGGAGAGTCCAGTCGGACAATTTCAAACTGGATTTGGAGAAAATATTGAAACATACTGAAACCATCGGAAACCACATATATATATATATATATATTTAAGATATTTGGTCACTTACAGCAATCCCTGCTCCCTAGTACTAAACCGTTCCCCCCCTAATAAATCAAACTTAGATTTAGACGTGGTGAATGGGCACTTCACAACATCGCACCCGGCAGCCGCCGGCAGGGTGGTGACTTCACCCGTGGTGATGGCACCGGTGGTGAGAGCATCTACGGCTCCAAGTGCCATGGTTTTGGCAGCGGGTTGGGTTTGGATCATCCCAGTGGTTCGCCGTGGAAAATACGGCGCTATGGCCAAGTGACTTGAGGATACTTAAGGATAAACAATATCGGTGAGTTGGGGGATGCGAATCATTAATCCAATTTCATATGGATTCAAAATGTACCCATTATTTCTGGGATTGCTATATGGCATGAGATGACCAAGGTCTCCATGAATCCCGGGTAGGCTGACCATGGCACGCGGGATCATTGGCCAGCGATTCCTGGAATATGTCCAACTTCCAAAGCAACAATCCAAGTACCAATGAGACAATGGCTAAAGTTGCAGGCGAGTCCAAAAACCCAGAAACAAAGTGGTGGATGGTGAAGTTGGAAGAAGTCCGTATCAACAGATAAAGTTGAAGATTCCTGTCTACCCATGGAAACTGGTATGAGTGTACTATGAGGAGACTACTCATTGATATTGGTTGATCATGAGAGAATTAACAACAGCTTCGCCACGCTCAAAATTGTATATATATATATATCTATTGTATATATATAGCCATCCTGGAGAAGAGCAACAAAATCCTCACGGTAATATGCTTGTGATAATATATCACAGGCATTCCAACATTCCTGTAAGTCAGCGCAAGCTAGCTGGGAACTTGGATTTACACTGACATGATACGATCATGGGACACGGCATTGTGTTTTTTGTTGAATGGATGCTGTGTTTCTTGGGGAATGGCCAGTTTTCTTGGTGATCTCAGACGTGCCATATGCGGGAGAACGCGTCATATTCTGTGACTAGTGAGATGAGTTCCCTCAGAAAAATCCAGTTAGGATGGAAAGTTCGGCGCTTTTCAGCAGCCCAGCAGGGGCATCCATTAGGTTCGATGGAACGGAAACCCCGTGGTTGCATCCCAAGATTATTCACATCCAATCAACATGTAATTCGATGTTCTTTCAGCATCTCTGCGTGTGAGATTTCGTCTCCAAGCGGAAATCGTGAGGTTCAACGATGAGAACTTCAAGCTGAAGCACACCGGTCCCGGCTGGGGCCCCGGGAATTAAATGTGGTATTCAAAGTGGTTCGATGGTTGGGAGATTGGACGCATTCAAATATTGTGTGAAATTGTGTGTGTGTGTTGTTTAATGTAATGTGGGTAAAACAATAATAAACCATCCCCCAAATCACCATAAATAGGTGGTATAGACCATTCCAAAATGGGTGGTTTATTATTGTTTTACCCACATTAGTGCATTACATGTTGTTTACAAATGCATTTTTCAGGTTCTCAGCATCAACGATCCCCAACGTTAGGAATCATGTTGGGCCATTCCAACCTATGATGTAAACAAGACATGGCATGCAGATGAATTACAGTCGTATAGCCCAATATTGAATGAATCTGAATTGTGTGTTTCTTGCTCTTTCTCTAGTCTTTCCATAACTTCGCAGAAAGATTCTTTCGCTTGACCAACTCATTTCGGGCAAACTGATAGCAAGCAGACACATGTGTTTCATCCTGAAAGCATTTTCTCTTTCTCTCACAAGTCGCAAGTCGATGAAAAACCAGTGTCCAATGAACTGATATAACTGATGACAATGTCAAAGCTCTGGGTTGAGCAAAGAAAGAAGTACGCATTCAGAATGCCGCTGTTCCAACTTGGAGGAATCTAGCAAAGACATAGACTATAGGGTGAATCTCTAAATGCCTGAAAAGGATTTGAACATGAAGCACCATGAGTGTGATAATCCAGTATTAATAGTATAGTTGCTGTTCTTGTTTGTATATCATGAGATCTCATAAGCATCATGATTCACTGTCATTCAAGGGCGGACTCTACCAGTATTATACTCATACTCATACTAATTGTAATCACATTTGCTCACAGCAGCTTCAGTGTCCTGGAATTGGATGAAGGAACATTCTGCACGAAAAAAAAAAACACATATCTTGTTTTTCACTGGAGCCAACCCATAGGCTCCAAGTATGGAATGTTCATCAGCATTTACAACAAAAATTACCCAGATGTGTGAAATATACCTTACATGGAGGATATGGGAATCCCATGACAGATGTGTTTTGGGTATTCCAACAACTTCAAACCAACATGTTGTTTGCAAAAAACAATGGTTACCTGTTTTGTTTTGTTTCCTTTGCGTCAATCCCATGTATACAAATATACATATATAATATATCATATCATACATTATATATAACATATTTGATATGTACTATTTAATGATATATATATATATATAGTAATTATATAATATATGAATACATTATGTTCTGTTCATCATATGTATATACTTGTATATAATTATCTATAGTTTTTTTTTTTTTTTCTGGCTGTTTGTTTATTCCAACACCCCCAGATCAACCAGTCACCCTGCTTGGGCGCCTGCGCGGTTTCAGGTATCCTCAGCATGGCCAACGCCGGCCCCAACACCAACGGCTCGCAGTTTTTCATCACAACGGCCCGGGGGTGTTGGATGCAGAGATAACCATGGATCATAAAGTTGTGGATTTAAGCAACACAAAATGGGAATTTACCCGGATTTATGGGTTTTATATCATGGGATTAGGATTTAATGTGGATTTAATGGGGTTTAATGGGATGTAATGTGGATGTGACGTGGGATATAATGGGATTTGGTATGTGATATGGGATGGATAGCTAAGTTAATATGATTTGGGGTATGCCTGTAGGGAAAATGGTGAAAAACAATCAATTTCTGGCTACCCTATTTTGATACAGACCGGGTTGGCCAACAAAAATGGTGTCATACACCCGATAGACTATAGACATGGAGTTTTTTTGGTTCACCAAACACATGTACCATGGGTATTAAAGGGTTGTTCTTAGCTAAACAGCTGATCCTCTGTGTGCATGCCAGTTCAATAGTTCAGAAATCTTCCATATCCATGGTAACTTTCCATTCAACTGTAGAGAAATCCAGAACACGCACTTGCTCACAGGTAAGTACTCCCCATCCGATATCAATCTCGCAATAATAGCAACACACCCCTATAATTAGACCCCCAGATGCATAGATCTAAGGCCCAAGGTGAAGGGAATCCTTATTCAACACCAAAGCGTGAAGGAACAATTCGAGCTGGTTCTGAGATTAAGTATGATTGCTGGTGTGAGAAGTTTGAAATATTTTTCCTTTTCCCTCGTCATTGAAGATTTTCCTGTGTATATTGATTTGGGTTGTGAAACCATCCCCAGCGGTTGGGCAATGCCAAGTCCGAACAGAAGTGGCCGAAACTAATTTCATTCGAACATCTGTTCACTCTTGTTTTCCTCTTTACATATTTTTTTGCGTGCCTCAAACTTGAGCGATATTGAGCACAATTAAGGACGCATAGCAAATTTAATTCTATGCACAGTGTTTCTTCTCTGATTCGTTCAACTCCCAGAACTGGTGAAAAAGGGACCGGTGCCCACAGGTGAAGACCCAGTGGCTGGATGGTCGACATGTGGTCTTTGGCAAAGTCGTGGATGGTATGGAGGTGGTGCAGCAGGCGCCGAAGTTTCAAAGATCCAACATGGAGAAAGCCTTGGGATCTGGGAATCCATAGAAGCCGACTGGGATATGACTGGTTTCAAATCTTTGTTCATGTTTGTTCTCCTACAGGTGGGATTAATTGCGTGTTTTTCCACGAGGATTGATGCCAAGTGGCCAAGTGGCCAAGGTTTCTCCAGACTGGTGTGAGGTCATGATTTTCAGTTTTCTCATGTTTTTTTCAACACATGGGTTTGTTTGAACGTAGGGTACCATGGTTTATCATCACTTTCCCAATTTCAAATAGCCCATTTTGGGGGATACCCCCCATTGACGTCTCGTAGGTGGAGGCCGTTGGATCCCAAAGTGGTGCTCCATCCAAGAAGGCCCGGGGCGAGTTTCTCGGGGGCTTCAGAAGAAATGGGACCCAAAAAATGAAGTTAAAACAATAATAAACCATCCCCTAAATCACCATAAATAGGTGGTATATACCATTCCCAAATGGGTGGTTTATTATTGTTTTACCCACATTAATGAAGTTTGAACAAAAAATTAGGTCTAAGAAACCAGGATTTTTTGGGGTGCCTGTTTTGGAGAGCCGAACCTATTTATGTGCATCCTAGGAAAAAAAAGGCGCAGATGCAGGGTTGGTTGTATACCTGCATGGGATCAACCCTGGTTTGTTAGCCATGCAAACCATAGTTGAAAGAGCTACTGTGTGAGACTAACCAGATACGAAGTAACTACTGAGTAGGACGGTCCTCCGGATGCTGCAGCTGCATGCAGCTGCTGCATGACAGAGGTTCTAGTGAGTTTAATCTCCAGTTCCACCATTTTCCTCGGATAATCTGGGAGGCAAGGTTACTGCCAGAAATGACAGTTTTGAGTTCAACGTTTTATTTGGGGTGGAATCTGACAGTGTTGATGTTCAACCGAATTTTGTACGGCCAGGAAAAAGTACATGTACTCGTAGTTAGTAAACTGGACACTCCACCAGTTTCATGAAGTTTTCCTTGATGGATATGTCCACTGTTGTCTGATTCGCATTTGCTAAAAGGACAATTGGGATGCTTCTTCTGGAATAGAAATCCCATGCCCTTACGTTTGTTGGCAGAAAAGGAACATACCCCAGTCACATAATAAATAGAATCAATATAAAATGTCTAAAGCAAACATCACAGATTATGGTAGATCATGGTAGCTCCCCTTCCAGCTGAACGCTGCTTTCTCAGGTCGAAATTGTTGATAGTGGCCTCTTGGAAGGATCTCTTGAGCTGTAGCCGCGCTCAGAAACCCCGTCAGATTCCTGGCGGATTTTGGACCTCGCGAAAAAAAACTGCACGATTCACGCGCGCGCGCGCGCGCGGTTGAGCGCGTGGGATGTGGAGATGGAGATGGGGGGTGGAATGGATGATGATAGAAGATGTCTGTGAGTGTTTTGGGACTGCATTGGAGATAGAAGTTGTTCATCATTTCTTGAAAACCCTTTGACGTCTCAACGTCAGTAGTTGCTGGAGCCACTTCTCGGAATCCGTTTGGAAAAGGAGCTGCACTGCTTGTGTTGGCTTCCAGCATTAGCAGCACCAATGATGACGAGCAGGTTTCAGTACGGACAGCTCAACAACTTTCATTTCAACATGGAGAAAAGCAAAGGTCGGGTCCACTAGACTTTTGCGCCAAACTTTCACCACGTATTCCAAGTCAAAGCTGGCATGAATAGCTCTCCCGCTTCAGGGTGATTCGTTGAAACATGGCTTCCGGTTCCCATACGAAGGGAAAAACATAGGAGTAGATTCCGAGTGGATGGGTCAATGTACCATGAAAATACAGAATAACCCAAATTTCTTGGGTTCAGGAACCCCCAAGCATGGACCATTCTGTGCAAGTTTTGAATGTTTCCCACGTATTTTTGTACCAACATGTTAATCCATTCATATCACAAATTCCGTGTGTCATACAAACGAATTTTAATTCCCTGCAGTACTGCGCCATGTCTCCGACCGTCGCAGCACCAAATTCCATGCCAAGTCGTGTGGATGTGGCTCCTGAAGGTCAGTTGGCCTACAGGTGGCAGCATCTATCGCTTGGCCCAAAAAGGGGAACCCCAAGTGTTTGACTGTTTGAAGATAATGAACATGATGAAGCATGAGATTTTTGGGTTTCATACAATATATGATGAATCCTACATTTTAATAGGATGTTTAGCGGCAAAATGATATGAATCAGAGTATCCTCCCTCAGTGCACTAAGACGGAGCCCTTTGTCGGCTCCAGGGTGGTATCCAGACATATCCACAATGAGTCAAACTGTAAGGAAATCTGTGACTTTCCACCGAAAGAAATGTCTATGTTGGTTGGCACTGTCGTCAAGTGATAATCAAGCCCTTTTTTGGCATCCCTAGGCTACTGTAATTTGGGGGGTACCAATTGAGTACTATCGCTATTTGCAAAATTCCCCCCAGTATTAATAAACGTGATATCGAACGCACTCAATTGTATTCCGGGGTTGGTCATACACAAAGTTTTCCCAATTGAGTATGTTCACTCTCCCCCAATAAACCATGGTTGATTAATCCGGGGTTGACATTGAATGTGCCTCATTGTGCGAGACTGAAAACATCAAGAGATCTTGCTGAGCTTGATGCAACTTCACGAGATCATGGGAGGCCCGTCCTTAGATTGCTTGCAACGAAGATTGTCTAGTTACTAGTTGGGAATTACATAGATATGTTACAAATATCAATTTTTAGGTCATACAATAGATACTTGCATTCGCCCATCCATAGTTTGAAAACTGCATGAAAGTTGGCATGAACTTCAGAGCATAGAAGCTGTGTGTTGGTTCCAACTATGTCTAGGTACTCTACACTTCACCATCCTTGTCTTGGGTTTATTTACACCCGCTCGATTTCCAATGCGGCCAAGAATGTTTACACCCGTGCGACTATTAATTTGGCCCAAGACAATTCGCATGGACAGTGGAGAGATTTCAACGATATTGCTGTTCACGGAAGACCTTACTTCTAGCTTCAGTTTTCCCATCTGAAGGCACGTTCCCGTTCCGTTCCGAAGTTACTTCAGGTTACAGTTTTACCGTGACTAGCCTAAAGAGAAGCCAGAAACATCATGGTGTGTCTTTTCATCAACATATTAATGTTGAAAGTCTCAGCTGTGAATTCTTAACTGTGACTCTTTAGATGTCCCATAAACCAACATTGCTATTTGCTATCGACCCTTAGCCATTCCACTGCTCCAAGGTGACCTGTTCTACAGCGCGCTGCAGCATGCAGAGGTGAAAACCATAGTGGCGGCGTGTGGCGTAGCCTCGTAATGTGCAGATTGGGTAATTTGGATCAGGCATGCCAAAGCTAGATAAGTCAGTAAACATGGGATTTGATATATGATTTAACCAACCCAAAATTAGGCACAAAACACACCATGTCATGGGGATGTGATGGGACTTCCCCATCAGGTCAATGACAAATGATATTTGGGTTGATGTTTGGGGTAAATCTTGGTCACAAACAGCAAGGAGGTCACTTTTCGTTGAATTGGTTGCTAAGTTCTTGTTGATTAATATCTAAATTCACACCCAGGCTTCTTGCCAACGATTTCCAAAATGATGAAGGATTTGTGTCATACTACTTTTGTTGTCTTTTGATGTTGCTTATTGTGAAGCTCTGAGTAGTTCGTTCCCTTTCCTTTAGATGCGAGGTGTGGCTTCAAAATGCACATCGCGCTGTGCTCGGCACCATGGAGGTTTGCGACGGGCGCATGGCGTGCAGGTAGCAGATCAGTGACATGTGTTTTTGACTGCATGTGCCAAAATCAATAGTTGGATTATAATTCATGGATATATAGAACCAGCAATAAAAGATGATACAATGGAATATAATGAGAATGACAGAAAGGGGCCCAATTTATCGGCGGTCATCCGCCGGGGCTAATCTACATCATGTATCCACAAGGAATCCTTCATCAGATGATCCCCACCAACAAATATCCTTACACATCCTTATACCATGTATCGAAAATGGCACCACGTGGTTGTTCACCCTGGCTCTCATTGAGGACTATTTCATATGCAAATGTGCATTTGTGCAGTTTCTATGATGGGCCATGCTCAGTAAGTAGGTTATCATCTCAATCACAAAGTAGGCTGACTCGACACACCCAACTTGTGTATCATATGTAATCCAGTATGATTCAAAGGATGAACGACAAAGTATGTATGCAAGAAACAGCAAGATAGTTTGTAAGTATTTAATATTCCTGTTTTGGGGTTTTATTATTTGGACAAATCGTGACCTGCCCCTGGACTCAGACCCTTCAGAGCGGCGCCAAAGGTGACAAGACATGGCGAATCATGGCGGTGATCAATGATCATGTACTGTGTTGATGGCTTGCCATATGGTTCTTGTCCAGTTGAAAATCCATGAACGTAGCACAGGTTTACATTCCTCCACTATTTTAAGGTCAAGATCCGTTTTGTCCCAGGGATCTTGACCACATTCCCATGGTGGGTGATGCAGAGGCGGAATTGAAGCACATGCGCTACGAGAACATGCGCCTCCGCGGCATCTTGGAGGAGGCGAAACGGCTGGAATCCACCTGGTTAAGTGGTCAATAAATGTTAATAACTATAGACTATGGTTCATATCCAAAAAAACCTATAATCATAGATTGTAACCATTTATGATATCATCAACCATAGTTAAGTGTAGTTGTATAAGTGTTTCGTAACAATGGTTTTACAATGGTTTATAACTAATTAGAGATCCTCCAACAAGTGTTTATAAGCTGTTGTTTTAACACATTTTTGTACTATAGTTATAAGTATCATATATCATATAGACCACAGTTGTTGGAGTTATAAACGTGGCTAGCTGGAAAATCACCGAACTCAATCAATAGAGACTTATAGCTGGGAAAATCATTGAACTAACAAGAGGCTTTAACGGTAGATGTCCCATTTTTGAGGGGTTTTGAACATCAGTTGAAAACGTATTTGTTGGAGATGTTGGGTGATGTAAAAAAGATATGACATTGTCCAACCCCTGTTTAACTGTAGTCCACTATCGCTCCAACAGTTCTTCGAGTTATAATCATATTGCCCTATTATCTTGGGGGGCACCAGAATGCAGGGGTGCCAGACATACCCGAAACATGCTTGGATATTCCTCAGATTGCCATCATGTTTTTGGGAAAATGGTTTTGACATGAGATTTGGGGAGACCAATTTCAAAGAACACCAACATGATGGGATTCTATGTGGTCTAGCAATGATAATGTGTCATTTTTGTTTAAACATATACTGTATATATGGAATATACCGTAAATATAGTACACTACCATGCTACACATAATTCAATGAATCATTTGGCAATAGATTGGTGATTACCTTTAGCTTCCAGGCTAACTATATTGTCCCTCGGGATCCAATTCCCAGTATGATAGTAGGGGTGCAAGCACAACGCCTGAAGAAAAGATCCAGAACGGATATGATTAAAATTCAAGGAAGTGAAAAGAAGTGGTGGCTTAACCAACAAAAATGAGGGCTCACCTAGATCTAGCCGACAAGTATGAAATAAGATGGAATAAGGGCTTACGTAGGCGTCGGAGACAAACATGCGGACATTTTGTTTGATTTGCTTCTCAAAAAGGGCATTGCAGCAGCAAATACAAAGGACATCACATAACCAGCAATAGAGTCTTTGCTGGGTCAAGCTCCGCCCACTAGAAATTTTAATTCTTGAGGACAGATTCAGGGATGAAACAAATCTTGCCAAAACTGGATTGAGACACATGAATAACCCACGGATAGCTTCTTGATTGACACATGTTGGCAAGATATTTGTTCCGCACATAAAACCAACTTCACCCCATTTGTGTTACCTTTGATGGCTCGACCTTTCTCGCTCACTTTGGATGGGAAGTTCAATACTGTTTGATATTCTGCCATTTTCATGGGGATCTTTACAAACCACTTACTGTAAGTTTCCTTTAAACTATACTTCTTTTTCTTTAGCTGGTTTGTACAGATCCGCGTCAAAATGTGGATGGATCCAAATCTATTATACAACATGACTGATATGCCTGCAGGATGAGCATCCATGCCGCAGGCTGGGCTGGGTGAAAAGGCCAATCTTGTCGCCACCACAGCCATCGGACCGATGGAGGAAAAGGAGGCACGGCAGCTGCTGAGTTTGGCATGGAAAACGCCATAGTTTTGGTTGGAACAGTGGTGGAGGTTGTTGGGACATTTCGGGATGATGGGTTTGTCTCAAATGTAGGTAACAAAACTCGGACAAACCCATTCCCCTCAGTGATTCATCATCATGCAACATATCTCTCGGATCATGTCAAAGTGTATCACTCAGAGATGAATCTGATGGTTCGACTTGCAGATTTCATTCTATACATGGTGAACTCTATCACTTTAAAGAGCAAATCATATTCCAACACATTTGGTGCGTTGAGAAAAGGTAATGACAAACATGGACAAACCAAGTAGCAACTTCATGACTTGTTGGGTGATGAGCATCCTCATGAGCCAGCCATGCCATGATGAGAATTTCTATCAAACCTAGCCATGAACATCTAGCAAACTCAATCCACCACTACCATGAAGTCAGGAACTGTGTACTCAATTATTTGACCAGTGTTGAGCTTCGGTGCTTCTGCCGAATCCTCGCTTTCCAGTGTTATTGCAGGAGGAGAAGCCAAAGTCATCGACAACAGATACCATGCAACTTGGTATGAGAGCATTAGGCCATGTGGCATTTTTTCACAAGAAGCAAACATATGCAATACACTGGCAATACACTCAAACATAAGTTTGATGAGTTTCTACATCTATAGATAGATGTACATGCATATTATGGCATATGCACACACACACACAATTGTGATCTGTCCTCTCCTCAAGGACTTCCTGTGAGGAGATCAAGGTGCAAGCCGCGAAGGAGTCCCCTTGGAGCCCAAGGGTTGGGCACTGAACAGAACTGGTGCCTCAAACGGTGATCCAACCTTGAGATGTTGATGTGAACTTAGACCCTCCAAATAATTGATAGCGAAGAGGGTAA
Organism: Symbiodinium sp. clade C Y103; assembly: GCA_003297045.1. Classification (NCBI taxonomy): domain Eukaryota; class Dinophyceae; order Suessiales; family Symbiodiniaceae; genus Cladocopium; species Cladocopium sp. clade C. The sequence goes on from BGPT01000022.1 coordinate 49,656, forward strand.
AGGTGCCAAAATGATGGGTGTGTATATAATATATATATATAGATTACACCATGTTTCAATAATCCAAACTTGAGAGATCAATGCCAAATTAGTTGATAATGTGATACTTGCCAAGATGTCAGGCTTGGTGTCAATATAATTGATCAAACATAATTCTCCATGATGCCTTCTCCGCACGGAATTGTGGATGTCCATCAGGGAGCCTCCCGAATCCTGATGGAATGACTTTCTCGGGCTTCTCGATTTTTTCGGTACTTGTGGGATACCCAATTAGAACGGCCATGGTTTAACTTACTGGTGCTTAGTAGGGAATGGGGGTTGCTGGGATGAGAAAATTAATGGTTATTATAGGTCATGAAACCCCATTCCCTACGTTTAGCACCAGTAAGTTAATAAGCCATGGAACAGATTTCGAATTAGGAGGATCGAGAATGGGATTCTGGGCTTCAGATTTCACTTTGCACTGATCTTGGCACAGGAAGCCCAGGAAGCCTCGCCGGTGTACACAGAAAGGCAGCAGGCGAACTGTGGGGTGAAATTGATGTGTTTTATGGTGAATGAACACAAGCAAATCAGGGAAGCAATGTGATGTTGAGATGAGATGACTCTTCGAAAGTTGTAAATATTCCCTTTGAGGTTGAACCCGGCTATATTTTCGCGGACTCATCAAATGAAGTACCAACAAACATGACGCGGCTGTGGCACAAGTGGTTTGTGCTGCTTGTTGGACAAGTTGGGTACATACTGGTACAGCCACTATTGCCGGCATGCCGTGCAACTTCCCAGAACATGGGGACATGATGCGCACTTGTTCGTTGGCTATCTAAACATAAAGAACTTCACATGTTGAAGATGGCTTGAAATTACTTATTACAAGCAGCTTTTCCACCTCTGGAGAGGCATGAAGTATCAGGAATTCCCATGGAGTACATGGCCAAGTCACTCAACACCCGCACAGGCAAGCGCTACTGCATTTACCACTGCTTCAAGCAACGCTCACTGGATCCCTGTGAAGCATGAAGGTGCCATGAAGGGTTCAAGCCGGTTCTGTAATGTGTGTGTGTGTGTGCATATTAGCATGAAATCTGACGATTTAGACAAGATGTGACGTTAATCTTTACAAATGCACGTGCTGGTAATTGCGAATTTCAATTTTTGTTTGGGGGATTTGGGATTGTCTGAACATGTGCTATATTTCCAAATAGCCATTTTAATTGGGATAGTGATGATTAACAATTGGATTTAGTGTGCCAGAATTCCAGACAAACCCATTTGTCTTTATGATTTGATCCTGACGTAAACCAGACATTTTTTTTGGACCCGACGCAAGGCCTCCGATCTTCTTCGCTGACAACGGTGTCAACGGCCACACCAACAACCACAGCTACCCCGACGAGTCCCGATGGATTCGTCCTGAGATCCAAAGTGGCTTGGTTATACTTGGTTATGCTTGGTTGATGAGTCAGTTTACCATATGTTTCCATAGTATATAGTGTTTTACTGGAAATGTCCATAGTTTTACAATGTTTTATCATATGTTATCATATTTTTTCATAGTTGTCCAATAATTGTCCATAGTTTGACTATATTAAGCCATAGTTTTACCATAATTTTCCATATAGTTGTACCATAGTATTCCACAATCTATCAAAGTTTACCATAGTTTTCCTTTGAACGTTATTTTATTGTCTAGCAGCAAGATAGAGTATTGGTGATTTGAAACGGGGGATCAATTTGATCTCAATGGGGCTGTGAAGACCCACAGTAGCGACCTCTTAGCCAAATCGTTTTTTTTCGTGACGATGGATATAATTTAGAAGATCAAACAAAATACAACAAATCATGTCACCTGTTGTTTTTGGCGTTTTGATACCCGTTCTTGCTGGTTTTCATCCTAAAGATCTTGGGCCATAGCCCACTTGGAACACCCTCGGTGCAGGAAGATCTTTCTGCTGTCAGCGGCCCACCGGAGCGCTCCGCGCGCATTGCCGAGAACTCAGTTGAAGGAAGGCGGCGGTGAAACAGGTTGTGTTGGCATCCCAGGCAAGAAGTGTTTGAGTGATCCCAATGATCCTAATATTATCTATAGATCGGATATCAATGGGCAATTTTTGGGACATACCCCAAGACCCTATGGTAATTTACCCTAAGACATATCCTCTATAGAAATGGGCCATGGCTTTGATAGCTATGTTAAGTAACCAAAGGAGCACATGATTTTCATTTCGTATGGCCACCAACAATTGAGGTACCATAGTACCCTGAAAACTTGCCATGTTTGATGTCTACCCTTCTCAAAGTGGAGGTCAATGTGTTTGAACCATACACAAAGAATCCAAATCAAAAACAGCTGGGGGGGGTCCGAGCCATTCCACAAGGTGAAGCAATCATGATCATCATATACCACCTATGATGCACATGATCTATCTATATCTTGTGATGTTTGATGTGCTCCCATTAGATAGTGACGAACTGGGGTGTATCCCTACATTTCCCAACAGGGATTGGACATAGGCAGTTTCAAGTAGGAGATTATCCGAGGAACATCGGAATGTTAGTTATGGCAACTCACGTGTACCAGACAAAGACATGGGAACCATCCCTTCCCAGGGTGGCTTTTGCAAAGTGGCAAATATCCACCTAGAATGGATCGTTCATTCTGCCTGGGATGATGATTCTAACGGACATATCAAATTGGGCACGGGCCGATTTCGTACCATCCTGGTTGTTTACCAGCTGAAGGACCCATTGAAAACATGTGAAAACCATTGTTTTTTCAATGTTTTTTCAATGTCATTGTGGGACTAAACCATGTGGGACTAAGCCATATTGTTTTTTGCCGTTAGCGGGAAGATTTTCATGTTTCCTCGGTGACTCCACCAATATCGGAAGATCTTCCCAGGTTTTTTGGGGCAAAACCCTTGAGGCACGACAGCCTGTAGACACTATCGCTGGACACATATGTTACCCCGGGGTAAACTAGCATGGATGTGGAAACCTATGGTTTCCCTAGGGAAATGATCTACAAAAAGGTGAGTGTTCCACATCTATCTTAGTTTTACAGAAGAGTCATTTTCTGGCAGACAAACAGCTGTTTCAAGGCAACCATATTGTAAGGTATACACTCTGAAGACAAAACTGGCTGTGATTTTTCCCGGTCATCCAGAGGTGTTTTTCACTTCTTGCTGATGAGTGCATCCATCATGATCAATTAGACAATTAGATGATCCCGAAGGAAGTACCAATCATGGTCCGAAACAATATGCTGAAATAATCTTCCCAGTCCTATCTTTTTGGTTCATCAACTTTCATCTTTGGGCCAAACCAAAAGGTCTCTGAAGACCATGTCTGGAGGATTTGGGGTCGTTTTTTATTTTTTTAACGCATGTTTTTTCACATGGAGCAGTATCTATCCACACGTTTGTCGGCTACGCCTCCAACCTCAGCCTTTTTGAAATCCTGATGTTTGAGGGTACTGGGCTTTCATATCGTCATACTATGTCATACTGGTATAGCCATTTCCGAATTGATAGCAACGAAGTTGCATGTGCCGCGGGCCTTTGCTACGGGCACTCATTCCCCCCAGATCAGATGGCAATTGGAGACCTTACCAGATATATAATGAATGTGGATCCTAGCGACGTACTGACAGGGGAGCTCGCAAACCATCAGCATTGTAGATTCTTGGGCGGCTGTTTTGGTGATTTTAAGATTACTTACCGATGCTTGGTTTGACCGTTTGAATTTAAGTGTACTGAAAAAGCACAATACTTTTATAGCAAATGCATGCCAACACATACCAACACTCTCAGAATAGATCAGGAAATTGTGGTGAGTTGCACCACTTGTGTTAGTTGTATCCTTACTGATTGATACCGGTGAATCAAGGGTTGAAGAGCGGCAGGCCCTGTTGGCGCAGTGGGGTTGGCAACACTTGGAGGTTCGCCTCGCCGTTGTCTGTCGGGTTTGGCAAAGACGGCAAAGGATGGTAAAGGTTTAAGGCTCAGAAAGAACAACTCAATGAGGTTTTTTTAATTTCTCCAGCAACAGTTGAAGATGTCACAATTTAATACAATTTATAGATTGGGAATAGGATGCTCATGTTTGGGACTTCGACACCAACAAACACGAGGTTGGGAAGTGTCCTGCCTTAGATAAGTTGAACACAATAACGTTCTTGAATCGTTGGTGCAGGAAATAGTATGTTATTTTCAATCAGGTGACTTTTAAGTGGGACCTGACAAACGAAACCCCGAACACAAGTTGCAGGAGGTTGCCTTGCCATAGCTTTCCATCTTGCTATTGGTTTCCAAGCACAAGCTACCTGCTTCCATCTGATTGGTGATGTGGGGCAAAATTGAAGGAGATGTTGGGCCAGTTCAGTATCATCAGGAAATGACTTCGGGAGAGAGTTTCTTCCCCTCTTACAAGTGGTGCAACCTTTTTTGGGTCAGGGAACTTAATTTGGGTCAGAGAACTACATCTAATCCTTTGCCAACTTCCTCCATCCTACCCTCCTCATACAGCGGCGGAAGCGCAGGCAGAGATTCTCTCAGAGTCCGGTGATGTCAGTGCCCCAGCAGGGCCAAGGGCCCGAAAATCTTGAACAACTTATGCTTGGGATAACAGGTTCTATTCTATTGGTGACTCTGAGTACAGGTTATCTAACTCATCAAAGCGGATAGTCACTGGAAATAGGGTTGAGTATGAGTACCTTACTTCCTCAAAATATGGTTTGTGTTCTTTTAAGCTCCTTAAAGTTGCTTTTAGTAGTGAGACAAATCTCACGAGGTGTGAGCTCCTTGAAGCTCATATTAATAGTTAAAGAGCATCTCTTTTGTATCAGTTACTTTCTCCACATGGAGGTTTCCTAAAATAGGGGTACCCCCAAATCATCCATTTATAGATGGATTTTCCATAAACCATCCATTTTTGGGTACCCCCATAGGAAACCTCCACATCAGTCCATGTCACCCAGAGTTGTGCCACTCTTCCAGACGCCCTGGACCTTCGCTGAGGTGGCTCTCGCGAGCCTTGGAGGCGCCAAGCTGAAATTGAGGCGAGCTTGGGGCTTGTCGAGCTGTCCTGTTTCGGGCCTTCGAGGTGAATGATTTATCAACCCCATTAAATTGTAGGTGTATAAGATATATTATATATATATATATCTACAAGTTCAATAAGCCATAGTTAACAAACCATAGTTGACCTAATATGTGTATATATATATATGTATATATCAAAGTTACGTTAAATTAGACTAAATATAGATTGTAGATATATTTGCCATTTTGATAGACCATAATTAAGCTAGTTATAAACCATAGTTTGCTTGAGATGCGTATTTTGACATATCCCTATCATAGCTACTTGCATGCACTATCGAAAACGAATCATACATGGATCATGTGGATAGGTAACTTTTCAGCAGGGTTTAGGATGTATTCAGAGGGGCTCATGCGTGGTACAGGATGGAGCACTCCAATGAGCCGTTGGGGAGCCAAGATGGTCCGCATCAGGGTGTTTCATCAGTGAAATCCGTGGACCAGAAAACACTGATTAATCAAAGTCAAAACAAACACATCGTCGCGCAAGAGGGTGTAAATGTGAATGTCAATTGTATGTGCAAGTCCTTCGTTTTGGGAGGCTAAAACCAGGGTTGCCCCGAGAATTGACCATCAAATCCCTTTAAAATGACCAACATATGCGGGAGTCTATGGGTTCCGAGGATGCAATGACCCCATTCGCACGAATACTTCAAGGTAATCCCCGGGTCTGGGCCATTGTGCATTGTGACGGGTCAAAATTTGGATGCTAATGGAATCAAGAAAATTGTCATTTTTAGTAGGAAGTGACCTATGTTGAGGGTAAATCATGTTGAGTTGAATACCTATTTATATCCCAATTATTCTTCAAGATTTGGTATGCTTACAATAATTCTCAACAGAATGTGATGATAAATAACAACTAATATATTACAGTTCCACCCAATGAAAAAAAAACACATAAAACCCAATACGAATCCTAATAGACTCAGAATTCCCAATGTTGCAACTACCATTCCACTTGGGCTGACCGGTTGACCTTGAGGCGGCAACCTGGTCGACTATTGGCCTGGGATGAGGATGGAAACATGTGGCAGGCACAGCCGCGGCATGTTACAGATAGCCTTGGAAGGGCTAAACTGAAACTGAGAAAAAACACATGCTATAATCATATGTATATTCATATGTATGTACAGTAATTATATAGTATGTGTTGAAAGACAAATGCTAAATTCGGGTTTGGGTTGTTATCGGCCATTCCACATTAAAAGTACTGATTTTAACTTCCGCAGAGCCTGCATTGAGAATCTCAAGTTCACGATGAAATTATCGAAGCCGCCTTGTGTGGACCTCCCATCTTCTCAACCGTGGCCTTGTCCTCAAGCTTAGAGAAATGGCCATCCACAAGGCTGATTTGTGATGATCCAAACTGCTTGAGGTTGTGTTAAGCATTTCGGGGTTACACGGGTTCAAGGGTGGCCTTAGGCCTGCAAAAGCCCTCCATCGGCTCGTTCTTGGCAGGCATTGGACGTGCTGATTCGCAAGAGACGTTTGCAGAAGGCCTTCACTGCGAGAAGACCAAGATGCCTTCAATGCGGTCCCAATTTTCCAAAACGATGGGGGTGCCCCCAAAACCCACAACACCTCTCTATTTTTAGTAGGAAAGATGATGATGAATCATGGAGTTTAGTTGCAGACAAATCCATATGTTTTACTTGATTGACATCCCCATTCCCAATCCTTGCGTTTACTTGGTTGTGCACATGTAGCTGGATCATCGCATACATAGCTGGATGTATCCAATGAACGGCTGCACTATACCCCTGGTTATCATCCACTTGCAATGCCTAGGATGCACATCAAAGTAGGGCCCATGCTACAAGATACAGCAGGAAATTCACCCAAATTCATTGGCAAATTATTCCATTTGGACCCTAGGTCGGGGGCAGGAACAGCTGGGAAGTTGCTTATCAACATGTGCACATAACCACTAAGCAGCCATTGGTTGCTTTACCCCCGTAACCACTGGGCACTTGTATATCTCACCGGCAAACAAAGTGTAGTCCAACGGCTGACCAAGAACATGGCAATGTCAGACTCTTCAGCAGGAAGATCATTTAGACATCAAAGTATTCCACGGCTGTGTAAGATGTCAGGAAGGCACAGAGAAAAGGATGTGGGTTAAATATTGGACCTGATCAGCAATCTGGATTGGAGCTAATATGTACAGAGTCTAAATATGTCTAAACCCTGCCTGTATATCATAATTCGGCCGGTTGAATCCTCATTTGTCTTGGCCAAACCCCAATTTTCGTTGCGTATCTCATTACAATTCCCAGGAATTTCGAAAAAAATCCTCCTTCACCACCTGCCAGAGGTGGTTCGTGCATGTCCTGTGGCGGCAACCCGCGAATTCACGCGAGACGAATCTGAGTCAGAGGCGATCCAGGCCTTCCAGAATGGGTCAGGACCAGCACAACTTACTGGTGCTGAACGTAGGGAATGGGGGAATGGGATGATTATTAATGGTTATTATAGGTCATGAAACCCCATTCCCTACTAAGCACCAGTAAGTTTAGTTGGGAATGTAAAATGAATTAATGTCAAGTTCGGATTAATAAACCGCCCCCCCCCCCAGAAGGTACCTTCTGGAGAAGGTAGGCCCCCCCCTATTAATAAAGCCTCAAAAACAAAAATGGGACATCAATTGAAATATCAATTGAAATCAATTGAAATATCAATTGAAATCAATTGAAATATCAATTGAAATCAATTGAAATCAATTGAAATCAATTGATTTTCCTTTTAAATCTAAAAGGATAAGTAAGGATTTCAACTGAAATCAATGCACGTTCCA
>BGPT01000022.1:58097-96553 GCA_003297045.1 Symbiodinium sp. clade C Y103
AGCAGTTTGTATCAGCCAGCATCAGAACCATAAGGTCAGAAAGACAGGGACTACATCACTTTTTCACCACCACCAAAAAATTGGAATTTCCAGAAGGGGTTGATTAATAGGGGTAGACACCTAGTATTGATTAATCCGGGGGGACATACCCAAAGTAGTATTGCCGGAGTCTTGGGGCGTGTTGGGGGTTGTNTAATCCGGGGGGACATACCCAAAGTAGTATTGCCGGAGTCTTGGGGCGTGTTGGGGGTTGTTTAATCGGCGGGTGATTAATAATCCTAACTTAACATTATCTGTAAATGCCCATATTGATCCATATTGATCTCATTCTTTTGGGGAATACTTTACATGAAAGGAAGATAAAGATTTAAATCCTAGCATTGTGGTTCAACATGTGTCCAGTTATCCCATTGAAAACGGGTAAATGACTCTATAAGTTCGGTAAACGGGATTGTTTGAAACTAGGCTACTTCCAAGATCCCCTGGTTTAACAAATCATGTTCCCTAATTACTCAAATGTTTTAAAATGTTTTTTTTTGATGGGTATAGCTGGTGTATATATATATATAATTATAAATGTGTATGCAATAAATTTTCAGACACCCAAACCTGAAAGGACACCCCCTTGCGGCTACTCGGCCTCCTTGCAGGTGGCAAATGTTGAAGTCATTCATGCTGGTCGACAACAGACACTTGGTGTCAGCAGTGAAGGAAGGTGTGGTTCCAGTCTTCGAATGCCATCCCTTCCATCGTCATCATATGTGGTTTCCCTGTACATCCACCATGGTTTCTTGGGGCTGTTTGATATTCGGATGGGAGGAAGCGCAACATGTTTTTTGCCAAAGGTGGTCGTCATCCCATTGGAAGAAGAAACAACATCTAAGCTGCAGGGGGGGTGCTTGGTGCAGAGTCGGTGTCACTATCTGATCAGGGGTGTGGCTGAGAAAAATGTTCCTTGAAATATGGCTCAACTTGCCCTGGTAATATGACAATGGGACATCCACCATTTGTAGATGATGTTCCGATGAAGATGGTCATGACGAATTTCGAAAATTGCCATGTTTGATTACCAGAGGGTGCCCTCATGTGCCCTATATTCGACGTTGTCATTGTGATCTTTGTTGGAATCCTATAATGATTTGACATGCTGGTCCACCCCAGCCCAAAGTGATACTAATGTACTTGAACTATACTTTCATGTTTTCACTGTTTGTGCAGTTTAGCCTCACTTTTTGGTGGGTAGATAGTGGTTGGGGCTGATGGCAATGGCAAAGGTGATCATAGAGTAATCACAAGGAACTCTGATGTTGCATCACCATGTGCACTGCTTAAATCCCATTTTGGACGAATAAACAAAATTCAAGCGATGAACTCCGCTGGCTCGCATCTATGCATATCTCCCTTTGAAAATTTCAGCTCCAAAGAATAACAATTATGTTGAAGCAATTCTTGTTAGAACAATTGTGGTTATTGTTGGGATGACTTTTTTTTCCAACTGGGGATATTTAACCGCCTTCGGCGTGTTTTTTGTGTAAAACGGCGTTTTGTGTAAACCATGGCTTTTACGCCGAACATGATTTTTGCGCAAACCATGGTTTGAACTTAAACCAAAGCATGAGTGTGTCGCCAAGGGGAAAGACTAGACAGAGACAAAGACAAGACAAACAGTACAACTACGAACAAGCAAGATCCACCAGACACGCCGGCAGGCCGGCGGATTGCTGGGGTTTTCATACCAACTGGTTGGTACAAAGGCCCAATCGTTTGGACAAAGACAACAGGTTGCTTTGTGAATGGAACATTTCACCTGTCACGGGCGAGCAAACCATCAACGCTGTACAAATGAACTAGTTTTTAAAAGTACACTCAAAGTTTATAATCTTCCCCAGATTTGGGTGGTTCAATTCCATTTTTAATATGAAATAATGTTTTTCCAGCAATCCTTTTCTGTTTGCAGTATTCATTGGTGAATTCTGTATATTGAAGGGTTGAGTCTCCATTTCACTATTTTCATGTGTTTATTCCAACTTAGATTCCAAATGTTCAGAGAAGGGTAGAAGCAACTTCCCATTTTTCCAGCATTGAGTGCGATTTTCCAAGTCAAATCCCCCAGTTATACGTCATGGGGACTCCCACCATCGCGAACCAAGGCTACGCACTCCATTAACCTTGGCCCAACTGGAGGCGTTGCCCATTGAGGCTCCAGTGAAACCGTTGCGACACCGCGGACGGTGATGTTTCGAGACTTAGGTTCTTGAGACCTTGGATTTAGAATGGAGAAGCCATGTGAAGTGATGAATTGTTGTTTGAAAGCTCGGAAATTGCAGTTCGCGAGCCACAGATGCATTGCAAATGAACTATAGTAACTACAGAATTTGGCTGATGCTCAGGAATAAAGTCGCTGAAGGAAAAAAAGCATGGGGCATGCGAGATAAATCTTGACACTGTCCGAGTGTTAAGGGGCAGCAAGCACTAAGACTTGAGGTTACCAATGGCCCCAATATGATCCAATATGGTGATGTTCACCCCCCAGAGCTTGGGATATGGGGCCCCTATAACTGTAGTGAAATCTATCCACTTAGCATCCGCCAGACACATCGGGGTCCTGTTGGATCCAACCGTTCCCAGCGCAGTGACTCGAGCACAAAGTGGCCGATGTCACGGTGGCGGCGCTGTCTGAAAAAAAGAACAGAATCTCTGCTCATGGGGTGTTTCCTCTGGTTGTCCTGAAACAGATTCCTGTGGATGTTTGGAACGAGTCATGTTGTAGGCTTCCTAATGATCAGGGAACAAGAAATACATTGCAAGAAGCTGTGTCTTACCATAGATGTTTGAGGAAAAGGGTGTGCAAGATTGCTCAGAATACAAATACACGCGTCCACAACTCTTGGACGATGGGTTGCTGTTTTTTTCAATGTTGAAACTATGATGAACCAATAAAGGTGGTCTTGATTCCCAGGTTGTGAGTGTTTTTTTGTTTTTTCTTCTCGTTTCTCTCATATTTGCTTGCTTGTGTGCTTGAGTCCAAAGGGACACCCCAAATTCTGACTCCATTTCTCTGGGGCGCCCCAGAAAGACACTCATGGGGATAATGTGCCAACCGTTCTGCCAACCTTTCTTTCGCTGTGGCTGGAAAGCTGAATCGCTTCCCAAAGAGGAGGCGCAGATAGATGGTGCCTTTGAAGCAGCGGAAATGAAGCAATGCAACTAGTTAAAGCACCTCAGACACAAAGCTGCACACCAGTGGCCTTACGTGGAGCCTGTGCAGAACCATGATTTCTTGCAAGATGTTTCATGGTTGCGGAGAATCCAACACTCCAAGAGTCGATCTTATCCACCTGCAAAGACAATGGAAAGGACATCTAACTCCAGACCATTTCAGCTTGTATGTTGGATGTGCATGGCAGTACAAACTCGAAATTATATGCATAACGTGATTTTTCTTCAGGGTGCTACAAGCAGAAAATTACATGAAGCAAGACACACCAGTCACCAAAGCCGTTGTTTTTTTTGGGTCAGGGCCATTAGGGTGACCTCCAATCCTGCGCATGCGAGCGCGGCGGTGTCATGTGCCCGTGACGGTGCGCACTCGTGATGTTTCGCATGACATGTGTTGGGCTATTCCACCCACGAAAAAGGTGGATAGTGAAGGTCATCAGGTAATGCCTAAGGGGCCAGCACCGAAAGATATGACTCAACTAAGAGTCGAGTTGTGGATACTAAAGTAAATGTTATCATCAGTGGCCAATACTAGAAATGTGATGACCACTGGGAATCGCGAGTTCGTGTCACCCTCAAAGTCCACCAAAGTGGTCTATCACAGGGAGTTGTTTTTTCTCTGGATCTCATTGTAAAGACCAAACGTCGTTTAAGATGACACTGGTCACTTGTCACTTTATCATGTTTACTCTTTTGCGACCTAGATGCGCCAGTTTACGAGCAGGTATGGTCATGTTCACCCATTCTGCGCTGTGAGTAATCTCGTAGTTACGTATATATGTGAATGTTTCCGAAAATAGGGGTGCCCCAAGTCATCCAGAATGAGTCCATTTCAGTATTGAAACTCATGGTGACTTGGGGCAACCCCCTTTTTAGGAAACCTCCAGTTGGTTGTTCTCGTTAATGGTTTGGGAAGGTCATCAAGTAGCTGCAGCCAGGGAATTAGTGTAGTCTCTGGTAGTTTGACTTGGCAATGGAACATGGCCCATTTATGGATGAATTACACATCTACCTATTCAAAACGGTGATTTCCAGAAGTATGAGGTGAGTAATGATGGAAATTGATGGAAAATGGTGATTGCACTTGCACATTAAACATGCGTGATTTCCATAAAAAGAATCTATAGATGCAAGTATTTCCCACTCTTACTGCTCCATAAAAGTGCGGTGACCCCACATGACCCCAGTTGTAGCAGGCATTTGCCAGTATTGAATCCTATTGATGTAGGGTATTGATTAAAGCATGGTAGCCCCAAAATGGTATTGTGCACTTTTCCTACTTGAGATGAAGAGATAGCAGCGCTGTTGGAGCATCAGTGAACTGGTGAAAAGCAGATTGGTGGGTTTCACAAGAAACCCTCGGAGTCAGGTAGGTGTGGTTTTCGTTTCCAAGAAGTCTGGGAAGCTCCGGATGATCGTTGATGCGGAACCAACGGACGCTGTTTGCAAAACCTCCCACAACAGAACTTGGGTCGACCGGTCAACGGACGCTTGGTGTAGGGCAGAGGTTGCAAAACCTGGGCCTTTCTTCTTTGCGCAAGAGGATGTTGTTGGTTCTATCCTCCTCAAAGAGAATCTTGGATATTTGGCCTATGAACACTTCAGGGTTTTACATATGGCTATAATCGTGGGTGCTGGGATTATAATCTATAATGGGTAGCCTCCATACGTTGGGAGATAACCCAAATTATATAGTATTTTGTGTATAACTCTGGTGAAATCTCTCCACTTATGAGTCCAACTGCAGCCGTACAGTACCCATTCTCGAATACTGTTGCCAGATTGTCCATGCCACGGTGAAAAGTTGGACTGTATAGTAGCCATGTTGGGGCTGGTCATCAATCCATTAATAGGATTTAATAGGGATTGATAGATCCATCAAAAGAAATACCTGATAAAAGTGGGATGACCATAAACCATACATGATATATATGCCTAGCCTAGCACATATTGTTTAGTTGATGATTACAGGGGATTATACTAATCAATATATTGGGGCTTATCACAATCCATGAACGGGGAATCTCTATTAACCAAGCAGTATCAATCCAAGACATGGTTCTTGAACACTGCTCAGATGGTTAAGAAGTTATTAAGGGTTTTAAACAAGCACCATAGTCCATCCTATTTCCATATTTTGGCTGATTGAATCCCAAAAAGTTCCATATATTTCCATGTTTTGGCTGATTTATCCCAAGAAATCCCATATATTTCCCATAGAATTCCCATTGTATCCCCATGAAATCCCAGGATTTCTTATCAAGACCAGCTCCGTTTCAGGCTGCCCTTCACCGCAATGATCCCGGAGGGATATCGGGCCCCACCCACGGATGCTGTGGGAAACTCAGGATCTTGCGGCAGGGATGGGATGTCAGCAACGATGGGGAAAGGTGAGTTCAGTTGGGGTTATGAGTGGATACATATGTATAATTGTATATTACATATATACATATGTTATATTTTATTTACTTATGTTACATACAATATATACAATATAGATGTATATAATATAGGTACATATATAGGGATGATTATATCCCAACTTCTTGAGGTTACACGTTTGAAAATGTTAAAACCCAATAGCTATTGTTATTAAAGCCGGACTTATGGAGGATGCCAGTTACCTACCACCGTGGTCAAACCCATTTCTAACCCCAACTGCAGCCGCAAGTATGGTGTTCTATAACTACCAAAAGTAGATGCGGGTGTTCTTATTGTCCATCTTTCTTGGGGGGATGGTGATGGCCACTTCCACATTTTGTTTTCAGCTGGGTCGAAACCAGCAAACAGTATTGCAGTAAGGACTGGAAATTGAAGAAGTGAACGAGGTGTTCATCATTGTGCTTGTTAAAGTGGACTTCCATATTATACCCTCTGGTAAACTAACATAACTATAGAAAGTCACCATTTTTAATGGGAAAATCCACTCTAAATGGCCATGTTCAATAGCTATGTTAGTGTACCAGAGGGTAATGTCAATGGTTGGCCCCAAAGCTCCGAAAAGCGTATGCCCAGCCACAAATGTTTTTGGTTGTTTAACGCTACCAGTAAATGATGTTATTTATCAGCAAAACGTCCAACTTCCCAATTCTTGAATTGGCCGCTGATGATTCAAGATCCACGGCCTTTCAATCTTGAGATCTTTGTCCTGTCACGCATTCTAGCCGAAACAAGCTTTCGTTTGGGTCAACACCGCACGCCTGGGGATGGAACTTGTTGGTCGGTTTTTTGCTCCGTGTCCTGTTTTTGAAGGACAGGAACTCAAGTTGGTTGACCAAATAATTTTGTTCATTCAAATTTGCCAGTGGTTGGGGAGAAGATAAGGAGCCACGGGTATCCATGTTCCTGATCAAATGGGGAGCTAAAAAGTTATGAAGAGTTTCCCAACCACAGAATACTTTGGGCAGCTATGTCCATTCCGCAGTTTGTCTTGTCGACAGGTTCTAAATCGTTTAAGTTGGGCCTCTCAGATTGGTGATCTGGGGAGGTGGAAAGGAGTCCAGAAGATGCTGTGGCACTCATGTGGTAAACCCAACAGTTCACTTCTGCCTTTTTTAAGGTTTGAATCTACATTTACAATAATAAATCAGTGAACGGCAAACATGGCGTGATATTGACTACTTCGTGTCACGATACTGGATTTTGATGGATTTTGTTTATTATTTTGTTGTATAAAGTGTGCAAAGATGCACGCGCACACACACACACACACACTATGCATCAATCTAAGAGAAGGTTATCAGTTATCACCCCAATAGTTGCATGATGTTGTGTGTTTTACTTACGGTTCTTCCCCAAGCAACCATACACCAAAGCCATCCGAGTCATCCCAATCATGTCTGGCGTTTTGGAATAGCAACCCAGAGTAGCATGTCCTGAACTTGGGGATTGTGCTTGAATCCATCTGTGGTTTGTTTGGAGAAAGAAGGACCAATTGGGTTTGGTATGCTCTCCGCTTTGAAGACGTCTCTCCAATAGATTGAGAGCAGAAGTAAGTAGCCAAGCCAAACCCCAAAAATGAGATGGATTACCCTGCGGTAGTCAAAAATGGCAATGGAAAATCATCTATAAATGGGGGATATTCCATTGCCATGTGTAAATAGTGGAGGGTATTACATCACCAGTTCCAGGTCAAGAATTCGACTTCCAGGAGATTCGCGAGGCCGAGGATGACCATTCTCCAAGGGAAATCAATGGATTCCTTCGGGAATGACCTGCAAATTGTGGATTGTCCTTATCTATGCTGGCTTATACTGGAGAGTAGTCAATTTCAAGGATCAAGATTGTTTCTGGTGTTTTCGACATATTGTGTATTTTGACCGATGAATCAAGTAATAACAACTCTTTCCAAAATTGCTTGTATCATTGCATGTTCATGTCATCGTCACTTGTGAATGGTCCCCAACTTTGTGCCCACAGTGTGTTCTGCATATCTGCATCGATTTGAAGTGGCTATGTTCCATGCTGTTTTTGCTATTTGATCTTTGTGGATACAGCTCACATGTTTTTGTATGATGATGTAATTTTTCTGCCGAGTGCATTTTTTGTCTCGGCAAATTACATCAACTTGTTTCTTACCTGATTTCCCATTGTTGGTCAATGCCAATTCAATCCATGTTTTGCGTGGTGAACTCCCAATCTGAATTTTGGTCCGATTGAATCTCATTCTTCAATCTCCTTCCCCATCTTTTTGTCTAGTTAAATCGCCCATTTTCCCATATTCTGAAGTCATGGGGGTACCCCCAAATCATCCATCTTTGTTTGGATGTTTCCATTAGAAACCATCCAGCTATTTGGGAACCCCCATGGCCCGGATGACTATGGAAACCCCCATATGTTTCGATCCAAGCATCCCAAGCGCGCCGCCCTGGCCGTACAGGCGACACAGCAATTCAGCGCAGCGCATCGCCTGGGAGAGGCGGAGAATTTGCCCCAGAAAGATATGGGAGGATTTACGTCGTTCAACCTTTAAAGATTACTCTACAATTTTGGATAGAATCCATGGTGTAACATTGATCAAACATGGTGTGACATGGTTTTACGTCGATCTCGATCAACCATGGTTTAACAGTGATCAAACATGGTTGAAAATGGTTTGGCCCTTCTGGAAATGGAATGAAACCTATCAGCATTGAGATAGATGATGGGATGTAATCGGGATTTAAGCATCAACTATGGAGAACTGGCACCCACATATTGGGGATATAGCTTGGATGTAAATCGGATTAGATGAGATTCAATCATAAAAACTGGAGCTCACCAACTGCCTTTAATCGGATGCCAAACCAGCCATCATGAGATTCGGAGGTGTCCATGCAGGCATGCCTTACACGCCAAAAGGGACTTTTGAAGGCACTTAGTCTTGGTCTATATTCTCCATTTTCAGACAAACCCAATATCTTCAAACCACTACTGGTACCAAAACCAAACCATGTCCATAGATCAGACAGATAAGCTCTGAGGGCAATATGACAAGAATGATGATGCCCACCGGAGTTGGTGAAACTCAAAGACATCAGATGTGGTTGACTTTCACATCTTTCATGACAATGATGAAACGACTATCGTGATTGGGATGAGGATTGAGATGAGGATGAGGATGATGGAGATGAAAAGTCCAAATCTATCTGTGTATGCGTCAAAATTCAGAATTACAGGTCACAACATGGGTAACAATGACCAGGCGACCAGTCCTAAGCAGTGATCTCCAAAGATCTTTAAACTTTGAGCCATTCAGGTGTTTCTTTCTTCTCATTCATGAGCTACGCCCACAGTAGATTTGGGTATTCTCCATCCTTGCGGCTGGAGTTAGGCCCAGGGCATGAGGGCATTGGAAGCACTGGAAGGGATGGCAGCTGTGGATTGCCTCGGACATGCTGCTGTTGGGGCCCGGGTCATCCATTGACATTGATGTGGTTCTCACCAACTTGAACAGCAGCCGGAACCAGGCTGCCATTGGGAGCATTGCCAATATCGATGTCAAGAACCTTGCACGTGCTAACGCCGTCTGAGAAAGATGAGGCAACTCATCTTAACCTAGGCTCCTGTGAGGACAAATGGAGCGGGTTGATCACCTTCCGAAATATATCGTAATATTGTAAGAATACATAAAACATCATAAAACATAACAATTTTCAAGAGAATTCCATACTCAAACTCCCATCCAACTCAGCATCGTGAAACACGACGTCGCAGGGCACCTACGGGACCGTCTTTCGTGGCACTCTTCGTGATGGCACCGAAGTCGCGATCAAGGCGAGGTCGACTTGGATGGAGAAAATGGATGGCTAGATGTGTAAGAAATCAATAGTGATTCAATGGGATATTAAGGGGATATTAATGGTATAATTAAATGGAGGTTTCGTGGGATATTAATGCGATTTAAACTTCAGCAATTAGATCTGATGTTTATGTAAAAAAAGATTAGTTGGATTTACCCTCCGGTAGTCAAACATGGCAATGGAAAATCAGATCAAGAAAGAGGTTCTTTTACTCAAAAACTTCTGCAGTACATGATTTTGTATTTCTATTTTGTTGAGGTTGGAAGAAGGATCACCCAGCAGAAAAAGTGGTGAATATCAAAAGCAATGACGTATTGCAAGTGGTCGATGAATATGATACCTCTGTAAGCCAGCTACTGCGGATGGAAAAAATCCTGCACCAGTTGATAGGTGGTTTATCCC
This sequence comes from Symbiodinium sp. clade C Y103, assembly GCA_003297045.1. Taxonomy (NCBI): domain Eukaryota; class Dinophyceae; order Suessiales; family Symbiodiniaceae; genus Cladocopium; species Cladocopium sp. clade C. Next base: position 68,000 of record BGPT01000022.1, read on the forward strand.
ACTATTTATAACATAAGGTTTCAACCATCCAAAGTGGTGCAGGATTTCTTACACGCACAGTATGTTGTCAAATCCAAATGCTGGATCTCAACTGGGGCTTGTGAATCACAATCTCAGTATCCTCAAGTTATCACCACGCTGGGAGAGCATCGCGCGCCAGGTAGTGAGTTGGTTTCATAAAACCCTTAAACTATCTCTAACTATAGATACATCCACCATACGCCCAAAAGTTAGTGTAGCAAAAGACCAACTAAAGTGACTAGAATCATCTGAAATCAGTCAACTGGGGGCTTCTACATTGCATTTGATGGCTTAACCGGCTCAACCACAAGGTGGTGCCTCCGCCAGTTATATGTGTTGGTTTAGTTTCACCCCATGAACTAGTTCGATACATCTATCCTAAATTCACTGCTGAACTATACACCATTTGAGCAATTCCGACCTGGGGCACCATGGGTCACATGGTCATCACCTCGGATACAGTGATAGTTGGTTGTAAATTGAATTCTATCCCCATGTGCCATCCATGTGCCATCCATGTGCCATACTCCATTCATTTCACGTTTTTCCATTCATTCATACTCCATTCATTTCACTATTGCTGGATTTCTCTGGGAGCCATCAAATTAGAAATGCCTCTAACAAGAATGGTCTCAAAGCCGGCCTATGAGTTTTGGTGAGGATTCACCACAGCTTTTTTCACAGCCGTGCAGGCGTTGGCGTCCCCGAAGGAGGGCGGATTCAGAGAGGAGGTGGAGGCCAGGGAGACGGCAGGGCCGACTTTAAAAAGGCGACTGAGAGAGAATGTTTATAGATGTTGATAGATGTTGATAGATGTTTATAGATGTTGATAGATGTTGATAGATGTTGATAGATGTTTATAGATGTTGATAGATGTTTATAGATGTTTATAGATGTTTATAGATGTTTATAGATGTTTACAGATGTTTATAGATGTTTATAGATGTTTATTGTTGATTGATGTTTATAGATGTTGATAGATGTTTATAGATGTTTATAAATGTTTATAGATGTTTATAGATGTTTATAGATGTTGATAGATGTTTATAGATGTTTATAAATGTTTATAGATGTTTATAGATGTTTATAGATGTTTATAGATGTTGATACATGTTTATAGATGTTTATAGATGTTTATAGCTGTTTATAGATGTTTATAGATGTTTATAGATGTTTATAGATGTTGATAGATGTTTATAGATGTTGATTGATGTTGATAGATGTTTATAGATGTTTATAGATGTTTATAGATGTTGATAGAGGTTGATAGATGTTTATAGATGTTGATAGATGTTTATAGATGTTGATAGATGTTGATAGATGTTGATAGATGTTGATAGATGTTTATAGATGTTTATAGATGTTTATAGATGTTTATAGATGTTTATAGATGTTTATAGNTGATAGATGTTGATAGATGTTGATAGATGTTTATAGATGTTTATAGATGTTTATAGATGTTTATAGATGTTTATAGATGTTTATAGATGTTTATTGTTGATTGATGTTTATAGATGTTGATAGATGTTTATAGATGTTTATAGATGTTTATAGATGTTTATAGATGTTTATAGATGTTTATAGATGTTGATAGATGTTTATAGATGTTGATAGATGTTTATAGATGTTTATAGATGTTGATAGATGTTTATAGATGTTTACAGATGTTTATAGATGTTTTTAGATGTTTATAGATGTTTATAGATGTTGATTGATGTTGATAGATGTTGATAGATGTTTATAGATGTTTATAGATGTTGATAGATGTTTATAGATGTTTATAGATGTTTATAGATGTTTATAGATGTTTATAGATGTTGATAGATGTTGATAGATGTTGATAGATGTTTATAGATGTTTATAGATGTTTATAGATGTTTATAGATGTTTATAGATGTTTATAGATGTTTATAGATGTTTATAGATGTTTATAGATGTTGATAGATGTTTATAGATGCTTATAGATGTTTATAGATGTTTATAGATGTTTATAGATGTTTATAGATGTTTATAGATGTTTATAGATGTTTATAGATGTTTATAGATGTTTTCAGATGTTTATAGATGTTTATAGATGTTTATAGATGTTTATAGATGTTTATAGATTGAGCTAGCCCCCCGCCCAGTAACAGTGCAAAAATGGTTTTCTTCATTTTCATGGTGCAAAAAAAACACCAGAAACCAAGCAACAAAATGATCTGCATGTTCGGTTTTGCCCGCTATCGTTTCATGCCACCAAATTTTGCACCAGCTAGGAGCACCATTTTGACGNAACCAAGCAACAAAATGATCTGCATGTTCGGTTTTGCCCGCTATCGTTTCATGCCACCAAATTTTGCACCAGCTAGGAGCACCATTTTGACGAAAAAAAAACACCAGATGAGCACAAATTTTGCACCAGCTAAGAGCACCATTTTGACGAAAAAAAGCACCAGATGAGCACAAATTTTGCACCAGCCAAGAGCATCATTTTGACGAAAAAAAGCACCAGATGAGCACAAATTTTGCACCAGCTAGGAGCACCATTTTGACGAAAAAAACACCAGATGAGCACAAATTTTGCACCAGCTAGGAGCACCATTTTGACGAAAAAACACCAGATGAGCACAAATTTTGCACCAGCTAGGAGCACCATTTTGACGAAAAAAACACCAGATGATCACAAATTTTGCACCAGCTAGGAGCACCATTTTGACGAGAAAAACACCAGATGAGCACAAATTTTGCACCAGCTAGGAGCACCATTTTGACGCAAAAAAAGCACCAGATGAGCACAAATTTTGCACCAGCTAGGAACACCATTTTGACGAAAAAAAGCACCAGATGAGCACAAATTTTGCACCAGCTAGGAGCACCATTTTGACGAAAAAAACACCACATGAGCACAAATTTTGCACCAGCTAGGAGCACCATTTTGACGAAAACAAGCACCAGATGAGCACAAATTTTGCACCAGCTAGGAGCACCATTTTGACGAAAACAAGCACCAGATGAGCACAAATTTTGCACCAGCAAAGAGCACCATTTTGACGAAAAAAACACCAGATGAGCACAAATTTTGCACCAGCTAGGAGCACCATTTTGATGAAAAAAACACCAGATGAGCACAAATTTTGCACCAGCTAGGAGCACCATTTCGACGAAAAAAAACACCAGAAAAAGCACCATTTTCAAGCTAAAAAAAACACCAGGTGAGCACAAATTTTGCACCAGAAAATATCAGAAAGCAAATCGTTTTTTGAAGTATTTTTTGGTGCAATTTTGGTGCCCTCCGCTCGTGCTCACTGTTAGTGCAACAAGGGATATCCCAATTTATAGATGTTTATAGATGTTTAAAGATGTTTATAGATGTTTATAGATGTTGATTTAGCTGATTAGATGTGAATTTAATTTAGTTTAGCTGATGTCTGAATTTGAACTATCATGAGTCGCCCTGTTCGGCACGTATCTGGACATGGCAGAGTCAAAAGTGAAGTTCCAGTTCGAAATTTGAACTCAGAAACTGAGGTTATCAGCCTGCAGGATTTCCCCGACCCCGGTTGGTTGACGGTGGAATGATAATGACAGGAATCACTTCTAGCCAACCCAGTAGCGTCACTATAGAGACGAGTCCGCATCAGGTGTCAGAAACTGCCGGACTTGGAATTGGATAGTTGGGGTTGCAAACCCTGTAAAAAAAAAAACAAAAACTGAGCGCGGGCCTCCTTGCGTCCGCAACTTAATGGGAATAATGATTAATGCAATGGATCAATTTGAGCAATCCATTTACAGAAGGTTCTTTCTAGCCAACATACCGCAGTTTCAAGACATATGCCGCCCCGGCAGCATGTGAATCTTCCTGAGCTTATCCACGTTTTCCTCTTTTGGGGGGCTTGGAATGGCGGATGGTGGATCAAGAGTGGCGGAGGCGCACTCATCAGGTGGTGGCATCGCGTGACTCACTGGATTTAAAGTAGACGTTCCAAGAACTGTTGTATTGTATTACTCCATTGAAAAAAAAACAATGGTTCGCTTTAAATGTCCCTTAAGAAAATCTCCATGATTGATTCAATTTTGCAGTATAGACACGGACATATTGACATCAAACTCCAGGTAGTTCGATGATGTTTCCTCAAAATTCCAGGTGTCCAACGTTTCGTTACATCACCAGTTTCACCGTGGCAGGTGTTGAGCCGCTTTCGCCATCCAAATCTGGTGATCTTGATGGGCTTTGCCAGAAATGGGTGCCGCTGCCCTGTGGTGGAGCTGTTGTAGCTTTGGGGCTTGGTCCGGCTGGGAGGTATGAGTTATAGTCATAGTCATAGTTATATAATGTTATCGTACAGTTATATATATATATAGCATTATATATAGTATATTGTAGTGATCACTTCGAACCATTCTAATATTATCTCATATTATATATAGTCATCGTAGTTGTTGTTATAGTTATAACATGTTCTAATTTCTAAGCCTTCTAATATTAAACACCACCCAGAAACCATGGTGGATGTAATGGACCGAACCAGATATTTGGGAGCATAGCATGGGGGTGTTTGATGTTAGGGGTAATGGGAGTACAACCCAGCCACAAGTGGGATAAGCCCTAGATGGGTTTAGTCAACAAGAATGCACTATTCTTGTGATCATTTGGTTTTACATGGTGAATCACTTTGGTATTACAAAGTTAGTATCCAGCTGCCAATGGTATGATAATTAATCCACCAGCTGCCAATGGTATTCGTATCCAGCTGCACAGGATTGGAACGCACATTGAAGTATTGCTGCGTTTTGACCATTTCAATGATACAACACAAATGCAAGAAAGTCTACAATGAGATTCACTTTTAGAGGGCACTTTCCACAATCCCACTCATCTATGCAGTATCTTACATTGGGGCCTGAGGGAAAATGCATGCGCGACGGGATCTTGTAGAAAGATTTCTTGCTTAATTTGATCCAAGATGGCAATTTCAGGCATGTAAGAAGATGGTGAAATATCAATCTTGAGAAAACTAACACAAAAGTGAAGAAAAAACATCTGAAAACCATGATAAAAGATCTATTCTCTACTTCCCAGCTTTTTTGCTTATTTTGTTTGAAGCACATTGGCCTGTTACAATCCTCCAACATCTCCAGAATTGCGGAGCAGGCGTGAGCGCTACCTTGTTTACGAGCTCCTTCCAGGGGGGGACGTTCATTCACGCCTGAACAAAGACTTGAGGCAGCCTCGGAGAGGAAGTTGTGGAGGGAGTTGGGTAGACCTGACCTTGGTTGGGCAATGGGTTTTTTACTTTGGCCAACAGCAGTATGTGAATTTAGCCATCAAACATGTGAGTGCACCAACTGGTAATGGCTAGATTGATATTCGAATCTTTTGCGATAAATACGGATATGATATTTACTAACCAACTAGTTTTCCGTTCCATGGTAAAGATTGGATCACCACTAAACAAAGGAATATTACCAAACTTGGGTGTGTACAAAACTCTGGCGACATAATGGTCTGGGTGTCGTTCCATTGTGGTGGAGGACTGGCAGTGGTTTTGCATCTCCTTTGCCAACCTGATCTGGTAAGGAAAGTGCCCTTGGTCTACGTTTGTTCCTAGGAGAGTCAACTGTACATCGGACGTAAATAGATGGATTTTCAGTCAGCTTAGATAACCGGGGGAGTAGGAGCTGCATTGACCTGACACTGTACATACGACAAAAGATCGCTGAACATACAAAAACATTTTTTGCAGAAAAAAAACATGGTTACTTTCAGGCTCTTGGGAAGAAACAGGTGGCCCATCACAATCAACTTTACCTCCACTTTGGTTTGTTATTTGGGTAATATGGCCAATGGCACATCTAGTGCTGGACAATATTATATATACTGTATATATATATATATAGATATATATGTCGCCAAGCCATGTTGGCCAACTGGTTTTCAGAGTCGCCAAGCTGACTCCACACATCATTCCACTGTACCCAAATGCTGCAAACTTTCTGGATAATCTTGAGTGACTGCAACAGCTTTCCCCAGAAATGATTCATATCCGGGAACCACGCCCAAAATCAGATGTAAAATCACCAGTTTTTCTTGGGGGTATGAACCATCCAGAACCCCTCTGCCCATCACCTCACAGCCCTTCCAAAATCTCTTCATGTGGACGTTGTTTTTGTTGATATTTTGGTGCCAATTTGACCCCCATATTTCATCAAGGGATCTTGCTCAGTTCTCATTTGGGTTTGTGGAAGGATGTTCTAAGACAGATCATTGGTCAGTGGTCGCCATTTCTGTCGCGCAGTTTCACCTGGGAAAAGCGTCTGAACGTGGTTTTAGACTGCGCCGGGCGACCTGTGGCCCGGGTCTGGATGGATACTGGGGAAAACTTGGTTGGGTAGGTTATATGCTTTGGCTAGCCATTCTTCAGCTTGCTTTAGATGAACTTTCAACAGGAAAACCTTTTGTTTATATCTGTTTTCAAACAAGAGTGTTCCTTTCAAAGTAACCTTGAATCAAGCTAATCAGTGAAAGCCAAGATATGATAATCAACTGACTAAAGTACTTATTAACAAAGTCAAACCCAATAGTTGTTCAGCAATCAAGTGATTAATTACTAATCACTTGCTACCAAATTGCTCAATTACTGAACGACTCACAATATAGTTTTTGATTCATGATTCATGATGTTTTTTTAGTTGACAATCGCTTAGCATCGATTGCTAATCACTAGTTGCTGATCACTGGTTACGAATCAATAACACACCCAATATCCCCTAGATTCCCTGAGTAATAAATTGATCAATTGCTGATCACTAGTTCCTAAAGTACCCTCCAGTAATCAACCATGGCAACCGAAAATCTAGCATTTACGGATGAGTTTCCAATGAAATCCTCCATTTCGTGCTGGAATTTCCCATCTTGCCACCCTCAACCAAGCGATTGGCCAAGGCTCTTGGTCTGAGCCATTTGCATGGATCACGGCCGCAGGCGCGATGCGCTCTGGTTGGCAATGGCTTTATGGTGGGGCGATTGGATGTCCGTTTGGACTCATTTAGTACCCTTCTGTAAACTAACATATAGATGTGGAAAACGCACCAGGAATGTACATTTCCCGAAACCATGAGTTTTTTCATACCCGTTTACTAAGTGGGATGCACCCCCGAAGTGGGGCCTGTCATCATTTACTCTGGGGTAAGTAGGAAAATGATCTACACATGGTTTGCTGTAGCCGCTATTTCGCAATATGCTGCAGGGTAAATGTAAGCAAATCGTGACAAATACGCCAGAAACCACCTCCACTCTGGATGACTTGATATGTTTCTTTGTTTTCCAAGACGTGGAATATCCCAAAAGCAACTCAAAAGATCCTTATCTTCGCGGTTCATTCCAGTATTTTTCTGGGTAAACATTTGCCTCCCGTGTCCATGTACAACCTCTTTGACCCATCCACATCTGAATTTCTAAATTGCATCAGTTTTTAAATTCTCCACCTCCAAATGGAGATTTCTTAAAATTTTGGGAAGATCCCCAGTTCACAAGTTGGTTTCAAGTCACCAAGTCATCCACGACTGAGCCAGGTTTTTCACCGCGTAAGGTCCTCAGTGTACTTGAAAAACAGACGTGGCTGGAATGGCATGGGACAGTTATGCCAAATTTTATGTAAGAAACTTGTCTACTTGGGGCTGCAGTTGAAGTTGAACTTGGGTAAAATCCTGGTATTTCAACCCCCATGGTTGCTGGGATAAAACCCCTGTATAACTATGCCATAGACTTGGCCCAGACCACAGTGACGTGACGCGACGAGGCCCACATGTGTTTTTTCCCCCGCCAGTTCTTTCAATATATCTTTATAAATGTATGTTTAACCCTGAAGACCCGCAAATTTCAACCTAGCAGGACCTACAGCTATCTTCATATTCCGCTAAAGCATGGCTGGTTGTTTGTTGCCCACCCGCCACGGGCATGACTCAACGCCCGAGGACGTGAAGACGCAAAACATGTTGATGGACAAGAATGGCACGGGCAAGGCTTTGCCGGACTGGGCTAGCCGTCCCATGGGTCGGTTTCGGAGATCTGTTGGAGCACCATTTGCCACTGAAAGCTGACGTGGAATCTAGAATTAACAAAATGCAATGGAAGAAGATTTGGCAGTTCATCCTACTTAGCTGGTGAGGTAATGATACACATTGCACATTATTCGCAAATTGGGCAAATACGGTTGGTCCACTACTGTATCAATGGGGTTACGGTTACAAACTACTACGTTGTAAATTGATAGAAACTGGGTGAGGAAGTGCCAAGTGCTTCCTAGAGAAAGCTGTTTCTTCATGGCCTCAGGAGCTTTGGTCTTGTGCTGTCCTGCCTAGATCACCCGGCCCATCGAATAGTCCTAGATGCCGGAAACCCATGGCATGCTATTGTGGTTGGTTTACGGATGGTTGACGGCTTTCAAGTAGATGGTGAGAGCACCCTTGGTGTTTCCTTCCTGCACCCTCATCCCCCATGACAAGCAACTTTGAAATGGTACGGTTCGGAATTTGACGATGATCCAAGAAGTCTCGGTTTTGGTTTACAGTAGCTCTCTCTGTTTTTGTGGTTGCGATACCAACATATCTATGGCTGATCTAAAGCCTTCTGATTTCGGTGTCTGAACATAGGTCGTACTTTTTGTTTTGGGGCCACTTTCCACATGGAACAACGATCATCAACTGGTGGCTTTGAGGGGTCTAAAACATCCCAATCCCATCTAATCCGTATGTTTTGGACAAAACCATTCTATGAAACCTGGAGAAGAGCTTGTCGCATGCACAGGTAGCAGACTTTGGACTCGCTTGCCTTGCCCAGCCCAACCAACGCTCTTTGATCGTGGGGGTCCCAACGTGACCTGCACCTGGGGACAGCGGTCCGATGGTCTATGCGTTGACACGGGGTCTTGACTGGAGCACAGTAGACCTCACACATTTCTGTTGATGGAAATATGTGGGAACCAATCAACAACCCACGGATTAATCTGTTGATTTGCCAGCTGCTAGGTGATTGGGAACCTCACACATTTCTTGATTTCTGGCAAAACCCAACCCCGGCTGTGTGGTAAATTGCCATCACCCCAAGGTCCGCGAGACTTCGGGGACCTTGGGATATGCGGATCCGCTCTACATCCGCTCAGGCGGTGTGGTAGGATCATGACAGCGGGAACTTGAGGGACACCGTCCGTTGATTACTGATATACAGCTGGGGCATATCTTAGATCTAACTGGGTTGTTTCATTAGGTGATTACACGTTATTTCCCACTTACGATGCCGTGGATGAACGTCCAAGTAGATGGATAGTAAGGGTTGGCCAAAATGATTGCAAGTATTTATAGGTTTTTTTTTGGTGTACAACGGTAGTAATTACAACGTATTTCTAGAAGTGAAAAAATGAGCATTTGCTGCCCTGGATATCCCTGGTTAATCAATCAGCACCCACTACCTTGCTTATTGATTCTTATTGGGTGGTAGTATGATGTTGTACATACAAGTGCACATGTGATTGAATGATCGGTGTGGTGTAATGTTTTTTTCACTTTCCATGCCAGTACTTCTGTAGCACCAATGAATTCCATTCATACAATGCTCGTATTTTATAGGAATCATTTTACTGAAGGGTGACACTATCAAATGAGTTCAAATGATTAAGATTATACCTTTTTTTATATACAGTTTATAATATTATAAATATAATATATATATATATATTAGGAATTAGCTATCCTTACAAAACTTACCTTAGATTTGCCACGAATCTGCGCACCCCAATGTTCCACAGAGACCCTGTCACTACAGGAGAGATCACAGAGAAGTCGGAAGTGTACTCCTTGGGGATGGTGTTGTTAGAGGCCTGGGTCTGTTGGAGGCCTGGATCCAATGCCATAAACTACCATTTGGGGATGGCTTCTACCACCCATAGGAATGAAAAATGGTGATTATGGGGATGGTTGACTATTGGGTGGTGCCCCCTAGATAGCTAAGTTGGTTGAGATAACTAGCTGCATTCTATGGTTTATTTGGATATAGCGAACTAGTTCATGGGGACCAAAAAGCAACAAACAGATCACTGGCACAAGGATGGACCAGTCCCAATTTGGGGGGATACAAAGTGGGGTTCGTTTAGTAAATATTCGTATGTATAATATATATACACATGAAATAATGTGGTTTACCTTTCCTGATATATTTGGGTAGTAATACCATTCCCGTGTTTCCAATATTTGAATTTTCTGGCTCCAGAAATCAGAAGCCATTCCGGACAGAACACTAGCTACAAAGACAGGAGTGTTGATACAATATGACAAAATAGAACAACCGCATTGACATTCACGAATTTCACCGGCGTAGCAACAGTCATTCCGGAAGGTTTCAAGTTTCAAGTCTTCATTCATTTCTAACCTCTTATTGGTGAAGATATCCGCAGTGGATGAATATGATCGCCATGAGGTGAAAGTACCAACCTCATGTTACCAGATCACAAGAGATTTGCTTAAACTGGATCCATACCATCCATGTGTGGTATTTTTCCCTCCATGACAGACAGGGTGTTTCGGGTGGGAAAAATGAAGGTGAGTACACCCATAGATTCAAATAGTTTCCCAAAATAAGCTACTGTACCCTTTATTGTCACCATTTCCAATGGAATTCCCATTAAAGCGGGGCCAAGAATTTGGATGTTGGGATTTGCCACTGCGAACCCACCATCACTTCACACCAGGTGTTGACCGGAAGGCCGCCCGCACTGCAACATCCCAATGGGAAGATTGAGTATCAGTCCGGAAGACCTGGGCTTGATGGAAGGACTTCATAAGTGGTTCATAACCATAATTAGTTTACCCATTTATAGATGGTTTATAACCCACTGAATGGGGACTTAGCAAAATCATATGGCTATTATTTGAACCAGTTGCGAGGACTGTGGGATGATTTTTGAAGTGGGGAAGTGATAAACGCTGAAGCTTGAAAAGCAAGGATTCATTTGTCACGAGAAATTCTGAGATGTCGCTTCTGCCCAGTCACTATTGGAACAAAGGTAACCCAGTCAATCAACCCAGCAGATAAACGAAAAAAGCAATCCAGGGTTGATGGTACACACGTGAAGTGAACATAAACAACAGCATTTGTGATGGGCACTATGCCATGGGTTCTGTTTGACGGGTTTTGCAATATGATATTATTTGACAATATGTTGAATATGTTTGATGTTATATGATAATATGCGTTATATCAATTATATCATATTCATACATCAATTTGATTATCAGCATGACAATATCTGTTAGTATAGAAACGGTGCATCGCACCATCATAACAAAGTTTTATCTTTTGGAGCTTGCTATATCCCAATGATATCCCATTCATAATCACATATTATATACATACAATCACCTAATCTCCTAGACTCAATGGATTGGGTTAAGGGACAATTTACAGGAAACCATGGATTTTCCTATGAAATATCGGGGTGTCCGGTTAAAATTTTCCCTTAAACCAATCCAGTGAATATATAATCACCTACTCTCCTCACGACATGGTGCCGTGCAGCAAAGAAATGTCGCCCTCGAGCCGTCGAAGTCCCCAGGTTCGACCATCTCAACGGTGACCTTCGAAAGCTCCTTGCCATGGCGACTTGGCACCTGTAGATCGACATATTTCATGCACACATGTACAAAATATATGTATCAAAGTATACATGATCATGTATCTATCTATCTATCTATCTATCTATCTATCTATCTATCTATCTATCTATCTATCTATCTATCTATCTATCTATCTATCTATCTATCTATCTATCTATCTATCTATCTATCTATCTATCTATCTATCTATCTATCTATCTATTTGTCTATCTATCGATCCATACATGCATGCATGCATGCATGCATGCATACATACATCCATCCATCCATACATACATACATACATACAGACACACACACACAGACATACATACATACATACATACATACATACATACATACATACATACATACATACATACATACATACATACATACATACATACATACATACATACATACATACATACATACATACACACACACATATACATACATACATACATACATACATACATGCATGCATGCATGCATGCATCCATTCATCCATACATACATATATATATATATATTGTCAGCCCTGAAATATGCATGCAGGTTGATCAATAAAGGACATAGGAGTGGGTTCTGCTCCTTTGCTGTGTATCTTTTGGTAGTTTTACTAGTCGGCCAGCCGTACTCCAGGCAAGGTTCGTTTAGGAGAGTTTCCAACTCAAAGAAGCCTTAGGAGAGTTGTTTGAAGCGTACATCTGCTAACAGATCGTGGAGCATGCAACATATGGGCATGCTTACTATCCGACTGGAGCGATGGATCGAAACCCTATTGTACCATATCTTAAGGGGGTTATCCATAAAGCCTGGCTATTTTTAGGTGAACAGAAGGGGATTCCATTGGTTTTGACACATCCCACTCCGTTTCCCAAGGTGGATCGCCGTGGGCGGTGGCCACAACTCATGGCGGAATACGTGGGAAATTTAGCTTTACAGTGTACCTGTGAGCAGGCGGGATGGTGGAAGGAATCGGCCTGGATGTGGATCACTTTTTGATCATTTTTGATCATGTTTGATCATTTTTGATCATTTTTGATCATTTTTGATCATTTTTGATCATTTTTGATCATGTTTGATCATGTTTGATCATTTTTGATCATTTTTGATCATGTTTGATCATTTTTGATCATTTTTGCATGTTCCTTAAGGCGGAAAAAAAACGCCATGGCCGTCTTTGTTCTCAGCCGAGAATGAGCATCCTCCACGGCCTTCCCGTTGTTATACATCCTGATTTTGCTGGAGATATCCCTCTGTTGCACCTCATGTTTTGCAAAAATACTTGATTCCACCTCCATTCTGCTGGTTGATTCCCCAAGCATCCCCGGATATTTTGTTGAAGTTCTTCCATGGTTATCTCTCTTGGTTGCTAGTAAAACTGTCGCTGAAGAAATCCCTCATTTCCCAAAATTGGTTTAATGGCAAATCTGTAGTAAACCCTACAAATTATATCAAATGATCATGATGTATCATGATCATGACTACCACATTTTGCACAAATTGATTTGGTAGTGGTGTTGTTCCATTTACTTATGTCGTTCTATTCATCCCAGAGGGTTTAAATAGGAATTCCAATGGGATATCCCTTCCATTACTTCTAGTCTAGTGACATGATCATTATTACCAAATTGCGCATCAATGATGATGATTTTCCAATGTTCCAATATATTCCAATGATTAATTGGTTCCAATGATTATAGAATATTTTAAATAAAGTGAGTCAACTAAAATCCCACTAAACAGGCTGTAAGTATCATACCATCAAGTTAACTAGTTGTATATCTAAATTGAATCCCATAAACAACCCTTCCATCGAATATATGTATATAAAATATATTTAATGTGATTATAGAACTGAATCATTCCAATAGACTCCCATTGAATATCTAAATCACTTTTAAAGGGGAGTTTATAATGAGTTAAATCAGTGTTGCAATTAATGGGACTTAAGTGTTCAATCCCATTAAACTCTCCATGCATTGATATAACAATCGCAATAGGTTCCTGTCGAACACATATCAACTATAGTTCTACAAATCCCATAGTTAAATTAAGTAAATTGAATCCAAAGCATTCAGATTACAGTGGGATATCTGAGTTAAACTGTGATTGTTTCCCACTACCCTCTGGTAAACTAACATAGCTATTGAAAATGGACCATTTATAGTGGATTTTCCCATTAAAAATGGTGATTTTCCATAGTTATGTTAGTTCACCAGAGGGTAAATCCGTCCAACTCCAACTCCCATTCCATTCTCGGCTGCCAGCAGGCCAAGTTCCGTCCGAGCTTCGTGGAGATCGTGACGCAGCTGCGGAAGTGGCACCTTGGGCGAAGGAACAAAACCAACCGTGAAAATGGGGAGTTCATGGGGAATTCATTGGGATTTCATGGGATTTCGTGGGCATTTCATCGTGATTACCCTCTGGTAAACTAACAGTTTGCTATGGAAAATCACCATTTTTAATGGGAAAATCAACTATAAATTACCATTTTCAATAGCAAACTGTTAAATTACCAGAGGGTATTAGTGATTTATCAAGTGAGAATTCGAAAGTTTACCAGCATCGAGATTGGATTTCTAGGGTGAAAAGTGGCATTTTCCAATGAGAAAATGGGGATTTTATGAGGATGAACCAGCCAATATGTGGAATAACATTGGGATTGAATGGTTATTTAGGGGGCAACTTGGGGCATACACCAGATTTAGGGGCATATTTTGGGAAAAACACCAATATGGGTATGTCATGCGAATACTATGAAATATGGAGATTTAATGGGACTATATAAGAATACATGGGATAAACGATTTTATTTTTAATTTAATGTGTATTTGATTAACAATCAACGTCTGGAGTGAAATTTGGATTTAGATGGATTTAGTGGGATATAGCCATCAATGTATGGGTTTGGTACCTGACAATTTTGTCAAAAATACCATGATTTTTGGATCCATAGGATTTTAGGGTCATGTGCGGTGTTTTCCTCTAGTTTGAAACAGACACAAGTGGGGAATATTATCAATCAACAGCATGATCAACAAACAGCCCTCATCAAAACCGAGTACCCTCCGGTGTCATCAAACGTGACTGGCTGGGAAATTCCCGAAATATATGGAGGTGTATAGATGAGACTAACATCTAGAACCTCTTTGAGATCTTCCAGCGGACCTGATGACACCGGAGGTGTTTTGCATATGTTGGGGGTATTATTTGCCTCCATTGATCATTGGATTGGTTGAATTCTACAGGAAACTACCAATTTCATGGCAAAAACCATGGTTTCTTTTAGATTTTCCCTAAAACCATCTTAAACCAATCCATTTCATTTCCCACCAATCCCTTGGTGCTCACGGAGATTCCCGTCCAGGCTCAGAGATGAGTCCTTGCATCATCCATCGCCAGGCGAGCAAAAACGATGGGTAAACGCCGACCTGACCATGTTCATGATCATAAGTGGGAAAAAAAAACGGCCCACCATGAATTCATGTCTGACCTTAAAAAATGCATGAGTTACCAAGAACAGCTAGTTTCATCACTCCTTTTCTTTGGGGGTGAGCCTCCAGATCTTTCCGCAGGTGGTCATTCTCCGCAGCTACCTGCGGGCGTTTGGGGCTGAGAGCTGATGAAAATGGGCACCTTAAAGCAATAAAATCTGGGATGGGTAATATGGGTATCAGAATTTGTTGGGGTGCCATATGTGTTTGTCGATCAGTGGCACATATTTGCACATTTCGTTTGATGAATTGGGATACCCAAAGATTGCGTTTGATCATGTTTGTTCTGAATTGTGCCAATTCAAAATCCGGTTTTTGCCCGAATGCCTCTGAACTTGCAGCAAGTTTGAATGCCAATGTGTGTGTGTACATCGAAATGCTGGTCGACTCATTTGCCTCTTAGTATTGAATCATCCGGTTTTGGTGTGAGTAAGTTTGAGCCATAGTCACATGGGGACAGACGTCCATTTTTTGGTCGCTTTTTAGAATTTCCTTGCATGAGAGAAAATGGAGTACGGACCAACAAAAAGTCATTGTCTTGGCTTTGTGGGGCCCAAGAAGCGGCAAATAGTTTGAAATTGTGCGCAGGAATTCCATCATGCTTTGGCCGTTTTAAGAAGCCAAATGACTTGAGGTGATCACTTTCAGATCTTGTGAACACCTGGATTTCCACGTCCACCAAGTCCTCATTTTTTATAGATCAATCAATATGTAGAATACACCTGAATTCATTACATGTAATGAATACCTAGATGTTACCACTGATTACATCCTATCTCTTGTGTTTTGTTTCAAGAACATTGTATCAAAGATGACGCAACCAGCGTTGCCGATTCCTGAGGTCCAAAGTATTCAGGCCCAGCGCGACTCCAATGGCCACGTTTCTTGGCGTTGTGGAACTCAAAGGGAAGGATTCTCCAAGAGTTTCATGTTCAGCCCAACTTTGAATCATATCTGCTAGCATTTTGCAAGATCGTTCATCTTCCAAGCCCAGATGAGTTTTTTGGATTTCCTGAGAAATCTGAGAGGTATATAATATGCTCGGGACAGGACTTGGATTTTATGTGGGCTGATCAGAGGTCATGAGTTGGTATCCTTGCGATGTCAATCCATGCCATATGTTTTATGCGGGCGAGTCGTACGGGTCAAATTGCGAAAGCTCCATTTTTTGGATGGTTTTACTGCTTAAAGTCTAATCCAAATAACCATTGACCATTTTTTTTAGGATTAAAACATATTAACCAATTTTTGGGCATATGGCAAGACCATCTGGCGCTGCATCCGCCAAGGCCCAGTCCCCTGCGGTGCAGGTGCAACGGCCGCAGGTGGGGAACTACGACAAACCTGTGGTGGTGAGAATATGGATACCGGTCGAAACATTGACCCAGGGCAAGCAGATTCTATATTACTTCTATAGGAATTATTTCAACATCTGATTTTTTTAGGGAAGCCATAGGGAACACATGTGACAACACATTTCATTTCATTGATCCTGAAACTCAAACCCCCGAAACCGCCCCCCCCCCCCATTTGGTCAGACTGCCTGCCTGCTTATTATATTCTTCTATACAGTCAATTGACATATGGAAAATCTGCCCAATAGATCATTTCCGAGGTGAACCATGGGTTTATACCGCTGCTTAGCAGCTGCGGTCCCCTGCTGCCAGGTAGCCTCCCCTTGGCACGATCCACGCCTGAGCCAGGTGGGGCGCTGTGATTCTGGACATATGGCTGGTTTTCAGGGATCGACCTGCAAAAGTTGGGATGATCCACCAAAAAAGTGTTTAAGATCTTCTGGAAATCGACTCAGATTTGTTAAGGCGTGCTGCTTGTATCTCTCTGTTTTTGGGTGATACCACTGCTATCCCTTGCCACAACTCTCCAGCTGCAGAGTCCCCACAGGCTTCAAGTCCATTTGGCAACTCTCTGAAACCTGTGGCAGGTGGCTCGGTTCAGCTGCAATGGTGGCTCGGTCTTGTGAAAACATCCTGAAAGCTTCCATGGAATTGCAAGCATGACATGGTGAAAATGAGATATGTATGAAAGAGATATAAAGATCTTTTGTGTTGTTTTTCAAACAAAGGACATGCAGGTTTGTGAGTTCCATGTTTGTTTTTGGGGGTGGCCATCTCTAGGCAGAAAAACATGATATTATTGAAGTGTCATCGGAACAGGCAACAACGTGTCTATTTCTTGGAGGAACCAGGACCATGTCTATGGACAACCAGCGTGGTTCTTCCTTCCCATCCGATATTCCAAGGAACTTTCCAGCCTGGAGAGTGGGTTCCAGAGTCCACAACCAGAGCCAAAAACTATGTAGTTTTAAAATGTAAGACGGCTGGTCATGGGTCATGACATGCAGACATGCCCAGATAATTGGTTTGATTTTGAGACCCCATGTTTAGTGTATATTCTGTGGTGACGGCTATCAAGCATGGTGTGAAACAGAATCATTCTCATCCTTGGGGATTGAACCACATGACATTCATCCCCTTTGCACATCAATCCACTCATATTGTGCCTCCATCACCCACCATCCACCATTGCCAGGTGGCTACATGCAGCAGCCGCAGCCACAGCAGCCAAAGCAGCCACAGCAGCCAAAGCAGCAGCCAGCAGCCGTGCCGGGTGAACGCCTTTCCTGGGAACAGATCCAACAGCAGCAGCTACAGCGGGAGCAGCGCGAAGCGCAAGCGGCGCAAGCCGCGCAAGCAGCGCAAGCGGCGCAAGCGGCGCAAGCGGCGCAAGCGGCGCAAGCGCAACGCGAAGCGCAACGTGAAGCGCAAGTTGCGCGAGAGCAGCGGGAAGCAGCGAGGGAAGCGGAGCAGAGACTCGGTTGTGGTGAGCTCTGGTAGCGGATGTCTTCCCATTCCGTTGATGTATTGTATATGTCAATGTTTATTGTGCATGTGTTGTTATGTTTTGTTGGGTTTCAGGGTGGGGTTTACAACACTAATTAATCCAAGTACAGAGAATGATGATAGACTTCCTCGCAGAAGGTACCGGGATCCATGTGTCTTCGAAATTGATTCCTCCCTGTTCATAGGTAGATCATGGTAGATCCATTTTTAAATGATGTCCAACCATTTTGTTTCTGTGTTTTTCGTTGCCTGTTCTACCAAGCTGAGAGTGACATGTGTTTCACAGGACAATATCACGGAACCATTCCATTGGAAAACCATCTATCTGTAGTATGGTTGCCTACATCTAGGTGATCTTATGGCTTCTGGAGTTGAGGTCAAGGTGGGGTAGGTAGGTAGATATAATGACTGTACAAGTACAAGTACATGGAAGCTTTGGGTGGGGGGTTCCAACCTTTTTGACGGTATTGTTGGAAGCTCCCAGTATGGGCAGCATTTGGGACTCCCACGGTGGCTTCCCTGAAGCATCAGTGGTATGGGATATATGAACACATGTGTATATTATATACATTGATTACCCTTTGGTAAACTAACATAGCTATTTATTGAAAATGTTTATAGTGATTTTTCCCATTAAATATGGTGATTTTCCATAGTTATGTTAGTTCACCAGAGGGTATATGTAAATGTATCTATGGAAAGTGATGATGGGAATGTGACTCCCATCATCCGTTTAAGAGTTATCGATGAGGTTGGAACAAATGAACAAGCGCTATACGATCCACATTTGGTATATTTACGTATATGTACCTACTTTTGCTCAAGAACTCAATCAGGTGTAAAGTTCAATCTACCATACATCAATATGTCAAACTTGGGTCTTGACTGTACGTATGAACGATGGCAAGACATGGCAACAGCAAATGGCTCTTCTTTATGGGTCAACCTTTATTTGGCAGTTTCTTGTAATTGCGTGCCATAGGAAAATAGTTTGAACAAACAACTAAAGGTGAAATGTTTTGTTTTTTTTTGCAAAGGTATCTACATGTATCTACAATTTGGTATGCTTTGGGGAGTACTTCATGCGGGTTTCTACCTTCACAGTTTTTTTTCCGCCCAAGGAGAGCGCGAGAGCGCGAGGAACACCTCAGAGCGAAGCTGCCATTCCCGCAGCGATCACAAGGTGCATCCCGACGCAAAAAAAAGATGTGACCCCATCAATGAAGGGGGAACACTCTGGTTTTGCTGCGTTATAGATGGAATAAACTCCACATATATATAATATAATATTATATTATATATATAAAAAATATTATATATTATATATATATTGTAATATATATATATATATATTATACTATATATATAATATATTATTTATATATTATACATTATATATATACACATATTATATATATATATTATATGTATAAATATTATATTATATATATACACATATTATTATATATATATATATTATATGTATAAATATTATATTATATATATATTATATTATTATATATAATATATTGTATATAATATATATATATATTGCATACAACACAGTTTCAGTGCTATATAGTAAGAGAATTACACTGACCTCCAATTGACCAGCAATAATGGGGCTGTTTTAGTGGTTAAAGCTCCGTCTTGGGAATTATCCAATAATTAATAAGCTCCAAATCAGAACGGACTTGAACCTACAAATGCTGAGTGAGTCATACCACCAAAACTGAAGGAAAATTGGGATCATACTTCTAGAGCTCGATTGCTGAAGACACAAATTCGTGCCTTATATGATGGATGTGTTTTTTTTTCAAATTGAAGAGAAACACTACAACCAGCTCTTCCACATGATTTGCTGCGGATGGAAGAAATGCTGCACCAGTTGGTACAAGCTTTGTCCCGTTACAATCCCATTATTTACAGTGTTTCATACTTATATAGTTATATACCAATAGTTACGAACTGGTGCAGGATTTTGTCCATGCGCAATATTATGACCCGGATGATGAAAAGCCGTACTGGTGCTGGTGAGTACTTCGGGATGAGCGTGCAGATCCCGGAAGAAAAGTTAATGTATTCCCGACAATGGAAAATCCTCGACAAATGGAGGTGTTAATGGGAAAATTATCTATAAATGGTGGACTTTCAATCATTAACCCTCCAGTAAACTAATATAGAATTTAACAATAGATGTTATGAACCTAGATCATTTTCTGAACGGGAAACCATTGTTTTTCCACATCTATCTTAGTAGTTTAGCCTATAGGGTATAACTTAATGATACTCAATGTATCGGTATGAAAAATAGCACCATACCCCATGTAATCAGCATTGCCCTCCCTTTTATCCTGAACATACTACGGAAATACCATGGACGGAGGCGGTCAGAACCTGGTGCCCGAAATCTGGTGATTGCCATTTTGAACGAAGTATCCAGATTTTTCTCAGGTGATTTCTGTTGGAGTATATTATATTATATTTTATATTATATATACATAGTATTTCCATGTATTTCCATACACAGCATTTTACAGTAGCTCTTGTGACTCTTCCACTTTTCCTTCATGTTTTGTCTTAAGCTTGGAAAGGTTGGAGAGCCAGATTCTGGAGAGTTTGCTTACTGGTGCTAAACGCAGGGAATGAGGGTTGCTGACCTATATATATATATAAGAACCATTAATTTTATCATCCTGGCAACCCCCATTCCCTACCTTCAGCACCAGTAAGTTTGTGACATGTGCTGCTTCGCAGGTGATAGAAGCCCCATTTGTGGTCCAGGATTTCCTGACAGAGGCCCCGGCAGGGGATGCACTGACCGATGTGGCCAATTTTGTTTGAAGTGCTTAGTCATACCTAAGGTATGGAGGTTTCCTAAAATGGGGGTAGCCCTAAATCATCCTTTTTAGTAGGATTTTCCAAATTGAACCATCCATTTTTTGGTACCCCAATTTTAGGAAACCCCCATATGTGTGGGTTTGTTTGGAAATGGTGTATATCCCCCAGTGATACCCATTTAATGGGATAATGAGCACTTACCAACGGATTTGGGGGTACACCATTTTCAGACAAACCAATATCCGGATGCGTCCCACTCATCCGGGGGTACTGGCGCTGGATCCTTTTTTTTGACCCCACTGACCGACCCTACCTTTGACAAAGGACACTTTATAGTTGTTGGAAGCATCTCCGCAAAAAGGTGCTTAATTCTCAACTTCATGTTACTTGTTGCTCAATGTTGCGTACGGTAGCAACATGTTGATATGCTCTTTGTGTTGATGAGAACAACTTATTCTCGAAATTATTGAGATTGTTCCTGTACATGGTGGCTGACAATGAGGTATACCGTATACCCGAAAATGAACATTTCAATATGGATAATGATGCTTAATCTGAGGTTTCAGGACGTAATGATCATTGATTTACTCTCCATTAATTTGACATTCATTTGTAGTGATGATTTACCTATTTGATGGTGATGTTCCACAATTACGGCTGAAACTTATCAGCATACTGGTCAATGTCCATACAATAGATTTTTTCCGTTTATAGTTGCCCAAATCAATCCCATCGCCCATTCATATTAAACACATCTGGTTTCATCCCCTACGTCTACCATCGTTTCTGGGGGGTGTCTAATATTAGACACCACTACCCCTCTTATAATCCCAATGATCCCTATTGGTGATTGTTAGTGTCCAATTACAATCCCGATTCAATATTCTGGGGTTAACTGGGTTAACATTTTTTTTGACTTGGAAGAGGCCATTTTCAAAGAGACCCATATGTTGTTGGTTATAGTTATATCCCATTAAATCTCATGGGGTCCTTTATTTCATTTCAATTTTGTCGCGCCCATAGGGTAACCCCAATAACTATCGTGAAATCTATCCACTTATAAGTGGAGCTGGATTTCAAAGCATTAAGCATTTATACATCCCATGAAATCCCCTTCATTCCTAAGCAATCCCAATCATGTCCCTGCTAAATCCCATCAAATGTTGGTTACGTGCTAGTCAACAGTATATTTATCCAGAGATATCCCGTATCCCAATATTGCCCATGAATTGTCACTCACTATTTCTGTTCGTTAAATCCAGCGTATTCCCATATAAAATGGTGATATTTTTGGGAAAGCACAACCACTGCTCTGGTCAAAGGCTTTGGCGTTGATACCCGGCCAAGTGTCGAAGGATTCCAAGGCGGGCGAAGCCAATTCCCGGCTGGGGTGCAGGCTAGGGGTGGAGGAAACATGGGTTAACTAGAAAACTATAGTATGCTGTATGCTGCTTATAATATGAGAATAACTACGGTAGTAACTGTGGTAACAACTATGTTAATAACTGTGGTAAATCACTGTGGTAAATAACTTTGAAAACCATATATGGGTTACCTTCTATTGTAATATCTTAAAAGAGCCAACAAAAAAAAGGGTATGGGAAACAATATGTCCATTCAGAACTGGAACTGCGCCCTGAAGTAATATTTTTCTAGTACTCAAATTGTTTGAAACTGTGGGGTAAATCCAACCAAGTATATATTTGGAATAATTATATGTTCTTCCTATAAGTGAGATGGGTTTGTCGCCAAAATCAGGGTAAACATCACTTCCATCCTTTGGTGAGTTCATCATTTTAATTTTATCATTAAGACTGCTATTTTGATAGTATATCATAGTATATTCCATTTTTAGACAGACCCACATATCCTCTGCAGAGTATCGAAGATTGCGGCATGGTACTGGGGAAGTTCTCCGCGGTGCTTCTGGGATGATTTCTGCTTGGTGGTTTTCACCTCCGTCGGCTTTCCATCCCATCAAGAATGGGATGGTGCTCCCTGAGGAGTAGATTTTTCAATGGGGTTGAAATCAGGCTTCAGGAAATAGCATGTACACGTAGCTGTGGTATGCGGTGGTATCAATGACCCACGATAAAAAGATGCTTTAGCTCCGTTGCCAGGGGTAAAATTGACCAGATATGTACATTGTTTATTACTTTTTCACCAGTTGCTGATTTCACGGATCGTCCAAAAGTATCCCAAGATGTCACCCCTGAAACAGGCAGTCGCAACGTGCCGCGCGGATGGGAGGATGGTCAGCGTGGGGCAAGCCAGATGGGAATGGGGTCTGGGAACTCGTTCATTTTCAAAATGGACCCAAATCTGTGGTCCACTCAGTCCAAAATTTTGAGCCACGCTTTACCTTTGCCTATGTGATCATAGTCTAACAGGTGGTTTGCTGGAACTTGTTCACACATAGAGCGTGGAGGAAATTGTAGGGATGAGCTTCACGAAATGGTTGATGAATGGAGCGGGCAATGTTTTGCCCAGTCAGGAATCTGTCACATCCAGATAAGAATTTGCCCTTTTGCATAGTATCTGAGGTAGAGCAAGCGTTGCCAGTCATAGATGGTAAGTTTCATCCTGTGTTTTGAAGATGTTGAAGTCTCCAATTCTTTTGTGCAGTGATGGGTGGGATGGATCAAACAAAGTACAAAGTACAAAACAATGGGTGGGGCCGCAATTCAACACTGAACATAAGACATCAATCATATCTTTTCCATGGCGCATAACAACGACAATAGTTTCCTCAACACTTGAGACACAATTGACCCCACATGCTAAAACAAATGTTTTATGTTGATGGCTACACGCAGTTTCAGACAGTCCAGCTGTCTCATCAGGAGTTACCGATAAGATTCTCATTGCGTATATCCCGAAGCAGCTGGATACAAATAACCGAAGCAGAGTGGTGAATACTCATGTTTCACTATCCGAGGGCCCTAGCCACTGGTTCTAAATTGTTTTAGTCTATGCTGATTTTTGTTGGTCGACCCCAAAGATATATAGATCTTTTTGAAATATTGATAAATCATGGTATGAATCATTATTTACAAGCACTTTTTTGAGGTGACCTATGTTACAGCATGTCACTGCAACTACCAGGCAGTGCAGAGACCTACACGTCGAATTCTCAGTGCGGTTTCAGATTGGGCTCTAAACGCGCGAGTCTGAAAATGGTGTATGCCCCTAAATTGGCAATTGACGTGGGAAAATAGTGAAAAACAAATAAAAACAATGAAATTTCAAGTTCGATACATCTCGAATCCATGTCAATGTACTGAACAATTTGCAAGTTGCACGAAGATTTCATCGTTGCTTGATTGGATGACATATGATTCTCCCAATCTTTCTTGGTGCAGTGTGCGTGAATCACAATCGGCTTGTGCTGCAATGTATTTATTCTGATCAACTTGAATGGTTTCTTTCTTGGCTAATTCCATTGTTTCCATATTGTCCGGGCCAAAAATCCATGTTGTCCATGGTTGATTTGGATGTTCTCTGTCGGTTTCCCTATGCTGAGCTATCATAGATTTAGACAATCAACCATTTGTAGACTATTTTCCTAGGGAAACCATGAGTTTTCCACATGTTTTGTATGTTTGACCTAGGGTAAATCCCACATCTTCGTCTAGTTTCCCTCGGCAATTTCTTCCTTGCGAGGCGGGCTTCACCAGCACCTTGGAAGTCACATTTTTTTTGCGAAACTTTGGTTTGGGAATGGGTTGACTACCAAAAATGGGAGGTTTAACATGGTTTAACCGTGTCAACATGAAACACAACCAGTGTCATTCAATCATTTAAGCATGAAACTAGGGTCAACTGAGTGCTTAGTTGGGTCCTTCAGTCTTCTGCCATAAATGGGGAGGCATATGTTATTTGCACTAAGCAGATGTTTTCTTGATACTTTTAGTTTTGTCTGGAATGTCCCATCCAGATCTCCTAGATCTGATGGCAAGGGTCCCAGCTGTGCTACTTTTTGATCTCTTCAGCTCACCAAGGCCGCCAATTCAACTCCCAGTGCCAACTCTTCGACTCCAGGAGCGCGGGCGACTATGGCAATCTGTTGGATGGATTTCATGGGATTCCCCAGCCCATGCGAAAGAATTGGGCTTTAATTATAAGTTCATGCGAATCTAGTAGGACTCATGGGATATACTTATGCTTTCATCCAACAAACACGGACATAGATTAGAATCTCCAAGATTTTACAAGAATATTTGCGGATATTCAAGGATATGCCTAAATGGGTTGGAATCACCTGATGATAAATCTACATCTATATCATTCTATATCCATACAATTTTTTGTAACATGTTAGTTGTTGATTCGATGACAAAAGGTGACAACTACTGAGTTTGGGCCAAAGATCTGTGCCAAACACAGAGTTCTTCAGATTTTTTGGCTCTGAAACAATCCAAATCTTGTTGCGGTCAAGGCTACAATGTGGGGCCCTGTTTACTCTAGCTAAGTTGGTCGAAATAACCTCAATAACGATCCGGGGTTTATCAATGATACTTGTAACTATACTATTCATTGGCTTTCGAAGGCAACAAACATTACTGGGGGGCCCCACATTGCAGCTATATAGTCAACATCAATTGAATTGGGGTTCCGACCAGGACGATTTTCCAACAATAGTCCAGATTTCACCAGCTAAAACTGGAAGTTTAACCAGCTAGAATTGGTGTTTCCCCAGCCAAACTAATCATATACTTGTATGTTTTCACAGATGGGCAAATCCGCCAAACTGCAGTTTTGATGAATGGTGATATTCCTGTTTGGTTCCCCATTTGCTGCTTAAAAAGCAATTGATACCCTCATGTAGCTATGTTTGATTATTGATATCCCATCGTCAATGGCTAAATGTCCATTCAAACGGTCAACATCCCTCCTAGAGACACATCATGGTACGTCTTGAAGATTGCGTGACATATATCACTGTATCCATGAATATGTGGGATAATCACAATAAGCGTTGGGAAAGTTGTTTATAGTTGTTACCTTCATCTCCCTCCAGAACCTGCAAGAAATCTAGGGTGGGAATATCTACAATGGTCTAGAATCTAAAAATGGTTCACTACCAAACCATTTGGTAAATGCTCATGACTACAAGCTATACCGTATAATACCTATAGAACCAGCATGGTTAAGAGCCATGGTCTATGGCCACCAGGAGCTGAAGGAACCCCTTGGGCACGAAAGTCCTGGCAAACCTTTGATGGAGGCGGGGAACACTCAACAAAGGTGGCTATTTTAGTAGGGAAAATGGATTGGTTTAAGGGAAAATCTACCGGAAACCATGTTTTTTTCCCAGTAAATATGGGGTTTTCCTGTAAATTGTTCCTATTAAACCAATCTAATGATTTAGGGAAAATGGTGATTCAACATCTAATTTTGGGGTGCCACGTTTTCAGACAGACGGATATTGTACTTGCTTCGATGGGCCATGGAGTTAGCAAAATGATTCGTGACTGGTTATATCCCCAAGCAGAACTGGATATGGAGATGGATACACTAGTCTACCATATATGGGGGAAGTGTCTTGACACGTAGCCGGGATGCTATTGGTATCTCATCTTCAGGGAATAGGATTGCCCCAAACTCAGAAACTTAGCACTATCTATAAGAGGTGCAGTCACATTCACTTCACTTGAAATATGCACGGCCCATCGTCCTGTCGTAGGTGAACCCATGGCAGGGGCCACGGATTCCACCGCGGTCACTGGGCAAAACTGGAGCGGAGGGAGATGGATGGAACTGGAAATCTCCTTGGTAGTTTTGGGTGATGAAGATACCAATTTTTTTTGGGGCAGATTCTAAAGTTTAGAGAAATCACATTTTTTGCTGTTGTGTTTAGTACCTATTACCCAGGATTCACAATGGTAGGGTGATGGTTGGTCATGTTTTAGCCGTTTTGACCGTTATAATCTAAATTTCAGGCAACAAATCTTGACTGGCGATCACATTGTCTTTTGGGGATTTTGCCCATATAAGAAATTCAAAAGGGTCAGGCTCAACCTGAAACATTCCAAGACTGGTGGGTGAAGAACACCAACATCATATGTGACACACCCGCTTGTGAGTGGCTGATTGTTTGGTCCAGGCATGCTGTATAAGTATTACGAAAATAATAGTAAAGTACCAAACACATCCCAACGAATTTGTTGGTTGCTTCTTATTTGTTCAATCTTTTTGCGGGCTACTGCATCTCTTTCACCCGACGCAAAAGAATATGCCCAGTTTTCTTGCAGCACCAGACTCACTACAATCACAGAATCAGGTTTTCACTTTCACTGGCCAGTTCAAACAGGATAGTTATTTGGTTCAAGTTGAATATGTTCGGCAAGACGCATGTTCCTTTCCGAAGTGCATTCTATCCAATATGTTTTCTTGAGAAATCTACCTCCATTCCACCTACCAATGGATGCCAAGGCTGAGAGTGACCGCCCAAGTCTGGGCCAAGTCTCTTGGATCCAACAGCGGGACAGCTCTGGCATCTTTGGTGAATGGGAAAATTGTAACCGGAAACCATGGATTTTCCCATGAAATATGAAGAGGTTTCCGGTGAAAAAGTGTCCCTTAAACCAATCCAGTGATAGAAGCGAATCTCATGTATTGCTAGGGATATATAGTATAAGCGCATAACAATTCATTGGTTATGGACCAACCTACTTTCAGGTGTCAGGCTCACGGCTGCAAAGAATGTGCGTTTGACCATATCAAATGGTGCTAGTACAGTAAGTCAAAACGGGTTACCATGGGGATTTTCCCCACTTATTTATGGTCATCTTTTCCATATTTGCTTACGTTGTGCAGTTGCTTCCGTAGAACTCGTATTCCGGAGATTTCTGGAGGCATCTACCTAACTCGGTCGATCCAAATTGTAGGAAAGCTGGATCTCTTTTTGTACATGACCATTTTGTAGCAACGAAAATGCTTGAAGATGCATATGGATCTGCAGAAGTCTAGCACACGGCTATGACTCACACCTCCTTATCAAATTCTTGCACCTCCCCCTTTTTTAGGTAGCTTTTTGTTGCGGGGCCCGTCAAAAATGGATGGTTTCCTGAGATAGTTGAAGAAAATTATGCCTGGCCACATCCAACTGGAG
This sequence comes from Symbiodinium sp. clade C Y103, assembly GCA_003297045.1. NCBI lineage: Eukaryota > Dinophyceae > Suessiales > Symbiodiniaceae > Cladocopium > Cladocopium sp. clade C. Next base: position 95,965 of record BGPT01000022.1, read on the forward strand.
GATTCCAAGTGGGCCCTTACTGCAGGGCATAGGCTTGTTGTTCTGTAATCATAATTTGAAAGAACCCCTACTGTACAACTGGGTGAACCATCTGTGTGTCTCAACGAATTAACTACCGCGTTTGTTGCTTAACACCCAATGATAGCCACATAAGATTCCCAGGTTCCTCACATCCCAGTAGAAGCTTTCAAGTCCTGGAAGCATCCAAAATATCATATTACTACGCATTGTAAGTTCTACACGCTTTGTGCGCTCTTCCTCCAAAGATCAAATTTCTCAATGGCCACTGGTTTGGCAGACGGATGTAGATGAAGATACGTCAGCTTTAGGGAGTAGCCTAGGCCAAGAATTAGACGTCGTGCTACAAGAAGACCTCCTCAATTCTGATGAACTTGTTTTTGGTGATCTTTGATGTTGTTGTTTTTAGGCATTTTTGTTTCAAGAGATATTTTTCCCGAGAGCGTCTGAGCGAAGGGTTCTTCTAACTGTCAAGGTCTGTCATACATCTTCATATCTTCACATCTTCACATCTTCACATCCTCACATCTTCACATCCTCATATCCTCACATCTGCACATCTTCACATCTT
>BGPT01000022.1:99294-169320 GCA_003297045.1 Symbiodinium sp. clade C Y103
ATACCATCTTCTGACTTACATATTTCACTACATCTCTCTTCGCTCTCGGGCCATCCGTCGTCTAGTTTTTGTAAGGAATCATTTTAGGGGTGGCTGTGTTCTTGTACTGGGGGCAGGTTGTACCCAGCCACAATGTCCCCACAAAAAGTGAGGTATGACCTATCAAGATCCGACAGCAGATTGGCGACGCCTACTTAACCCCTGTACTCTGGATGGACAAAATCCTGCACTAGCTGGGAGATGGTTCATCATTATTTACAGCAATTTACAGGGTTTCATGCTTACCAATATATGTGTGTGACCTCACCTGGCACTTAACCAAGCAGTGGATTCCAACTTGCCTGGGGCATTCGTCCTGATTGGTTTTTCCAGGTGCGAAACCGAGAAGAGGAACGTGCAAAGAACATGGCTATTCTCATGGGAATGAGTCTGGCACCCAGCTTTTCAGGCTGATCCCTTCCAAGACACAGCGGCATTACAGTACCAAAGATGCAGAGGTTTTCAAGCATAAGGGAAGGCTGGTTGGCTTTCATTTCGAATATAATTCCGAATGGTCGGTAGTTGGGGAAACGGATGAGATCACAATTTCTCTTCGCACATTCTGGATGCCTGGGTACTGCAAGTCTGACAAGTAAACGCCTGTAGAGGGTCCTAGCCATCAAACATCACTGGGTGGCAGATCCCAAGTGCTAGTGAATTAAGCATGTTCACATTGTTTTATAGGTTCATTCCAAACCAAACATTCCCTATGTTTACTTGATTCCAATTGCCACACGGTTTTGCTAGTGAATTCACAAAGAAAACAGATCGATCACCACTGAAAATCCCTTCCCATCGAAACAAAACACTCTATTGGCCCACAACGTGAATTGATTCAATACCAAATCCCAAACCCTTGTTTTTGGAAGGTGTTTGCTAGTATAGAAGGGATATTGAAGAAACTAGAGTGCGATTTTTGTTCACCCTCCTGGTTGGAGAATATGAGTCCCCATATCCTTCTACTTATATCATCTTATATCCCATATGTGTTTGTTTCTCTGTTATATTTCTTAACCCAATAATTCTATTGCTATGGGATTCACACGCACTATATTGATTATACATGATTATAATTTTTATCGCACCAAAAAATATTCTATGGATTGAAAATCATCAATTTGTCCAACGTTCAACGCCAACTTAAGTTTTTTCCAAGGTTTATTTGTATTGTACTTGCATTGTACAACACGTAATGGAAAAAATATAACAACATTTTTTTTCAAACAGGCAAATCGGCGGACTAGATGGACAATGACTTCCGTAAGTATGTTAGTTTACTGGAGGATAGTCATTGCTTGAAGGATCCTCTTACTTAGTAACTAGTCAAGAACCCGACTTAGTAAGTTCCCATTTTGTGGTGTTATCCTATATTATGTAAGTTGTTTACAAGCCCACTTACTAACCAGTCACAAAATTCCATTTACTGTTCGAGCTTCTCATTTTTCAAAGGTAAATCCCAATTAAAACCCTCAAAATAAAATGGGTATTTCCCAAAGGTAATCCCATCTTTCATTCATGATACATCCAATTTTTTATAGGTAAATCCCGAGATAATCCCACCTATAAAAGTGGAGGTCATCCAGTTGATGCCTGGTCGAGGCTTCAGCAAAGAGAAGGCAGCGCAAGCGCTGGAGCAAAGAACTCAGTGGAGGAATACGAAGTGGAAGCGAAGTGGTCCCAGGGAGCGAAAAAATCGTGCAGTTCGGGTATGACTTACCAAACAAAAATGGTAATTTTAGGGGATATCACGAGGATTTGATGATGACTTCATGAGATTTTGTGGGATGTAGTTGGCTGAAAAAATGTGTAACTTCAATAACTCGGATTTATGGATATGTTTTGTGCATATATATCCAACCAACTTATAACTGGGCAGCAGAAACGCGTAGTCAACAAAAACAATTGCTATCAATTGCTGTAAATATATCTTATATCAAAAACAGAAGAGACAAGATGGTGCCCCGTAGGTGCAGTAGCTAAGTCAATGAGTATTGTTTGCAAATCTAGTTAACCCTTTTGTAAAACACCAAAATTGTTGACTAGGGTCCAGAGTGCACCGCCTTGTATGATATGTGTATATGTATGTATATATATATACATATAATGCATACAACCATAGTTTGGATCATCCAAACTACGCGGGTTTTATACAAATGACTTAATGGGTTATATAGAGTAATATCTTAATGCATTCAACCCACCATGTTTTAATTGTTGAAAACAGCTAAGTTAATAGCACCAAAGCAATCAAGTTATTTGCTATATAATGTGGGAAATTCAATGATAAACATCCCCAGTTGCACTAGAAAAGATTTGTTGGCATTAACCATGAACCCATTGGAGGTTTATGCCACTGGGTTTAACACTATATTATATATGCACTACAACTGGTGGGATCAGATACTATCAATTCTATATACTATTGGTATTGCTGTATCTTTAAAAATCTTTATTAGTTTGCATTATACCATTGTGAATATGTTTTAGCGTTTTAAGTATCGTTATTGATCATTATATCATGTTTCCTTTTTGTGTACTATAGTTGTTTTACATATTTTTACATACATATGTTCCATATGTATTGTTATTGTACTAACAACTGGTGAATCATTGAATCATCAACTCACCCACCTTTCTCCAAGCCCAAGCTCTGGCATCGTTTTATCCCCAGGCGTTGCTCAACGGTGGAAGCTGCTGTGGAGTGGATCTTCACCTCTGAGTGACCCGTGTTTTAGCGCTGAAAGGCATCGAAAAGGGTGGAAATTTGACAGGAATACATAGGCAGTTACTGGGATTTTTACTGGGATTTCATGGAGTTTAGTTGGATTTAATGGAGTTTCGTTGGATTTTCGATGAGATTCTATGGAGTTAAGTGGGATCGTTGATGGGATTGAATGAAGTTTAGTGGGATTTTGATGGGATTTAGTGGGGCTTCGTGGAAGATTCTAAGGGGAACATCACCTCGACATGAGGGATTCAACCAAGAAATATGGGGATATCACTGATATCACGGTACGGGTACATCGTTGAATCATGTCCGGACATATAGTGATGATTATGGGATATAAAAGGATTTAAATAACCAACGAATTTGGGGAAACCCACTGGACAGATATTTTAGTACTATAACTCTAATTTTTGTTTCTTGTTGATCGGGAAATCTTGTTTGCAGCGTATTGAAGATTGGGCATGAAACCCTTTTTTGACTATTTGACTCTGCCAGAAGTGCTGATTGAGTGTTGGATCCCCGTGAGAATGTAACCTGGGACGCCAGGGATTGGTTTTGCCAAGGTGTTTCGATTTGCAAGGAACCATGAAATGACATGATGAATTGTTTAAGTATCACCGGTTTGTGGAATTTGCGGAAATATCCGGATCTGGATCATATCCCATTTCTTGGTGGATGAACTGTCCAGTCAGTTGTGTTTGTGAATTATCAGTGACGGATTTGGTCACTTTGGGATACAAACAATACTCTCGGATTTGGTTAAAAAAAACAGAAAGGTTCTTTCAGTGTATTGCCAATACCGACCGCAAAGTGGACCACCCAACTGAACGCTGCATCCCAGGCACACAACATTCACCAAGAGTGGTAGATCCAGCTACCTGTTGGATGGAAATACGTCATGAATATCCGGTGAACGTATGAATGTGATAGGGGCCACAGGGCCTGCCTAGCAACATTCAAAATGTCGGAGATAGCCACTCAGTATATAGATACTTCTCCCAAAAACGAAAAATCGCAGTTCAAATCGCTGGTGATTTTGGCTCCAAAGCTTTGTCAAAAGAACAGATTTTCTCCCGGCGAGTGGGACGACTGGTCGCGCCTGGGCTCGGGAGATCTCGGGAGATTCTGCTGCTGTGGAAAGATATGTGACCTTAGTTTCCAGCTAGAGATTTGTATGTAATATGAAACCAAATGGACACATATTTGCTCAATTGGCTAAGTAACATCATCCCAAAAAAATCATATAAGCTTTGTTCCTTATGTTTGTCCAACATATCAAAATGACCGGTATATCCAACGGCAAAACATCAGAAACAAACTCTGAAGGTAGAGATGGACCCAAGTATTTGTCCAATCAAAATTGGCTGGAGGAAACACATGCAGGAAACCATGTTGCATGTTTATACAATTAAAAGCAAAACAAATATAATCTACACATTTGTAAGTTGACATATGATCTGATATGTGTTTAAGAAAACAACTCCTGAATAAGCATTTTCTAAGCTTTTCGTTTTTCCTGCGACGTCTCTGCGTCCCTGCTCGAAATCCTAGGCGCGGCCAGCCCACTTCGCAATGGAGTACGATGACAGAAAACTCTTCGTGGCCAAAATGCCTGAGGACGACCGGGCAGCTGGGACTCCTTCCCCCTGATCAGCCAATTCTCCCAGTACTGGGGAGTTGCTTTTTCAAGGAACCTTTGTATTTGAGGAGACAAAAACACAGTTTCATGTCGATTTCCAAATATATCAACAGATCCATTGAATGTGGGGATGTCGACAACAACGAATCAGTAAATGAGGTTAGAAGATGTTAGAAGTAGTATTTGGAAATTCAAAACTACCATCCAACAACTGTGGAAGGCAAAGGAAGAAAAACTTCGGGCAATTTTGAAAGCTGTGATCAAACCTTGTCAAATTTGATGAAAGTTACGAAACCCTTTATTGTTAAATCCTCTCTAGAAACCCGGCATTCCTATTGGATCTATTCAATTTATTTCAACTTGGGGTCCTTTATTATCCCATTTAATATTCCATTAAATTATTTCATTATTACCCCATGAATATACCTCATTGGGTATTCAATTTCAGGAGATGGGATTAAATTCCGAGCATATTCGGACTCAATGGACATGGGAGAATGAAGGGAGAGATGTACTGCCGATGCTCACAGACCACCTTATGAGAAGATATGGAAAGTATCTTGAATTTCACCCATACACATATGGGTTTGTCTGAAAATATGGTACACGGTATATCCATTTAATGGCCATTTAATGGGGATGATATTAATAGATACTAATAATCCACTGGAATTGGGGAGCCCTATTTGCAGACTCATATGTACAGTACATATACACGTACGCATATTACAACTTTGGTGCCCATCTTTATCCTCCTATTTATTTCCAAACATCCACCTCCCAGAAAGGTCAATCCCATCTTGCCCTGGTCATGACAAGGATATATCCATCTACTAAGCCTATTCACTAACCCTATTTACTATCCAGTTCCATTTACTAACTCTACATAAAAGAAAGCCCTCTGGTCACTCCACCATTACTAAGGTATATTAAAGTGGGATTTCACTGTTCTATCTTTTTGGGTCTTGCTGTACCTGAAACAAAGCCCCATGTTCACCATGTTCACCAGGATATTCGAGAAGAAGAGATAAAAATTGTCTTCAACACCTATGGCACCGTCCAAGAGGTGTGGTTTTGAATCAGTGAAATAACTGGGTGGTGATGGTGGCCTACTTGAAAGTGCACTGGAGAACATGAATACACTATACATATGATAATATACATATATATATATACATATACAACAACATGTTTACTGTATTTACATGTGTATATATATATATATATTTAGAATTGTTTCTGTGCATGTATATACATTCAATAGAAGGCCATGGATCAATGGTAGATTGTTGGAATGGACCGTCCCGAGCACCAGATTCATCATTCAACATGTTCTAGTGTCGAGATATTCTTTAGGATTTGGTATGATTCCGTCATATATCAAACTGAGGTGATTCATTATTCCAGGTGAAACCCAACAATTCCACTGTCCATTCATATACATGCTTTGCTATCACAATGCAAAGGGCTCTTTTGCAAGAGGTCAATCATGACAAGACGCCTACAATTGGACAATGTTACCATTGCCATGTTTGTATACCAGAGGGTACCTGGAAAAGAAATAAGAATATATATACAATGGTCAAAAAAAGCCGGAGAGGCCACAGATGGAAGAGTTCTTTTAATGGTTACCCTCTGGTAAACAAGCGTGGCTGGCTGGGAAATCCCGTTTCTATGGAAGTTTGAATGGGAAAATCAAGTAAAAAAGGGGGATGTTCCATTGCCATGTTTGATTGCCGGAGGGTAAGCATGCGGTTGTTTTTATTGGTTTTGGATAAAAAAGTCTCACACATTCCCACATGACCTCATGCAACTGAGATTTTGACCAAGATACACGGTTTGCATATGCAACACTTTTTTGTTTCAAGACATTGTTGTTGGCTAAACTGCCGTTTGATTGGGCTGCTACGTTAATGATATGAGTGACTGGATACTGTACCTTTAAATTTTAAATGTTTGCTTACTCAGGGCTCTACATGCGTGGCCTCTGTTCGCACATGTGTTGTTCAATTTTGTTCATATTCTATTAGTTTTGTATTTCTGTCCCCGAGACAATTTGTGATGATTTTCCATCGAATCACTAGTTTGATGTCAGGTAAACAAATACTGGAATATTGATTGAAAAATACATGTCTCCCTGTAAACACACATCCTTATATAGAACAACCCGGTCATGTTGGCTACAACCCTTGAGCAATCACTAGAGTCACTTGAGGTTTTACAGTTGGAAGCCAAAAAAATGCTCGTAATTGCATACTGTGTACATATGCAACATATAATTATATGACATATGTATTTGTCATGTTTTGCCACCCTGCAAGAAGCAGATAGGGCTGTCTTTGAACATCGAAAACCCCTAAATCCGCTGACCAATCATCATATTCTCAAGATACCATGTTTGAGGTATACAAACTTTTTAGACACCTCCATCCATACAATGTGGTAAACCCAACCAACAAAGCATCCCATTCACCAACCATTTGGTGATGGGGGTATACCCAATAAGGAACCATGTATTGGAGATGGTCTATTGTTGGGTTTACCACCAGTAGATAGTTGATACTCCCTTCTATCCCAGTCTATCAAATTCTATCCATTTTCACCAAGTAAATCTCGACGAAGTATTGCTGATCAACCCACCATTGACCCTCTGGTAAACTAACATAACTATGGAAAAATCACCATTTGTTCTGGGTAAATCAACTATAAATGGTCCATTTTCAATAGCAAACTCTTAGTTTACCAGAGTCATTGGATTGGTTTAAGGGAAAATCTACAGGAATGGTATAGGGGGGTCCAGTAAATTTTCCCATTAACCAATCCATTGACAGAGGGTATGTCCATGAAATTCACATTCGAATGCATCACCTCGAGGTGGTGATGCTTGGTCCAGAGCGATCAAGGTGCGGACAACTCTCCGAGAAAACTCATCAGATGGAGCCGTTTTTTGTGTGTCCAAAAATGATGTATTCCCCCAACTCTAGCAATGAACATATAGGGAAAACATAGGGAGAAACCAATGGATTTTGGGATACCCTATTTTCAGAGATAGGGGTAACCCAAAAACTATGGATGTCTCAGTATGATTCAATGTCGGATGACTTGGGGTCCCCCTTTTGAAGGAACCCCCAGATGAGATTTAAGTTCACCGACAAGAAATCGGGTTTTATCACACGATGAGATCATGAGCCAATCCAATAGGGAAATAATTCCTGTATCAAACATGATTGGATATGATTGGTTTGGTTTGTTTGGCCATTGATAAGTTTGGAAACAGTCACATCCATACTATCCATGATAGTCTGGGGCAATCAAAAATCCTCAAACTTGGAACTCATTCTTTCCAACATGTGTAGAAGTATGGCCAACAAACTGTTCGAAAGTATCATCACTGAGTACCATGATATGAGTCCCTAAAGTTTAAAGGGTAACTATGATTAAGTGTATATATTAAGTATATGCATGATATGCATTGTGGGTGAGTCAAAGTTAGGTGTGCTGCAATACGGATATATTTGAAATTGCTTGAAGTAATGAATTTTTGAAGGTTGATATAGCTATACTTGAATATATTTGAATATACCCTAGGGTAAACTAATAGATATGGAACACCCACCATTTGAAGATCATTTGCCCAAGGAAACCATGGGGGTTCCGCATCTATTATTAGTCTACCCTAGGGATCCCTAGGGTACAGTGATGTTTGGTTAGTCTAAGACTGACCCAGCGCTCGTTTCGAAACACGAGGCCGGGCCAGCGATGTGGCTTTGTGATCTACGAGACATCGCAGGCGGAGCAGAAGAGCTAAGGGACCAGCGGAAGGTTTGCTGAACGAAATACCTCCTGGCCATTTGACATAGCTATGGCCCATTTATTGATGATTTATGATGAGTTACCTACAAAAATGGCCATTGAACAGTTTGCGAACTGGAGAATGGGCCATTGATCATCAATGATCATTATCCATAGATGATGATGTACCTATATGTATGTACCTATTAAAATCGCGAGAAACGGCCATGTAGGAAATATTTGTCCAAAAAGTGTTCTTTACTCATCGAACTATCCAGTTGTAGTCTCCATAAACCCTATACTTATTTTAGCAGCTAACCACAATAGAGATTTATTGGATTATATTGGGATATAGGATAAAAAACCCAGTTATAAGTTGGTTTATAGACCCCATAAACTACAGTTATAAGACGTTAAAAGCTATAAGTATCATAAACCACAGTTATTGGAGTTATAAATCAACTTCGCTATCTGGGGGGCCCCACATTGTATATTAAGTCACAATATAGGCCATCCGTCCCTTTTGCTTGGGCCATCCCGGCGCTCGAGGCTGCCAGATCTGCAGTGCAGGTGTTGGACAACGTCTACAAGTTGGGAGACCCGGACTCCGTCAAAGCGGGTCCCAGGAGGTGCAGGCCAGAGGGATTTAAACCAAAAGTATTTAACCCCCTTTCAGTTGGGATTTGTTACCTCTATAGCTATGGTGAAATATTTATTTATCTACTTATAACTGGAACTGCACTTCTAACTTCCAGGGGTGAGGAGCAGTGAGGATACTTACCCACTTAGTAGCTCGCTAATGAAGTGGGATGATTGATCCTCCAGTCCGTTTTTGGAGCTGTCAAGAATCGGGGATGAGTCACACTGAATTCTTGGACCCATTTGGACCCCAAAAATGGATCTTGGTATGATCAATCAAAATTAATTAGCTGATACCTGGAATTTCTTGGGTGTGTGACCCTGTTATTTGATCAACAAACCAATTTACGCGAGTTAATTCATCTCCACGTTTTTAGGAGTTCGAAGCTAGAAGGGGATTTAGCGCGAGTACTAACCAACTAACTTTGGGAGCTTGTAGGATTCCCCCTCCAATTCACTATTCACTCGCCATTGCTCAATACTCTCCCATGATACAGTATCCTCAAGCACTACTGTCAGCCCAGGTCTTTTGCTTACCCTTGAGCTTTTTCATTAGGGAATACCTGCTTAGTAGCAGAGTATCACTTTTTGTGGTCACTTCCAATTCTTGACCGACCAGGGTTTGTTAACCAGTATCATCCCAATCTCATCTTTCTCGCCATTTATCAACCTTATCCCAATAATGATTCCAATAATATGAAACAACATAAACGCAAATGTAACCAAAACAACGAACTCCCAACAAACTTGCAAGTTGACCACGATCAATCCAAGCTTATCCCAAGTTGACATTCAGCATTTACTTGGAGGATCATCCCAGGAATCGTAAGTGGTTATATATTCATCCTGCTTAGTTTACCATACTTTTCATAAGTAAATCCCAATAAGTGCTCCACAGGTAACCGTGGTGATCTTCCAAGCACTAACCCTCCATGGTCCAAGTGCCCAGGTTCCGAGAATCCTGTCCAGAGCCTATCCACGTGAGCGTGGCCAGACCGCGAGGAGGTGGCGACGGGATTTCCCGGGTGAGTGGATGGTGAATGGGATGAAGTTCACGACAGAAATGGAGAAAGACGTCTATCCCTGTCTATCCCTCCGGTCATCAAAGGTGGCTTGCTGGAACATCCACCAGATCTATTTCATAGATGACGGAGGAACAACCATGGACATTCCACTAGGGCTCATTTTTTTGGAGGCTATCCAAGTTTCAACACGGTTCAAAACCTTGCTAATGATCCCATGAATGTGTGTGGCCTTCAAGCGCCATGGCGTCGGGCAGCGCTATGTAAAGGCTGCCTGCAGGAAGCCGTTGTGGGAGAATCATCAGCCGGGTCATGATATTTTTTTGTCGCGCGGTAACATGAAACCTGTTACCTTTTGGTAATTTAACATTGCCATGGAAAATGGATGAAGATGGTTCATTGAGATTCATTGAGTTCGATGTTTTGCCTCTTAAAATGCGATGATCTCCCTGTTAGTCATTTCCAGAGGTTATTCATCCACTTGGACCTGTTTGGTTCCCATAGAGGTGGATCTGCGCACTGCAGCCGGGCAAAAGTCAATACCAAATAGGCCTTTAATTTTGTGAATTGTATCATGGTAGCATATATATGATCATCTATTCTACTAACGTAAACTTCATGGGTGCCAGGGCTTTGACATGGAATGGTACAACCCACGGTGTGATTCTTGTGTATCGTTCGCGATATCCATAGCTGCTGGTTGACTCGCGAGGCAAGGGCAAAGACCAAGGCCATGGTTTCAAAGGCCCGCCCACGGCTCAGTGGTCTGAGCTTTCTGTCGCCCTTGGGAGGGTAACTCGTGAGTTTTTGTGGCTTAGCCCACTCTGAAACGGGAACTTTCGAAGTGGCACAGGCCCGGGTTTAAGCTATGGACTGCACCAGTTCGATGGAGACAACCCCAAATTCATCCGTTTAGTGCGCCGGCCCAGCTTTTTGTTTGTATTGACACAATGCGAAGAATGGCCCATTTCCATTCCCAAACACGGGATGGTGATCCCCTGATTCATGGGGACATTTTAATTAATCCTTTAGCTTCCATGGCCCTGTGACTGTGATCAGCAGTCACTTTGTTGAGCATCTTCCACAATGATACTGCTATTGCTAACGTACATTTCGCAGCTGGCATCTACAAGCAGCCCTTGACTCAAAATCATTTGGTCCTGATATGTCCTGATCTATATTTCTATTTATATGTGATATAAGATATATGATTACAGGTTGTTCCATATGTGATGTTATTATTGCCGAATACTTCTGGGGTTTTTGTTCTATGAACTTCAAGACTTCACGCAGATGTACCTCACTTCATCTTATGGTTCACATTCTTTCATTGTTATTCTTCAGCCAGATCATTTGGCGTGTAAGCCCATCTACACTTGCAACAGCGATGGCTGTTTCACCGCAGGCGGCTGTGGCAAGGGCTACGACCAGGTGATTGGTCGGGGGTGAGGGATGGCAAGCAGCGGTGCGGATTAACAGACGCTAGCCAAGAAACACTGGCACCCTAGATACCCTAAAATAGCTTGTTTTTCCCCCAAGTATGGTGATAATAAAACCCATCCCCATATAGGAGTTCAACTTCAAGCAGAACAAATAGCAGTTGAAGCGACGAACATAGGAGTTTGACAAACGGACTTTGTTCTGTGGAAGTTAAATTAACTAAGAACGATACGGGACCCGGGAGTCAAGGCAATGTAAACACAGGAGTTTACAAACAAACATTGGACTCCGACAACGAAATTATGGGTTTGCCATAAACGCATTAACTCACAAATACTTTAGAGTTCCTGAATTCATGGGGTTTAAGATAGAAATGCTGCTACACATATTGGAATGGGGTAGGCACTGAATGGGCAAATACAACTGTCGAGACTTGGCAGTTCACCTCAGACATTGAAAGTAAGAACTCCTACTGATAACAGGGATGGTCCAGTTATATGTGGGGTTATAACCCACTTACAGTTCCCAAGGTGAACCACCAAGTAGACTTTCAAAAACTTCCTCTGACAAGACGACTTAGAGAGGTTTTTGAGGTTCAACACCCTTCTCAGCAGGTGTTTGGCAGTCCAGGAACAATCAAACGGGGTGGATTCTTGGATCATCCTAGAGCCCCGCGTATATGCTGATGACCCCAAGTTATACCTTGGAGTCATTGAGGATATGACGGGCTGTGTAGCTGACAAAAATGATCAAAAATGTATGTTTTTCAGTTTTCAGTGTTTACTCCAACTCCATAAAGCATGATTCATGATTTACCACTGAATTTTTCTAAATGAATAGGTATGATGGTGAACAACACCCATCCCCAGGGCTACAACTCTGTGAACTCGGACCCCTATGGTGGCTATGCAGCGACCTCGGATCCTTATGGTGGCTACGCAGCTCGCTGGAAAGGTGGTCGTTTGATGCTGATGTTTGTACCGGGATCTCGGTAATTTCTACATGCTTCTTGGGTTACTTCAGATTATAGATCGACTTATGATGAACCCTTATGATAATCCACTTGGTATCTGGGGATGCGTCAAAACCTAGGATTTTCCACAGAAATCTGGGGGAATGAATGCTTTTAGTTACTTGCTACTTTGATGTGAACTACTGGGTGCCACCGGAACTCTCAACAGTGACCCACTGAAATCACCAAAACATAGGAGATACGACTGGAAAAGTGTTGAATGAACATGTTTGATTGGCAAAACCGGTTTCCTCAAATACTCATCTTCAAAGATTATCATGGATGAATCCACTACCCGCAAAGCCCGAGGATTTCTAACAAAAAGGCACACAAGACTCCATCTTATCAGATACCAACAGGGATTTTACCACCTCGAGATCCCATGGGAACTAGAATGATGACTTCCTGGTGTAGAGAATTCTGGAGCTGAGACTGTATTGACTTTGTCCTGATCCATGTATTGGAAAATATTGAACATATAGAAGATACAGACCCATAGACCCCCATGTAGTCAAATATGGTTTGCTGGAAACACTTCCATTTAGTTTGATGATGTTCAAAATAAACCTTCCCATTTTCAGGGATTTCGCAGCTAGCCATGTCACCAGTGTCTTCACCAAGCTGTCAGGGTCGCCCTCGACGCGTTCAGGATTCGGGCTTTGGCAAAGGCGGAAAAGGCGGCTGCAAAGGCTACGATGGCTGGTCGAGCTGGGGCGGAGATGGCTATGGCAATGGCATCTTGGTCAAGTTTGTTGCGGTTGGATGAGTTCAAAATGGGAAACCAAAAGATAAACGCCCCGATGTTTGATGGTTCATATCTTTCCGTTGCTGGTGACAGCGGGGATGCTTCTTTTTTGGGTTTACGACATAATGAACCATTCCCAATGGGTGTAAACTTTATGGATAATGCTCGGTTGTTTGCTGGGGATGGCTAATGGCAGTGGATTTACCCTCTAGTAAACTAACATAGCTATGGAAAATCATCATTTTTAATGGGAAAATCCACTATAAATGGCAATTTTCAATAGCTATGTTAGTTTACCAGAGGGTATCCTTACGCTCAGTGATCGGTCAGGTTCTGTAGTTCAACACGAAGATGGGTCGAGTTTGGGGGGGGTTCACCGGTTTGATGACACTTTCGCCGAAATGTTACCGGTGGTGCCTCAGTCCTTTGGTTGGTTGAAATGACCAGGCGAACTATAGGGTTTATGGTGATGAAAACCAGAGAAAATGGGTCAAGAAACCGACTTACAGCAAGGGGCACCACCTTGCACTCAGTTCTTTTTTGTTTGAGCAGTACTGGTTCGGGTTTCTGGCGGTATATTCCAAAGGGGGGAGGACTTAGATTATTAGCAACCACAATGAACGGACTGGGAACAACCAAGTAGGGATGCAACTTGCCTCAACATAAAGACCACTGACATTGTCAAGCAAAGAGCTTGACTCAAATGGTCAGAGGTCAACTTGTCCTGGGCAATGTCTAGTCAAAAACCGTGGTTATTTCCAACTAGGAGAGTCACTTCACTCATCTAATAAAGGTTAAGATGATAGATTTTTGAGTTTATCTATATGATTATATGATGCATAAATCAGATGTTCATTTTTAGGTTAGGAATGCTACACGAGGTCTATCATTACATGAACATACACATACCACTTGAAGAATTGCGCCAAGATGTGCCAAAGGAAATAATGTATAGATCGTTTCCACATGTATGATGCTTTGGCTGCTTAGAAGGGCTTGAAGAGATCAGCTACGTGTATGTTCTGTTAAATTCAATTGCTCTACTCTATTCATGTCATTTTTGGGCAGGGGCTTTAGGGTCAAGAACTTGCAGAAATCCAGATGTTTTAGGACCGGAGACTCTGGGTCCAATATTATGTTTTCTTTTGAGTGGCGATTTCTCACCGACCTCTTTGAACACGTCGACCTGTGAGTAGATACTGTTTATCACCTTACATCACACTCTGCATGGCCTTTGATGTCCAGGCAAAGGTTTTTTCCAATGAAATAGACTGAAAGGCACCTCAATTGATGGCCAAATGTTTGAATGGGTGAAGATTCACTTAACATCACTTAACATCATGTATATAACTGAATCATGCGGCTTGGAAGGTCCCCCCCTATTTCCAGGTTGCCGCCCTAAATCAGGTGGCAAAGGCGGCTTCGGCGGCGGCGGTGGTGGAAAGGGTGAGCCTGGTACGAAGCTCTATGTCGGCAATCTCCCAGGCCAGCTGAAGATGACTGGACCTGGGTTGACTGGGTGGAAAAACAATGAAAAAAACAAGGTCTCAGGCACTCTCAGGTCATGATTCTCATGGTCATATGATGGCTATATCATGGTGTTGCAACCATTGGTGTTGCAGGAGTCGGGACATAGTTGGATTGTTGAACTTGAAGTGCTTGAAGTTGAGATGTGATGTCCTCTAGTATTCGATGATGATGTGGATAATTCAAGGTTTGGGTGCCATCTGAAAAATTGTCCCTGTTTCAATCATGGGTTGCCTCCCTCTCAAGCCTTTTGCTCTCCACATGTATGGTTCACCGCCATTTCAGATGGTAAATGGAAATCCTGCCTTTTTTTTTGGTACTTACAGATAGACCTGAAGCAGTTTGTTTCCCAAACAAGCAGGTATTTAAGACTTCGACATACTCCGACAATGTTTAACACATCAAACTCACCAACGATCATGTGCATGGCTGGTGCTTTCAAACTATGTTAGTTCATCATGCTAACCATCTCTGACACGATGAAGAGTATTCTGGGATGAGTTGAAGCCACCAACCGGAAAACAAAAGAACAAACCACATATACTGTATAGACTGACGTTATGTAGGTATGTGTATATATATATATATATGATGTATATGTATATACATATGTAATATATGTAAATAATATATTGTATACATATATAGATATTATATATATATATACATTTTACATATATATATATATATATATACATACTCACTACATTATACTATACTCTATCTACAGCTGTCCTTCAGGATGCCCAAAAAAACACCTGGATGTCGTTGGCTTCGCATGGCAGAGGTGACATTCCTAAGGAAGACATCGAGCGGGTCTTTAAGACCTATGGCAGCGTGACCGATGTCCACATTATGACGGGCAAGTGCCGCAGGGATCGGACTGGGATGGGCGTTGATTGTGGGGCCAACGAATCCAAGGGAAAGCCTTGGAACGGAGCGATGTGTGTTGCCTTTTTGGGTGAGTATATCTACAGTTGGAATATAAACCAACTTTGAAATTCCAACTGTAATTGAAACTCCAAAATGTTCATCTATGCAAATTCAGGTCATGCAGAAACTCACTGGGGCCTTTAGCCTAGCTTTCGACCTGGAGCCGTGAAACTGGAAAGATCTCAGAAATTCAAAGGAAAACAAGTGACAAAACGAATAGAACGATTTTTCAACCCGAAGTTCAGGGTTGAACATGGACTCAGATCTATTGGGGACTAACTTGTGATTCTCCATCTACACAACTGTTGTTTGCAATTGTATCGAACAAAAAATACTCCAAGACTGTCTACTGTGAACTTCAGTTCCAGCGATGAGTGGATGAACCAGACTTATAGGGGCCCCATATCCACCATTTCTCGGGATCTATAAGCATGGTTATAGCCATTTTAAACCTCAACTTCAACCCTCAATGGATTGGTTGATGGGAAAATTTACAGAAAACCATGGTTTTTGCCATCAAACATTGGGGTTTCCTGCAAATTTTTCCTTAAACCAATCCAATGATACCCTAAGTACACAGTTTCCCTACTGACCGTGCTGGGAGGTCCAAGAGCGGACAGGCCTGTGCCTTCGTGAGATATAGCACCCAAGTCCCTCGGCGACCGCGATGCTTTGTGCCGGACATGGGATATGGGAGATGGGAATTGAAATGGGAAAATATGGGAAAAGCATCATGGTAAACTACGGGAAAATATGGAAAGCAAAATGTTTGTTGGGATAATATGGGGACAACATGGAGAATCCTCAATGGTTATTTCATTTCGATAAGATGGATAAAAACATGGACATATGGGGAAGACCATAGGAAAATCATGTGGAACTCGATGTAAAGAGACTGGAATACCTGAGGTCAGTGGAGTGGTTGATAGCTGGGGCCAGGTTCTCATATCCTTGCAAAGAGTGGTATAACTGCTTATAGCCCACACTAGTACAAAATACGAGTACCGTTACTGTAAGGTCTAACCCAATGGGAACATCCAGGATGCAAGACAGGGCTGAAGGGAGCGCCATGTTGACATTGTTCCAACATCCACTCTGTTGTCTTTTGTGAAATTTCATCCCTGTACATGAATGCAAAAACCAACATCTTTGTAACCAAATGGCTTTGACAACAGTTGTAATTCACTATATACCACTGAGTCTTTTATCCCACAAGAGATCGCCATCTCAGCTTGGGATAGACTAGTCATGGTTAGTCCAGCCATAGGTCGAAGCCAACAATGCCATAGCGGTCGGAAGCTCGGGATGAGACCGAACAGAGAAAATGTGTTGGAGGTGGCAGGTGCTTCATCCAAAACGGATGTGCAGTTCTATGTACATGTTGTGAACTTGAGACCACATGTTTCAAAATGCGATACTGGAATTTGGCAGACTTGGAAGAGCAATGCGATGTGTGTTTTGTGTGAGATACGAAATTTGATGCATTTGAGGGAAAGAGAAGGTGTGTCGACGAAAGCTGGGACATACTTAATCCTCATTTCATTGTGAAGAATAATAGCCCAAAGCATTGAAGTAATGTTTACGTGTCTATCCTATGACATATACCCTCTAGTAAACCAACATAGCTATGGAAAATCACCACTTTTAATGGGAAAATCCACTATAAATCCCCATTTTCAATAGCTATGTTAGTTCACCAGAGGGTAGATGTATTAATGTTGCTATAGCATGCTATGACTCATCGCAGCACCATAGGCGATGGCGCAAGGCTATGAGATAAGGCCTGGAGAAGGCGATCGAGAAGCTGCGATGCGAGGGTGAGGGTAAATTTTAGTGGTTGTTGACCCCAAAATGGGTTATCCAGTGGCTTATGACCAGTATATGATTCAAATCGCTATTTTGGGGTAGCATTTATTGACAAACCCACATGATCCAAAATGAGAACGTCTACGTTTGATTTTCTGAGTCACTGAGTAGAGTTCATTTGTAGGTGTTGTTTACCAATCATAGATCGACATGAACGTGGTTTGCATGCGGCTGATTCCAGAGTTGTGCATGATCTTGGTGTGGCAATGCTGCGTGTAGAAGAACCTTGATCCCCGGCCATGTTTTTTGCTTCTGGTCAATTGCTTTATGGGGTTCATCCCCAAACTTCGGGATGAAATAAACGATTGCCTTTATTGGTGTGTCTTGGGGGTTTCCGCTCAAAGATTCTCAAAGATACTTGTCTGAAAACTACTTGTACAGTAGCCATTTTATATGCATGTGTATATTTATATACACATAAAGCGCTGTCTGTCTATGTATGCACAATAAACTATATATATAAAGCAGTGATAGATACATTGAATATAAAGATGTATGTAAGTATATATATATATATGATGATATATGATAATATATGATATGCATAATAGGGTATATATATATATACACATGCACATGTGTGTCCTGGCAGGCAACATCATTGTCAAGCTGGCAGATGGTCCCGATGGCAAGGCAGCTGGGTCAAGCTGGGTAGTTGGTAAGGTGAATGCAAATTGTTGAGTATGTCAATGTCTTTATGTAGAATCATATATGCATATAATCGATTTACAGAGTGTATGTATGAATATGTATGTATACGTGTATATAGTTTCATCCTTTGCAGAGTATCAAACATTTCAACATTAGCCACACTCCCGTCGCCCTGACCAGCTCTCAATGAGGCATCAATACCACAGTTACAAGCAAAAACCCAGGTAAACCCCGTCAAAATAAAATCGAGAACTGCTGAGTAGTTATTCTACCAGCAAAAATAGGCAATTTTATGCGATTTGATGGATTTTACATGATTTATTCGATGGGATTTAGTCAGCTAAGTTGGTTTATAGGTAGACTAACTGTTGGACTTGTGGTTACTATACCTTAAATAATTGGTTTATGCACCAATTTATAATTATGGCGCATCACGTTTACATTGTACATACATGATAGCCCATTGGTTGAAGAGGTGAACATGGTCATTCATCAATCAGTCAGAATTGTGTGAGGAAAATGGATTGTGAGTGAATGTTGTGTGCATATTCAGTAGCAACTGTGTATTGTGGTTTGGATCCCAGCAGAAAATCAGTGCCTAGTGCAGAACTTAATTGGGCATTTGCATTTGGCTTTATTTGGTGAATAAACCTGTCACCGATCGTGGGCTAGGGCCCACAATTCTGTGATTCATGATGTTGTTTTCCTTCACAAGTGGGAGGACGGCAGGCAGATGGTCCAATAAGATTAGATAGGCAGAGCTCAGCTAGGCAGACACGGAAAGTCCGCCACTCAGCTGTTGAAGAAGAAGAAGAATTTGTTTTCCTTTGCCTGATAAGGAACCGATGTATTCCCTCACACATCGTAACATTTCGTTGGGTTCCAACGTGGTTCAACTATGGGGCTCTTCTGGAGCACGCATCGGGCAGGTTTGGTGAGGCTGAGATCATCCGAATAGCTTATTCAGTTCTCTAAGTTTTGCGTGAGCCATCAGGGTTTAGTTGCTGAGGCACAACAATTCGGCAATCCGTCTCCTAAATCCCTTGAGAACAATGGATGTCCCATTTCGAGAGGGAGTCCACTTGTCAAATCCTTGCTTGGTCCCCCCGGCCGCTGCCAGGGTTCGAAGGGGCGGCCCGGTCCATACTGAGCGGTGGCGACATGACGCGGTCACAGGAATCCACCAATCAGTGACTTATGAAGCTAGGAATCAAAGATCAATATGTCACTGGAATGTTGGTAAGGATAAGTCCAACTTGAACATTCAACCAATTGTAGCTGCACAAGATTCTAAAAAGTGCCACCTGTTTGAGGGGCACTGCACGGTAGCTGCAATGGCACACAACCCAACCATTTCGGTGGGCGGACGTGGTTAGGACCTGGGTGGTCGATCATAAGTGAAGCTCTTTCTGAGCTGCGAAGGACAAGAAAAAATGCGCCCAGTGGGCCCAGTCTTAGTCCGGATCTTGTGGGAAATATGACTCAGTTATCATTTATAACCTATGAAAATCTATGAAATGTGTTTGGTTGTTGCATTTGTTTGAAAATCATCTATACTCTGAGAATGAGCTATCATGACATATACTGATGACAATATATATATATATACATACTACATATAACATAATATATAATTTTTCAATGATCATTGCTTTTGGAAAAATGATGATAACCATGGATTTTGGGTACACTTTCAAACCAACCTCCCATTTCTGTTGCTAAGGTGGCAAGTTTCGAGCACAGTTCAGTGAACAGAAGGCGATTCCAAGGGGTTTGACACCCAATTGACATGGTTTATGTGTTTGTTGGGCTTGAACTCTCCGATTTTTTGCTTTGGAACGAACACGGCCATGGGAATTGCTTCAAGGTGGGTATACCCCTTTAAAAGCCGTTCTGCATTTCAACATACATATGACCCGATGCCAAGGTGGCACCAAGGCCAAGGCGGTCCAAAATTGAAAGCAAACCCAGATCCAAGTTGTAGCTCTTCGGAACCACTGGAACCAGTGCATCCAAGCAGTGCATTCAACTCTAGCTCACAGATTGTGAAAGAAATATTAAATAGATGTTTTGTGCTCGCAAAGCGATCTGTATCCATATATGGAATGTTATGACTCTTTTACGACTCTTTTTTTAATACAATTTTGCAATTTTCATCTAGTATTTGGGGCATATGGAAACTGCAAAGTGCTGATCCTGAACCGCCGCCATGCAGAGACGTGCTATGTCCCGGCCACGACGCCGGGTGGGCTCGATCGTTGCTGCGGCGGCGGCTGGCAGATGCTTGCTGGTGGGCAGCCTTGGGTCGGGGGTTGCGAATGACTTGATGTTGAAAATGGGTTGTCCTCGGCATTTATGGCACATGTTTAATTTGGAATAGTAAATATGTGATGTTGGTTTATCTCCTCTTTAGAGACACGTCCACTCGTCTCTTGGGGTTGGAGATTTTTCCTTATGGTTCGTTGCTATTTTCAACGGAACATTTCATCACCTTTAAAATCCACTGTGTTTTTTCTGATTGAATAGACCAGTTTTGGCTTTACTCGATGCTCAGACATACCTGAGGCCCCGCAGTGAGAAGGCGGTTTGCTAACCCTTGGGCAACCGGAGATACATCCACCATAAATCCACTTTGTTTTTCTACTTATGAGCAAATTTATCGTTGACATATCCACTACTAGTTTGTGAAATTCATTTTTTGGTAATTAAATTATGTCTTGCAGGTCAAAATCACTCTTGAAACATGTTTTTGATTAGACTCCTCATGTACCCTCCAAAAATCAGCTACCATAGATGGAAACTCCACCATGTACAGATCATTTCCTGGAAAGCAGTTTTTCATTGACTCTA
This sequence comes from Symbiodinium sp. clade C Y103, assembly GCA_003297045.1. NCBI lineage: Eukaryota > Dinophyceae > Suessiales > Symbiodiniaceae > Cladocopium > Cladocopium sp. clade C. Next base: position 120,178 of record BGPT01000022.1, read on the forward strand.
CATGATTTTATGCCTGCCCTTCTCCAAAGCAGGTGCCTTTGCTTGGTGAGCCTGCAGAGGCGCCACGACAGTGGACTCGTCTCGAAGGGTTCCATGGCCATGTCAGGCTTCGTCGGATGGTGATCCCGGAATGGGTTGAACTAATACAAAGTGGGGCCCAATAGATAGCCAAGGAGGTTTATAACTTGGTGAACTATCGGGTTTATGGGGAATATAAAACATAATACAACATAATACGACGATATTGAATATTACTTAATCTTACTGGTGCTTAGGAGGGAATGAGGGAATGACCTATAATAACCAAAATATAATCATCCCATTCCCATCCATTCCCCCATTCCCTGCTAAGCACCAGTAAGTATAATGGGCTTTACACACCAACAAAACCGGGGTGGCCCACTGGGATGGTCTGAACCTCCACATCGATGATGTTGAGAAGGGAAGCTGCCTACCTTGGATGAGGAGTTTTGTTTTTTAGCGCTTGAAACTTGAAACCACCAATCAACACATAATATGTGAACATAGACATATGATCATATTATTATACATATGTATATATATATATATGTGCAATGATCAAAAGACACTATGAAAGGTTTCAATTAGGCTCCGCCGTCACTACTCAAAATATGTGATTTACTGTGTGTAGCGATAGGGGGCCTTATGAAGCGATGCCATGACCTCACCACATGAATTGAGTTTTGACCGTCGCACATATAACTATATATATTTGCCAGATGCAGATGCCAGAAGCAATATGTCATGAGTCTCAAAATTTGTTGGATCTATTGTTGATTTACTATTTGCAGCATGTCTTGGTTGTACCATGTATCCCTGTGAGACCCCCTTGAGACCTGGGTCTCTCACCACCTGGATGTGTCTCCAAGGACCATGATGTATGTTAGGTCTATCTATAGTATTCTATGGGGATTCTAATAGATTCTACATGTTAACTATCTATATAGATTCTACTTTTGAATATGTTAGTTAACACTATGCAATGGGGATTCTAATCCAACTTGCAACTTGGCGAGACATTCCCAGCTGGAGCATTCTGAAGCCCATTCACTAGCACCAAATGCGAACTAAATCAACTTGGCAAACCAAATCCCATCACATATCCCATTCAATCCATTGAATTGAAAATCCCATGAACATCCCATAAAAAATATCAACATGTTTGGGGCAAGGTCTTCCTTTCAGCTCTGCCGTTTCTTCACCAAGGCCCAGCGAAGAGGAAGACCTGGTGACGGTGCGGAATTTCCTCTCCGCCAGCGAACGGGCTGCAGCCATTGAGGCGGCACAGGACGCTGCGATTTCATCAACGGATTGAATGGGATTTCTGATGGGATTTACCCTCTGGTAAACGTTTACATAGCTATGGACAATCCCCATTTTGACTGGGAAAATCCACTATTTCTATGGCCATTTTCAATAGCAAACTGTTAGTTTACCAGAGGGTAGTTAGCCATAGTGGGATTTCAATGGGATTTTCAATGGATTGAATGGAATTTCTGATGGGATTTCGATGGCCAAGTGGGCTTCGCGTTTGGTGAAGTCTATGATTGATGGTAGATACTGTATATCTTTTTGGGAAGGGTGAGATTCTTGTTGGATTCATAGGACTGATCTATTTGATTTTGTCTGACTTAGCATCTATGATCTTGGAGTCATGCAACCTGGTTATCGACTGTTGAATACAATACACTCATACACCCGTTGGATAGAGATTTTTCCGATATTTTTTGGAACATATTCTTTTATTAAAATCGTACAGTAAATGCTTAACTCTTTCAGAAATTAACGTTCGAAACCCTCGAAGTTGCGAGGAATCCAGCAGGAAAACCATTGCATGAAAATATGTGAAGAGGGACCTCTCAGAAACGACCCTGGAAGTGGGTTTCATTCACTGATTCCCCTGTTTGGAGAAAAAACGTATCCGCAGCCTTATGTGGCGTCAGGATCCAGAGGCTTGGGCGATTGATGATCGAGACGATGACTTGGGCTATGTCCCCTGGCCCTGTTGTATCTTTGTGTGTTTGGCGACCATCAAATCATCAATGGCACCCTGAAAATCTAGATGAAATCCAAGAATAGCTTATTGCCGGTTTGGTAAAACATGTTTGGAACCGAAGTTTCAGGCTCGATGTTCTGCAATCGGTAGTTGTATATATATAATATGATATAGTCTATTCTAGTATAATATGAAAATATTGTAATATGAAATAATATGATAGAATAGAATAGAATATGATAAATAAATATGTATATATATATATATATGTACATACACATCAGGTGTTGTATCTCTATATTGGCGTTTCACTACCTACTGGATGAAATCCTAGTCATATAAGTTATAGAACAATTTGCTATAAGTTGGTTTCACCTACCAGTGACTCGGAAGATGAGTTCAATCACTTGGGGTTGGAACAGCTGGACAGAAGAGCAATCGTCATGTTCAAAAGGACAAAGAGAACACGTTTCAAACATCTTTTTGAGTGGAGCCTTCAAAAGTTTTGCTCTTCCATTTCTGGTTTGATGATCCGCGACTTGCGAATATATGCTAATATATGATCTTACTCCAACACGCAACAACTCAGGAGAAGCAAATACTGCAGGTGTTCAAACCCGTCACTTTTTGGGGCACGTACTTTTTCCTGACCGTCTCAGGCCCACGAAGTCTGGCGAATGGAGGACAGTCTGGTGACACGTTTTAGGGGGCTTGGGGTTCGCTTTTTTTGGTGGCCCCCAGATAGAAATGCTTCAATCTATCATGGTATATATATATATATATACACATGATTTTCTATATTTTTTGGGAGTCTTACCATACGTTCTTTTGGAATCTTTTAGACTGTTTTGCATTTTGAAGTAAATTGGGAGCTGTATCTGCCTGGGTTCTCAGGGCGGCGATGAGGACCAGTGTGGGCCCCATTATTTCCTTTGGTTTTTGAACAGGATGCCTCCGGCAAAATCCAACTTCTCGGCTTAATTCCCATCTATTATATCTTTGTTGATATTGTATATATACATAAAACTATGTATGTATATATATATATACATCTTTGTTGATCATGTTGATGCAATTTCCCTTGTGGCTTTGATCCTGAGTGATACCGGCATGGATTGTGACTCCTTATCGGCAGGAGGTCATGCAGAGAGATCACGGAGCTCTTTTTCGAAAGCACCTCGAAACCTTTCACTGTGGGACGCATGGCAAACTTCCCAAAGAATTGTATATCAATGGATTTGTTAATGGGAAAATTTACAGGAAACAATGGATTTTGCCATCAAATATAGAGGTTTCCTGTAAATTTTCCCTTAAACCAATCTAGTGAGTATAACCCAGATGCGGTTTGGCATCAACAACTAAGCCGAACATGATTCCTGGTGAATGCCTGCTGAACCGTTGGTTGGTGTACTCACAGTGTACTCAAAGGGATGGCCTCGTCGAAAGCGGTCAAAACTACTTGGAAAACACGTTGAGAAATCACATGACCAAGGGTTGGTTGATACATGGTCCGACTTTCCACTGGTGTGTGGATGATAAAGTGGATCTAGCCTCACCAGCATTTCACAAAAAATTGGCCAACTTCAATACAATGCCTAATTCATTGTTTCAAGGATTTCCGTGCCTCTCCAACCACAGTGACATGAATTTCTACACCCCATCTACTCTAGAAAATGTATAGCAACCTCACAGCCAACCATCAATGATGGTCAATGAGGGGGGGCTTTAAATTAATGATCTCGGACTTATTGTACAGCAAGAAAAATCAGATACGTAGAGAAGTAAAAGAAAAGTAACATATTCCTAAAATTGTTCAACACACTCTTCAGTCCTTTTTTTGTACTATACAATAAATCATCCAAATCTGCTTTAACCTACACTTCTTATTGCCTGGGCTCGCGTTGGCTTTAGGCTGATCGACTCTGCTTGGTCCATCGAAAGAAGGACTCCTTCGGCATAGGTCAAAGTCAAAAGCCATTGGCTTATAAATTCAATGCAAAAAAATGGTTTCCCATGGATAAATACCTGCAAATGATGGATGATCCATATCTACTTACTTAGGATTTAATCTCAGTAGGGAAATCACATTTAGCAAACCATAATTGCGATTTCAGCAACACCAATGATGGCTCAATCAACAAAGAAATGGGGCTGGTTGTGATTGCACCAGCAAAATGAAGATCCTGGGAATTGGTCAATAATTTCTATAGTAATTGAATGGGAAGCTACAACCTCTTTGTAACAGCGTTATTTCATGGGTGGCCCTGATCCCATCTGAAAGGGATAAAAAGAACATGGCAATCCATATCAGCCAATGAACTAAAGATCTAAAGGATATCCATCTGATTTTTGGTAAACCAGCCCCATTGATGACGTTTATCATGAGAAGCTATTGAAGCCATGGATATGCATTTCAATGATGTTCCGCTTATTTCGATATAAGTTTAACATATATAGTGATATATATATATATTATTTATATGTATACATATAGTGGTGATTTTTGAGTTGATGATTTTACATTGAAACTGAAGCAGTCATTGCCATTTCAGCTTGCTGTAAGCCATAATTTCCCCATTCTCTGCGACAGGACCTGGGGCAACATTTTGGACTTTGTCTTTCCCGAGATTGAGTGGGGCCTGGCGTTGGGCGTTGTTCAGGTTGGAAGCCACATGGTGTTGTAAAAGACAAACCATACCCCAACCATGTTGTGTTGGTCATACCGACCGTTTATGACCATTGCATTTTGATCGATTTTTCGGGTCTCATTTTCGAGGGCAAAGCGCATCAAACCACCACTGAATGTCAAATGTGTATATTCTGCATACAGTTTGGATTTCGAGATGTGATCCAATGTCCTTACTGCAGCAAATTGTTGCAAAAGTTATGGAGCTTCAATCTGCAATGCAACGATGGCCTGGAGTTGGTCCTTGGAGTTTTCACACATTTTGCATTAGAGGTAGGAATTCAATGACAAGGATACAATGCAGGATTCTTGCAGGAAGCATGTCCACAGGAATGGTGTTCACAACAATCCGGCCTTAAATATGTTTCTCCATGTTTCCTGATGTTTTCCGGCAATAAAAAGATCACGTTTTGATGTTCCTGAAAGATGCTAAATTCAAGCGCTGTGCCTCAATCTGTAACTAATCGGTTCTGGAAATATTGCATCCAGAGGTTTCTGTAGATCCAACCCAAACATCCTGTAGAATTGGTTCTGGGATTTTCTCCAGCATGGATTTATGAACCAAATCATGATTGTGGGGCTGCATCTTGCACAATGTGCGGCCACCTAGTTATAACATGTTGTAACTACCACAAACCATAGTTAACTTAGTTAGTAACGATGTAGTGCAACCTAAACTAGCTTTCAATCAACTATGTATTCACATTTTTTGTTGATTATACCCCGTTACAGCTTCTATTTTTTGTTGGCTACATAGTTGCTTCCTATAGGGAGCGTGGCCCATGATACCATGGCCAGCAGGTACATTGATTACAACGTGAAGAAGCTGGCAAAGCCCGGCGCAATTTCACGACACACGGACAACGACAGTATGGTCACCGTGGTGGTACCTGAGCTCAGCGGAAGGCTGCCCTTGTTCGGAATCGCGAAGTTGGTGGAAATAACGGGGCCAACTGTTGGGTTTATGGCGATGCAAATGTTGGGTTGATTTTGATCAAGTAACCATATATAATCATATATATATATATATATATCAGCTATTGGATTAATGAACCAACAAATATAGCCATACCGTAGGGGACACAACTTTGTAGGAATTGAGTGGTATAGGAACCACCTTAGCCCCTTGAGCGCTTCTTTGGACCTACTCCCTTCGTCGTTGATGGAGACAGCCTTGAGAACTTGGGATCGTCCAAGTTGTCGACCAAAAATAATGAGCATGTGACCACCTACTGTCGATAGAAGTGTATTAAAATTTTCATCTTGCAGCTGTTGCAAGTATCCAACATCTGTCTATCACTATTTGTCAAGACAGCAACTCTAGCGTCGAAATCTTTAGAACATGGCTATCCGTTTCGTCATTGACCTTATAGCCGAGTCGCTCAAGATAGGTGCTTCTCTCCGATCCCTCCGACTTTGATGGCGGCATCAACTGCTTTGATGGTCAGGGTGGAGAACGTCGAGTGCGCCAGGACACTGGAAGGGTGACCTGTGCTGAAGAGGTAAGTCACATTGAGATTGTGGCCAGGCAGCCAGGCGATTGCATCTTCAATGGATTGGTGCAAGGATATGGTTAAAAGAAACCCAGGTCTTTACAGCCAAATGCAGGTAGATCCCTTTGCTTTGGTGCCAATTATCCCCATAAAAAGACTCTCTCCCACAATTGGTTCATGGGAGAGTTTCTGGAAACCTCCTTCTTTGCGGTGGTACAAACCATAGTTTCCTGTATCTATGGAATTTGTAGCGACCCCCAACAAATAGGACCTGCATTCCCATAATCTTCCCATTGGGTTTCTTATGGTAGCATGAGAATAGTATCCAGTATTCCTTACCTCAAATCAATCCACATCGCCTTAGAACATAGTCATAAGTCAGCTAATAAAAATTGGCCTCCAACTTGGATTCAACATGGTTAGCGTTGACGTGAAAAATCAGCTGCTTCCTTGGGTCAAATCAGGTACCTCTGCAGCAGGGAGACGCCGTTTTCTTTTTAGGCCAAGACCTTGGAAAGTTGGAGACCATCACGCGGGCGCTTGGAAGATGTACCGCGTGAGCCAGGTTTCACAACATACGTTGATTGATGATTGGTTATTAAAAGATTTGTAATACCTGGCTGTTGGGAAGGATTATAATCCATAGCAGGAAAACCTATCAAGCAACTTATGTAGGGTTCATATTTACTTGCCAACGTTCATGTTTTGTCTTTTAATGATCGATATGACATGCATGGACGCATATGGGTTGGAGATATCCGGATCTTATCTTGTGAGGGGCACTGGCATTCAATTTATTAGACTTGTTTAAAGGCAGAAGATCAATATGGCCCTATCATTCAAGCACGATGTTGAAATCGAAGCTTTAGATCAGGATTCCTAGATCAGTACAAGTTACCTACACGTAGGTCATACACATATATATATATATACATATATATATATATATATACATATTTGGCTCGGTTGCATTGATGATATCTATTCAAGCCAAGCGATGATAACTTAATGCATCTTGCACACGGATTGTCATGGCAGCCATGGATGTTCATATGGCTACGCTGCGTGCTGCTACGGGACCCATTCCCCTTCCCCTTGATTTGCAGCCTCACGTTTTAGGTGATCGCTGTCATCACTGGATCACGCTGGAGTCTGAGTGGCTTTGGAGAGCCAAGCTATTTACCAGAAGCCAAGCTAGGACAGTTCGATGTAAAGCCGTTTGAATGTGAACAGCTCCCAGCTCTTACATCCCTTAAGCGCACATTTTTTTAGCAATGCAGAGAATCTCGCAGCATCCACAGCTGCATCCATTGTTAGATGGGTATAGACCTGGCTATTTGCTGGAGAGCATGCCGGGACGAGAGATGTGATCCACTTAGAATGAACAATTTCAGGATTCCGCCTCACAACAATGTCAGTAAAACAAGAATAAACCACCCATATGTTGATATTTTTTGATGGATTATACCACCCGGTCATGATGAAATGAGGGATGGTTTACTATTGCCTAATTTCCTTACGAACATTATGTTAGATGTTTTTGGAGATGTTTTGCCTTGCGGTACTTGGATCTGATTGTTTCACCCAGCGAATCATGATCATCAATGGATATGTCATCCAGTTCTACATATGTGTGCACATGTGAACACGAAGATAGATGAGTATGGGTCAACATTGGCTAGGTACCGTACATTTCCATGGTTGGTAGAAATGACCCGTCCATTTGCGATCGCCCCGAGCCTCACATATAATTCATCCAGATTTTGTTTGCACCTATGGGTATCCCACAATTATCCCATAACCCTATCAAGAAAAACCATCTAAAACCCATCAAAAAACATCAACCATCAAACCACATCAAAAACAAAAAAAACAACATCAACCATCAAACCACATCAAAAACCCATCAAAAAACAGCAACCATCAAACCACATCAAAGCCCCGTCGCCAACACCACATCAAATACCCATCAAAAACCAATGTTTTCTTTTAACCACCTACTATGATTGATGGACGTGCAGATCCCGCCACTATAGTCCCCCCTTGTCACAACACGCCAAGGCCGGTGACCAAAGGCAGGAGGCAGATCCTGCAGATGGAGCTCCGCAATCGCTTCGAGGCAACCATCTTCAACCATATATGGCTATGGCTCAAAAATATTAAGCCTATAATTGGTTGGTTTATATGAATTTCCCATTAAAAATGACCATTAAAAGTGGTACCATAATTTTGACCCATACCCATATACTTGTGGTGGAAACAAGATAGTTTGTTTCTAATTAGAGAACTTTCTTTGCATGGCAGCAAGGATTGCCCTTTACCGCAGCGAATGAAAAGTGAAAATTGTAGATTAGTCGACTATTAGCCAACTTACATCTTGGGGGCCCTTCGTGTATGGAATCCCTCACATGATTCCATTCCACTGGATTTGATCGCGTCAGGAGCCGCCCCGTCGAATTTGGCGGAAAAAAGTCACCAGCGATCGCGAGGGAGCGGGAGAAGGTGGTTTGGAGCTATGGTTGTATCCATATCAGTGAATTTAATTACCTATTTTACAGGAAGAGCCAAGAAACCACGAATTGAGTTGCCCAACCGCATTTTCGTGGATTAGATCTATTTCATTGCACCATTTCAATAGACAGCAGATGTTTGCTGTTTGTTTCAGAATGATGATTGAGCCATGTTCCAATTGCCGGGTCTCCGCAAAGGGTACAAAACCATTCCTGGCACTGTGCAGATGACTGAAATGGCGCTGCCACCTTTGCCGTTGGCCGCAATGCCCAAGCTGATAAGATATCCCTACGGGATATCTGCAGATTGGAATCGCATTCTACTGCCTAGTGGACCCAGATGTTGAGTGACGGTTACAAGATGTTACAAGCATCTAGTAAATCGAGATACACAGCAACAAGATTTGGGGGGTCAACCTAAAAGATATGGGATGATATGGGTATGATATATATATATATATAATTATATATATATATAGTTGTATGTTGATATTTAGTATAGATCCTTTATATTATAACCGCATCTACAGCTAGTTTAATTTCAACCAGTCCTTTCTTGGGCCTCCAGTTAACCCCCCCTTCACTCCACATGATATTTGTTGTTATTGAGTACCACTTGATGTAATGAATCCAACTTTTTTGGCTTGGAATCAAATAGAACTCCAAGCAAGACCCTCAAGATTCAATCGATTCATGTTTGTTGGATCGGAATTGATGGTATCCCATGTTTCAATCCTAGAACGTTGATTTTTTCCATGAGACCTGCCGAGCGCTACGTGACCTGCCACTTCTCCAAGCAACGTTTCCCACAGCCGTCCTTTGTCCCATCCATCCCAGCCATGGCCTTCCAGTGGCAAAGCTCCACCAAGAAGGTGGTCACAGGGAGTGCTGATTGGAACATGGCTACAGGATGTTACAAGCACAACGATGTGGAAACCTTGGTTTCTTGGAACTCCAGTGAATGACTACATTATTTTCAATGACTACATGGGATGACTATGGATTACTGAGTACTGTATTTTTGGGCAAATTGTAGATAGGTACTCTCAATTTGTCCACTTGTGAAAAAAGGGGTGTATGCCAGTTGCAGTAAATAAAACTATGATAGACCCTTCTTTGGGTAGACTGCTTCTCAATTGAGTAGCCCTTGGAGAATTGATTGTATAGCCATGTGTTTTGTTTGCTGGACATGTCAGATTATCCATGGTGCCGAGAGGTCTACCTAAATTTGAGGTGATAGTAATTCATTTTCTAACAAACGGTGGTAACATATGTGTAATTATGTATATAACATTATACAACTGTATACAATATACCATACATGGATGATTTGGAATGGACAATGTCCTAAATTCAAAAGCAAAACCCCTTCCCCCATCCACTTCTATCGCAAGTAACAATTTTGGGCTATACTGCACTCTGGTCAAACCCACGAAAATTTAATCATAGTAGTCCACATCACATTCGAACAAACATCATATATATATATATTGTTTGATATTGTTTGCTGATTTTCTGATCATCGATGTTCATTTATTTTTATATTACTATATATCATTGCAATGAATTATCATGTGTTTCTCACTTTGTTTCATGGCTTTCCATCGAAGACCATGCAAGACTATCCCCATGGCCACGCTCCGCAAACATACGTCGCGAGGTGATCAGGTCACCGTGCCGAGATGGCCTCGTTTTATCCCAAGAAAGGCAACGAAGGCGGAGTTTCCAGGGTGTGGCAACTGGGTCTGTCCAACCAGGTGTAGCTGCGCTGAATTATCCGGCTGGGAGGGAGCGTTTGGGAGCACATGATAGTCAAGATATCAATAGATATCATAGAATGACTATTATATTTATAATGTTGGAACTCAGATGTGCCTCATTTTCAGACATACCCAAGTGATCCTAATCTGAAGTCATTAGAAGTGGACGGACATTGTTCAAGCCAGATGCCAAATGATGCAAAATCTGTCATGTGTTTTTTGTTTGAAGTTGGTGGTTGCAAGCACTTAGCTGTACTTGTCCATGAATTCTTCTAAGGGTAGATGAAACTTTATTTATGTGTGTTTGGGATGGCTTGAAGCCATTTCAACATTGGGAGGGGTTTTCTTGGGCACAGCGGAATGGTCCAAGGTTAGAGTGCTCAGGTCCATGATTTGCCATTTTTCTTACAGCTTTTATCATGATTGCATCCCCATACCTGTCAATAATAGTTACTTCACTGCATATAATTATGTACATGCAATTCCTTGTACATGTACATCTAATTGTCCCAAAGAGCATATGTCACATGTCCTATTTTGGCAGATAAATTTGATAAAATAGATAAATCACTGGAGAGATCCTTGCAGCCAAATCTGATGTTGCGTGGCCACCCACTGGCCGCAGGCGGCGGTCCGCTAGATGCAGGGCGTGCCCGAGAGCCTGGAAAACACAATGGGGTACTAGCGCTTGGAAACTGATGGAAATCCGTGTATTCTCTTTGGTAATCAAACCAATAGAAAAGCCCCCAACTACATTGAGGTTCCAATGGGAAAATCATTTATAAATGGGTGATTTTCAAGTGCCAAGTTTGATTACCAGAGGGTAGACATTTCATAAACATTTTGAGGTTGATTTTGAACATTTAAAGTATCATCTTGAGGTAATCGAAATATTAAAACACATTTAAAGTGCCGGTTTGAACATTTTGAAGTTTTGAAGAACAGTTTTGAGATGTGTTTTTTTTAGCCAGGCAGGTCGAATGCCAAGGTGGCCGCATCGCTTCGCTCCGGTGCAGCCCGCCAGGTGGGGCCTACGTTTACCATGGCGAACGTTGGTGAACATACTTTCGTTAACATTTGGGTTCTATGTATTACACATGTCCTTCAATTTCTAGGGGACTGAGGGTCAAGGTAGTTCCAAAATCTTCAAAAGTGTCGGTCTCCGTAGGAGACCTTGGCCAAAAAAGCTGCCAGTCCTCCAACGCACGGTACCTCTGAGGTGTTTGGAGTGTGGGAAAGACCTGTGGTAACGGCAGTTGGCTGTTCATCCTCCTCATCATCATCACCACGACCACCACCACCACCACCATAATAATAACAATAATAATAATAATCATCATCATCATCATTATCATCGTTTTCATCGTTTTCATCGTTGTCATCAGGTTTATCGGATCAGTGTCATTATTCTGTTTAGTCCTGTCCACCTAATGTCAACCATCCTCCTGGAACCGTGCTCTTTTAGTATTGGGATATGATATGTTGATTTTGAGGGATAGGATTAATATATCCACTATCTTCCCATTAGATCCCCATTAAATTCCCATTCTATGGCACCATCGTGTTTCTAAGTTGAGTTCATTCCCAGAATTGATTTATTGGAAATTCTGCAGGAAACCCGTAGATTTAGGGTTGAAAACCCCGGTTTCCGCTAAATTTTCCCACAAGTCAATCCATTGATATCTGATTTATCCATATCCCATGATTTTCATGATACGTCTCCATCGCCTAGGCCAGCCCAGCTGCTGCACAGGGCCTTGATCGCCAAGGCACCCTTTGTTGTTTCATCTTGCTTCAGTGGCCATCCCCCAAAAAAAGGCTGGGAGTGATCATACGAAGGGATGGTCAGAAGCCCAGGAAATCCAAGACCCATCAATCAAAGCACGAGGGTTTCTTTTTTATACTCATGATACCGTATAGTGAGTCAACCTTGGATGGGTAGTTTCGTAGTTCATGTACTGCACTAAATTGGGGATTTACAATTAGCAGCTTATGTTTATTTTGCAGCGTGTCCAATGTTGGTGATAAAATAACGCCATAGAAAGGGATGTTCCATATCTCAACAATCATGTTACTGGTGCCCGCCACAGAGCAGCACAGGAAAACTCCTCAGACGACGTGCTGCGCATTGCAGAGGAGAAGCTTCAGGTGGGCTCAAACCAGTTCGCTAAGCTTACAGAAACTTACAGGAACGCCCCCCCCCAAAGACGATAGGTAAGTTGGTTCAGAACTAGGTTGACCTCGCTTATAATGGCTGTACATGCGGTTGTATGGATTTATAAGTAAATTATGTCTTTCGGGGTCCATTCCTGCATGTGGGGATGGGTCAAGAAACTTGTGAAGCAGCAAAAGTATTGCTTCAGCCAGCAACCACTGGGGGGTTCAACCACAAATCTGGGAATATGAAGCATATTTCAGGATGGATCTAGAAACCAATGGGATTGGGAGAGGTCCAAGGAGCTGTAGCCTCTGCCTGTTTTTTTACCATGCTGCAGTAGATGGAACCCTTTTTACCCGTCCATGTGATTGGCAGAAGATTGAAGTTATATTATGTTATATTAAGTGGGTATATGTTCGCACCATTGCTGTAGTAGTGGAGATTAAAGATTTGCTTATTAGGAATTTGCTGTTTTGGCATTTATTGAGGTACTGTAACAGGGTTTTGACGCATAGTCATGCCATCTTGCCCACCAAAAAAAATCATTGGCTAATACCAACTTTTTCTGGTTCCTACAATTAGCACCCCATCAAAATGGAATTGATCAATAGAAAACTACGTAAACTGAGTCAAACTGTCCCCAGTGGTCCCCAGCATTTCTCAGGAATTAGATGCCAACAGCTGCGCCACAGCTATCCACAAGGCACCGAGTTCTTGGTTTTCGGGTTGCAAGTTGGAGACTGAAACAAGGGTAGCCCAACAGCTTTTGGAGATTTTATTTTTGTTATTTTACGGATTTTTATTGTCCATGTTGTATATTTTGTCCGCATGATCTCATGGGAATCAACGAACAACAGCAAGATTCAACCAACCAGTATTGCCTAAAGAAATTGATGAAAGCTTGCTGCTTATCAGGTGGCACAATTGTGCCGCAAGAGGAGTGCCGCCGCCGTAGGTTGGGGAAGCCCAGAAGTAACTGGGATGGAGTATCTCAAGGAAAATGTATCGATACTCTATAGCTTTTACAGCTGATTTTAGGTTTGAAAAAAATGCTAATTTGATGTTCCATGTCCAATCCTGGAAATGGAATGATGATGACTGTTGACGAACATGTTTAGGTACGGTTGAACCAACCAATGTGATCCGCAAAATGAGTAAATATGCATGCGTATATGGATGATTTGACTGATAGCTGGTATGTCAGTATGTCCGAAACATGGGGAAGTGCAAACAATGGACCATATAAGCAGCCAGTGGATAACCAATGTTCGGTCATAGCTTCACTAGTTTGCTTCTCATCAGGTTTGCTACAATTCATCTACCCTAGTTGCTTTAGATTCTGTCCAAATATAGCAGCTTGTAACATTGTATGAATATTATACAGTATATATATATATACATTATGGATGCATTTGACGAATTGCTGTCAGTTTGATCTTGGATTATATCTCATGGTTCTTTCAGCAAAGTGGTTCGCAGATAAAATACTCCATGACAGTCCAACGGTTCAGCTGGGATGAGTTAAGATGAGTCAAAACCATTTCAAAATGGTAGGACTGGCCCATCAGTGTCATTTCAATCCTGTGCATGAGTGTTTCTTGATTCAATGCTCTTGATTTTGCACATCATTGAGGAATAGCGCCAAGCACTATGCCAAGCAAAACAAACCATTCCTGTCACACGTCCCACCGGTCCACCAAGGGCGCGACCCTCGTCTTTCGGAGCTCTTGCGCTTGGCGCTTCCTCTGAGCACCGCTTGGAGCTCACGTTGGGAACCCAAGAGCTGCGGGCTGAAACAGGTGAGCCCTCGAGGGGTCTGCGGTGAGCGCAAAACATGATATTGAATATCGCAAAAATCGTCAAGATATTTGGGATAAAATCTTGAGGGATTACTATCCATGTCTTGAATCTTCAAGATATATGGGGTAAAATTCATATAGATATAACGGGGATACAATCCTTTGTCCATGGAACTGGGAATATCTTATATGCTTTGAGTATGTATTGATTATATCTATATATAGACATGAAAGATCTAAATTCTAGGTTTGGGGTTGAGTTTTATTTTTTAGCCTCCAGTATTTGGCAATTTTAAGAGGGAGCTTTATAAATTAAGCCGGGATCATTCGGGATGATGAAGTGAATATGAGGGTGTTTCATGGTTCACACAGAAAGGGCTCCCAAAGTTATGCTTGTGGGTTTACAACCACAACTGTAAATAAATCCACCATCCAACAGTCATTGTATTTATATAAAAAGGAACTGTTCTATCTACGTCGCACCTTGCTGCAGAATATAAAGAACTTGTGTAGAGAAAAATTATCATGACTGGGTTGGTGGATGGTAAGTTCAAAGGGGCCTAAAAAAGATCTGTTAGAAAGTGAAGGATTGTTGAACTCGTTACAGTATCTATTACCATGAAATTCCACAGGGACTCAAGCAGCAAAACAATGACATTCAGATCAGGGCCAAATACTACAGCAGAGCTTAGCTTCTGAACCACATTGTTGAGAGCTTCTGAACCCGCATCTGCCCAGAAACCCGCAAAGTGGTGTCCCCCAGTTCTAAGTTAGTCTGTAAATTCCATTAACTTCAGATATACAGTATCTACCATAAACCACTGTAAAACTAGAAGTAAACCAAGCTATCTACGGGCCAAACTCAATCACATCATCCATCAAATATTCCATATATCATATATCCTGTGAAGTACCATATTCCATCACATCATATTCCCATATGTTTTTTTCATATTTTCCCATAATATCCACACATTGCGAAGAAGTACACCCTTTTCGTCACTTCTGCGCGTCATGACATCCTCAGGCCAGTTGTGTCATGTGGTCTCACCGGCTGGTGGGTTGGACAACTGGAGGATGAAGTTGGATGGGAACTGATCCAAAAGTCTAGGGAACGGGGATGAAAAGTTTACGGAAACGTGGAGAATAAGGTCTTTTTCTGGAAGTAAACCTTTCGTTTGATTCGGAAGAGAATGGTGCTTTCTTTGGATAACCAAATTGAAGTTAAGCCAACTTAGCAGAGCCGCAACCAACCAGTTGTTCTATCCCTGCAGGTATGGTGGACTCATGTTTATGAGTGTGTGTACGACTCACCTTGTACTTCAAAGCTACCATTTCGGGGGTCACGCAAAGCAAATCCCGGATCAAGAAGGTTACTGTGAAGGTCCGGCCTAGTTGTTCAAAGTATCTGCACACATGTACAACAGAAATCATTGTACTTCTTTGAAAACAAGGTTATAATGTTAGTAAAGCAATAACAAACCTTATATTTTGATGGTTCATACCACCCACGTATGGTAAGTTTGGAGATGGTTTACCAGTGCTTTACTAACATTAAATACCTTTCTACGCAATACATCTAGGGTTGTCCATGCTTGTCCCAAATATGTTCATAGATCGGTTGAAACCAGCGAAGGTCTTTGTCAACTTCGCCAGGTATGGTCCATGGCCACATTATCCATGGGAGGCCGGCCCTGCCAAGTGTGGTTGTCAGGGAGCGTGCACTGAAGGCATCAAGCCAAAGTTTTCAGGGTGCTTCATATGCTGGCTGAATTATGATGACCCGGCAGGCGGAAGGGACTGCATATGAGTAAGAGTGCAGCTATAGGCAATGTCCTGGTCGGTTTCATTGGAATAGTGGCGAGGGATTTTGCCAAGCTGAATCCATTTGTGTGGTTTCTGTAGTTTAGGGGGTGTAGGGATTACTTCCAAGCAGGTCTTGACTTCGCCACCCTAGGTCGCAGTCAGCAACTGCTTGTCGGGTGCCCAGCTGGTTGCTGGTTATATTGCTTAGACGGGTATAAACAATATGTAGAGAAAGCAACCAAAAATGGGGTGCAATTCAAGAAATTGGGTGGCACGAAATCAAGAAATCATGATGCATTATACAAATTGGTGTAATAGAGCCTGTTATGACCTACAAAGCGGGAATCCAGCTCTGAGACCACCATAAGATTTGGTGACAAAGGGTGATGTTCATCTTAAAACTCCGCTTTCAGGTTGGTCAATGATACCTCCAGCCTGGAAATCCACCTCAAACCGCTAAATCATCCATCAACTAGCAAATGGAGTCGGCTCACGCTGATTTATGCTAGCTTGAAGGTAAAGTCAGATTAGCAACTGGCAGGGCATAAAAAAAAGCGCAGCATGACCATACAGGAGTGACTCCTATCCTCAGGAATGCTTGGCCGTTGCATGTTTCCAAGCGACCTGCGACAGCCTGCCATGCCGAGGATCAGGTTTGCCTCGTCTTTGGTGAAAAGCTGTGGGAAGGAGTCCCGCAGGACGCGGCGGTGTTGATCCGTGATGCCATGGGTTGGTAAAAAGATGTGGGAAATCTACATGTGACTATCGAATGGGTGCAACTTGAACACATGATCTGACGTGCACATGTTTACTTGTGGATGTGTGACGGAGTCCTGGCGATAGAGTATTGGTTTGGAATTGTGGGTCGGATACCATGTTTTATTACTCATGTTTATTTTTGCACATTCAGTGTTTTCTATGATGGAGATATATGTGTAGGAAAACGTGTTGCATGTTCTATCATGTACCACCCTTCATCAAAGCGCATAACCAGGAACAAACAATGTGCAATTCGGACCAAGTTTCTCGGAGTGGCTGCGCCTTTGAAAGCTATCAAGGTAAAGGTCCATAGCCACTATCCCGCAGAATGGGTGGCTCATTCGCCGTGTGTGAACTACCCAAGTGCTGGTCTTTTTTTAATACCCACACAACACTGCTCTAATAAGACACATGAGTTCATGGATGCCGAGACTTCTCTGCAGCGCGGAAAATACCCATACAACACAAACCCACAAGAGACCTGGTAGGAGAATTCCCCCCTGACCAGAGATTTGTTATCTTAAAGTGTCACCAGGACTTATCCACCTTTGCTTGGGCTTTGGCAGCCGGAGGGCCCAGGGACACCAGTGTGCCAAGGGTTGTGCCAAGTGTGTACTTGAAGGTAAACCCTTAACTTGGCCAATACTTGGAGAGATACATCCCTACCATCAAATGCCATCCAGATAGGGGATGTCGAACCTGTTTTTTTTGTGTAAATGTCGTATAAGCCCCATTGGCTAGGGTTAAACTATCATAAACCATAGTTATTGGAGTTATCAACCACATGTTGTTTTAACGGTGCCCCACATTGTACCATACTTGGATGGAGTGGGTTACACAACCAACCAACCGCTTGGTTAGGCAGTCCAGATGATTGATTTCAAATGACTTCACGATTTCTCTGAACAGACCTCTGCGAAGGCACTCCTGGTGGACAATCCCAGTTTCGATGTCATCATGAGGTGCATGAGGGGTGATTTCATAGGGAACAAACCCGGTAACCCGCTGGAAAGATGACAGCTCCCAATGATAGCCGGTGAAGATTCGCTGTTATTGGTGGTTGTTGATGGTTACTTCATGGTTGGGTCACTTGCTTTTTTTGTCAAGGGATAGCCTGCAATCTATTTGGGTGTGTCTGAA
Source organism: Symbiodinium sp. clade C Y103 (assembly GCA_003297045.1). NCBI lineage: Eukaryota > Dinophyceae > Suessiales > Symbiodiniaceae > Cladocopium > Cladocopium sp. clade C. The sequence continues at coordinate 138,306 of BGPT01000022.1, forward strand.
AATGATGTGTACTAAAACGTGTTGCCAGTTCAATAAGGAACCTGGGAAAGCAGTGGATTTAATGGGGTACCCGACTTTCAGACAACCAATCTTGGGAACTTCATTTAGGGGATCAAACAATTCTCTTTACCTAAGACTTAGGTGCGGGCCTGTTCCTAGACCCTTTGACTGTTTAGGAGGGGGTCTACAAACAAGATGTGAGAAAAAAAAACATGCAAACCAAATAACTTTAGTTTAATGACTTTCAATTTTTGTTCAACTTCAATTGTTCAAACCAAATCTGCCACCAAACCAATGGAAATAAACATCAAAAACCGGGACATCACGCTCCACAAGCTGGAGCGAAGTTTGTTCAGGGAGGGTTCTGTAACCCCAAGCCACGTTTATGTCATTTATGTCTATGACAAGCCAAACAATGCAGCCAATTAAAGCTATGATATAAAGGATTGTTATATCATATAGATATTAAAATTGATATATTTGGATATCCTTTATGTCATTATATCTCCCAATCATTCTCAATCTATAATTGGTAGATGTCACCTTTGCCTTCGCCAGGGCGTCCATGGAACGTCTCACAGAGTTTGGAGTACAGGATCGGACGATAAAGGGCAGGTTGTGAGGGCAACGGTTTCATAAAGGATTCACCACCATAATCATGCAATATATATCACCCACTGGAAAATGGTGATTAAGCAACGGAAATGATGATGATTCAACTAGGGAATATTGAATGGTGATTTACTTGGATTTAATTGGAATGATATCATTGAGTATTTGTGAAATGGTGGTATCATATCCAATGTTTATTTGTGGAATGATGAGATCCCACCATCCCAATTAATAAGATATTATAGAATATGGTGAATTATAATGAACAGTGATTTAAGGGGATGTTGATTGGAATGTTGATATGAACTGGCATGAAACACCAACTTATACAATGTGTGTTGGATGTGTTTAAGCATAGGGTATCCCTTCTCATGGCCATGTTCATGGAAAACCATTTTCAGCCAAACCCTAATTGTGTATATAATTGTTTGGTTTTTAAAGATTCTGACTGTAGATATCCAGTGTAAACCGCAGTTGACCTAGATACCAGCCGACTTGCCTATCTTGGATGTCCTTTTCCGTCAAAATGGGTTTATTCAAAGTTTATGACGTTGATAAGATATGAACATTTGCCCAGAATCTAGTTGCAGATGCAGGAAAACGCACGTTTTGGATGACGTGATATCTACCCAGAGCATCCCATTAATAAGTACAAATTCTGTTTTCATACCCACCTGATTGAAGTAAGACTTCAAACTGATTGGCTGTTTTTGGCGCTTTTTCGAATTCTGTCCTTTGCCAAGAATAAACTATTATATGATATTATATGTATAAATATATGTATATATAATTATATAACTATATATGTATGTATATATATATATATGGGTTTGTCTGAAAATTGGATAATAAAAATATCCCATGGTGTATCATCAATTTCACTATTGCTATAGCCATTTTGGTGGATTTGATCCATGCGGGCCGACCTGGGTGGGAAGTAGGATAATCATCAGAATCTTCAAATCTGCTAGAAGCGGTTTATTTATGAGATTCATTCTAACCTATTCAGATCATCCAGTTGTAAGTGGATTAGCCATAGTTTTTTTGTGTGGCTTAGATCATGGTATATTTCCCAATTGGGGGGTTTTGAAAGCAACCATGGCTATTGGCTATAGCCATTAACAACTCCAACATCGCCCATATGCTCCTGGCGCCCCCCGCGTAGGACTTAGCCATCACAGCCTGGTCCTTGACGAAGCTTCTGTACAAAGAGCGAAGACCCATGCTGACCGCAGCACTGGCAATGTTGAGTGGTATCCACTTGGGATTGTGAGAAGTTTATGAGTTGGAAAACCCTTGGAAAACCTAGGAAAACCCGGACAGCCTTGGAATTTTATTGGAAAACCATTGGAAAACCTGAGAAAGCCCGTACAGCCTTGGAATTTTATGCGAAAACCCTTGGAAAACCTTTGGAATTTCATGGGAAAGCTTGGAAAAACCCCAAAAACCCTCCTCTAATCATCTATGGCAATTGAAAATTAACCTTTTGTAGATGATTTTCCCATTGAAACCTCCAATTTGTATAAGATTTTCCATTGCCAGGTTTGATTATCGCATGGTAAATCCATTAGTTTAAAAATGCAAGTTCAGAGTTCGATTTGAATCAGTATTTGCAGAAACGTGGCCAAATGGGACCACTATTTGAGGATCTTTGAACTCTTTGTTGGCTAGGAGGATCTGGATCCCCAAACCCTTTGAGGTTCAAGGTCTAAACTTTTTTCTGGAGGTTTGGCCCTTTACATTTTGGACTAGGACAACCTTGAGCCACAAAAAATGGAAGTTCCGGGCTGCATTTTCTAAATCACATGTTTTCTGGGGTTTGTCTCTTTGTTCTTGTCAAATGTTTCTGGAGGTTTGGCCGAAGACATTTTTGACCAGAACGATTTTAAACCCTTGGCCCCTGGAGATTTATGGCCTAAAATGTTTCTAGTCAAATAATTGGCCCTTTGGAATTTTTGCCTCAAACACCTTGGCGGTTCAGGGCCAAACATTTTTTCAGTCACATGTTTTCTGGTGGCGTGACCTTGGAAAGGGTAAACAACAGCTAATCCCTTCCCTCTAGGACTAAACAACACTAAATTGAAACCCTTTTAGTATCGGACCTGTTCATTTTTGGGGCCGCCTGTAGGGTATATATTACTTGGAGGAACATCCCACTTAGGAACAAGCTAATGAGCCTGGTTGAGAAGTCTCAACTTTTGGATCATCCCATGTTTAACAGGTTTCAAACCCAGAGTTACGTACGAATCAAATGCGATCCGTACTTGGGTGTGCAGTTTGGGTGAGAAAGATGGGTACATTGTTATAGGGCCTTTCCTATAACAATATATAACCCGCATAACTGTGGTTAAATCATGTTAAATCCTACCATTGAGTTCACTGGAACTGCTCCTGGGATGGGAACGCCCTGATGGCCAGGCCATTGCGCAGGAAAGCATTCTGAAACTCAAGGCAGACAGCGGGGCACCAGGGCAGTTCTGGCTCTGTGGAAGATCCCCAGTCGTCACCATGGCTTAACCTATGCTAAGGCATGGTCTAATGACTTGGATGGTGTGGGGGTAACCCCATGACTTCGGAAATCTCCACGACTTGGCTTCTGGTTTGAAACACCACCCTCCAAGAATCCAACCGCAAGAGAAAATTCACCACTTTGTAGATTGTGATTGGCAGATTAATTTCATAGCAACCGCAAAAAGAGAACGAAAAGTTGGAAAATTGAAAATGATGGGAACGCGTTGTATTTGGCTCCCATCCTGGAAATACTGTTCGCCTTATCGTAACGACCGCACCGCGACATTTTCGGAAAGGTCTTTTTCAGGCTGTCCAATGAATATACCCTTTGGCAATTCAACGTAGTTATGGGAAAGCACCATATGTTCAAGAGCTCAATCATCATGTTTATCATCTCTAAATGGGCCATGGCTTCCACCGCAAACCGTTCAATAACCAGAGGGCATTACATCCCATTACATCCCATTAAATACATTTCAATCTCCATCAAATACCAGATCATTTATCCAGAATATTGCCAGAGCCTACCAAGCTTAATTTTTAGGATTCCTCTAAATTTCTCCGGAACCAGGAGTTTGGCGGTCGAAACCTCTCGAGCATCTCTTGGGCGAGGGGGCCCAACAAGGGCCCCAGAGGTTGTGCCTGTCACAGGCCGTTGGTTTCTGTTGGTTTAGATTTGTTGACCTCGAAACAAAGCTGACATCTAGTGAAAGGTGGTGCCACCTGGTTACAAGTTGGTCTGTTGGTTGTTTTAGACTAGATAGCTACGGAAAGTTGCAAACACCATGAAACTGAGTTATTTCAGGTCGCGACATTCACAGTTTTCCATGACAGATGAACATTCGAAAAGGTAGGACTGTGGAAGCATCCGTCTTGCTTGGGCTGCCCAAATTATGGTCAGCCTTGGCCATTTTCCAGCTGGAGCTCAACGGATCCAAGCTTTGAAGGTCACGACCATGGTCACAGATTCGACATGTCTTGATCCCATGCAATCATCCATTTTTGGTGGGGGCGAAAACATGGGAAAACCTATTTCTGTGTAGTTATAGTCATTTATAGACCTTACTTTCCCTGTATTTCATGATGCCGCAACCAAGCAGCATGTTTCATCATTGCAGAGTCTTCAACCTCCGCGCCTCGAGACCCGATGGCCTGGTTTGGGTGGTTTCTCTTCCTGTTCGCGGCAGCTTGGATCTTGGTGCAGGTCACTGCCTGTGACGGGACCAAGTTGCAAGGACCCTCCAAATACCACAAGGAAATGGTAGAAGTATTCAAATTATGGCGGTAAAACACCATCTTTGAGGATACTTGGAGGGTCTCGGATCTTAGCGTAATGTCAGGGATTTAGAATTCTTCCCCATTCGTAAAGCTGACTTTGTCCGCAGCTTCTTTGGGTATGGAAAAAAAACTTTTGATTTGTCTGCAATATGCCAAGAAAAATGATTGTAGAATGCACATTATATGATCTTCAATTCTTCCCTGTGCATGTCATGTGTTTCCCATAGTTTGCATCGTCCAAACTTTGGTTTTAGGGGGTGGGCTAGTGATGATCTTCAAACCTTGGTGTGATTTGTTTCAAAGAACATCGATTTTCTAAAGCGGTGGCGCTTCATTGAAAAGATAACGCCCCCAAGAAGAAAGTAGTCCTGGTCCAAAGGTTTTTGGTGTTACCCCAACAGATGGGTGTTCGATACTGTTGTACATTAAAAGAATCACCGAGGATCTTCTGCTGATTCTTTGGCTTTGCTTCGGAGATCTGGTCTCTTGGCGGTCGACAGTGGTCCAGTGGTGGCCCTTCAGCTGGGTAAACCATGTAATGTAATATTATGTAATGCGATTTGTCAAATGCAGCAATGCAATATCGCCAAAAATGGAATCATCATGAAATATCACGTGTAAAATATTGTTGTTTTTTGCGGGGTATCAAAGGTATTCCAATATCTGCCATGCTGGTTGCACGCGCAAATGCCACAGGTTGCAGGGACAAGGCATTTTCAGAGACTTTCTCGATGAAATTGGCGAATTCTTGTTGGGGTTGTGGGATGATCTCTAAAGCTAGTATAACTTGACAATCATAGATGATATTAAATAGGAACCAAAGATCAGTGAGGTATATATCACAATACCAGTTGCAACTCGTTGTATTCGTACTACTGTAGGCATCCACTCCCATTCAGTTCCAGTATGGGGGTTCCAATCACATGGTCTTGGCTTGAAAATCCATCAAAATCCCATTGCCCGAGGCAAAAGTGTGGGCGCACTGGCGCGCAGAACATGCCCCCAGAAGGTTGCGGGTGTTTTTGAACAGCACGCCGCTTGGGGATGATGTTGGAGCTGTGGGGCAAGAAGACCTTGGGTGGCTATACTAGAGTGTAGCTGGAAGCTTCATGAAGTTTCCATTGAATTTAATTTGGATAGATTCTAGTTTTTGAACGTTGCGATAATCCCAGACAGGTTTGGTTACCCCAAGGGCACTTTTAGAGTCTAGAGGACCGTCTCATTTAGAAACACTATGTAGCAGTCAATATTCTTGCTCAATAAATCCTCAAAGTGGGTTATCCCTCGTGTAACCTGGGTATGACCCCAATGACTAGCCACTTGCTAAGCGGGATGCCCCTCTACGTAACCTTTGTTTCTGGATTACTTTCAGCCACTAAGATTTGGCTTCGATGGATTGCTGAAGACGTTTCACTGTCACAGCGTTTCGCCAGAGGGAGAGGTGCGAGGCGCGGTTCAGAAAGGGGAGCTGCGCTATGCTGCGGAGCTGGGGGCTGTTGGGATGATGGAATTGACAGTGTTGGGAGCACAAAACTATATCAAACAAGGAATTTGCAGAAGCATGGGAGATGAAGAGCGACACTATCCAGTAGGGGTGTATGTATGTATATATATATATAGATAGATATAGATGTATAAACACGTATCAGATACAAGCTGCATTGTTTTGGGGTTGGTGTTCTACTCATGTGTGATCCACCATCCACGCTTGGTATGATGAATCTCCTTGGGTAGAATGACTGCAGTCTGTTTGAGTCGGTTGAAGGTCCCAAATATCTGGGCTTAGTGCTTTAAGTCAATGGATTGGTTAATGGGACATTTTACAGGAAACCCCTATATTTCATGGGGATATATATCCATGGTTTCCTGTAGATTTTCCCTTAAACCAATCCCATGATTAATGTACTCTTTTGACTTTCCAAATCTAATGATAGCTTCAGCAAGTGGTCTTGAGAATTTGGGGGCTGCTTTGCGTCTTAATCTTTATCACGTCGCCAAACCGGACGGTGTAACGAACTACATCATTGCATGTGTAATCTGATTGTGAACCACACTAGATGTTTTCAGCACATCTTGGTGCGCCCAAACATTTTGTTGGTTTGCTTGTTAAGCCAGTAACTATAGGATACTATAGGTATTTCATCACCATACACCCTAGCCCTAGTCCCTAGTTGGTCTAGCTACAAACCACCTTGGCAAACTATGGGGCACCGTTCAATCACATGAAATCCCATACAATCCCGAATTCCCATCACATTTTCCTATATAGTGCTAGTAGCTCTTCAAATTACATCTGATTCTCTGTTCGCAGGCTCAATCAAGGCTGAAGCGCCACTACTGGACGACCAGGGAGCTTTGGATGTTCCTTAGTTTGCCACAAAGGAAACATGTGGCAGGGGGGGATTGTGCTTGGATGGTGCCCAAATATCATGGTGTGTATATATCTAGATATACACACACCCATATATAATGGAATATGATACAATGGATATTCAGATAGTTTTGGATCGGTCGAAACCAATGATTCCATCTTTGGGCTGATGAAAATCAGTTTGCCTGCTATGTAGATGTTTACCAATTGGATAGCAGAGTTTGACCCACAGCACATTCTCAGTGCCCAGTCTGCGGATGGCCTCCAGCACTCTTGTTGGACATGAATGGACTTGGTGAAATCTACTGAATGGATCCTCCAAATCCGAAATCTACCCTTTGGTAAACTAACATAGCTATGGAAAATCACCATTTTTAATGGGAAAATCCACTATAAATGGCAATTTTCAATAGCTATGTTAGTTCACCAGAGGGTACATGGATTTTCTCTGGCATCACCAAGGTAGGAGCTGTTGCCCTGCTTCTGGATGGTTTCTCGGCTGCGGTGATAGATTTGGAGATTTCTTTGTTGAGCCAGGATTTTCTGTTTTCACCATGGCCAACCGGCCAATGGGGAGGTAAAAATCTAAAATTAGGTGCACAGGCATCTTAATCCATAGTGTTTGCTATTCCTTTCTTCTGATGCATGAAAGATTCCAACAGCCTGTTCTGGAATTGGATGGCTAAACCACAGCAAGGGCTCCAAGGGAAACGTTTTCATGCAACTATTCAATGAAAAGTACGAGCACGATGAGCAAGAAATGGAAAGCCAGGAACACTGGGATACCCTCTGGTAAGTTAACATAGCTATTGAAAATGGCCATAGAAATACTGTAGTTGATTTTCCCATAAAAAATGGTGATTTTCCATGACTATGTTAGTTTACCAGAGGGTACCATTTGTTTACTCATCATGCAGGTCGGATTGCAAATTTGTTTTCCTAGTGGCTTGATTGGTGAAGACTGTGAGCCGCTGATAAACCCGTTCTTGGTATCCCAGATCTTGTCGGTTTCATCCCCATCACGTACTGTTCACATCCCCATGTTGGTTGTCAGACTGTGAGCTCCCCCCTTGATGTGTTTTTGGTTAGTGATATAAGATAAATTATATAGCTATGTTTTTATTATGCCTTATTAAACATCCAAATCTTCAAATTTCATCAAGCATTGAACACAAATCCAGCAAGACTCCAGACCAGCTCCAACGCCACAAATCCAGTACATATGCATCAACATTCATCACTATGAAACACCCCATCCAAAATCCAATCTAACCTCATGCAATACACTTCCAGATTTCCATGAAAATCCCTTCAAAATAAAACCTATTCATCAAATATCATTAAATATCATGAAACTTTCATCCCAAATCCAATCAAATAGATATAGATAGGTAGTTAATGGTAGATAGACAGATAGGTAGATAGGTATATAGATGGGTAGAAAACCTTTTTGAAAACACCAACGACCCAACCACCCAGCAGATCAACAAACGCAGAGGTTTGACGGGTTTCGCCCTGTGGAGCTCCGGCACCATTGGTTTCGTCACCGCAGAGCTGAGATGCTTGGCGAACTAAGGACGTTTTATACATGTTTTTTTTCCAGTTAGCATGTCCTTTTTGTTGGGAATGTTTACTATTGTTATAGAGTATTATAATGTTTTGTTTGCTTATGTGTGTTCATGGTGTTTTTGTTATTCAAACATGAATAGCACCTATTGTTGTTTAATGAATATGTATATATATATATATACATGCATACAGGTTATTGCCCACATCTGAACTGGGATGCACAACCAAGTAATCAAGCAAATGGGGAAATTGAAGGCCAACCAATAGGGAATGTTTACCATCGGAGGCTACCCCCAGAGAAGGTGCTAACATGGATAAGCCTTGGTTGGTGAAGGGGCCAAGGGCAGTCCAATGGGTTATTTGCTCCCCAACATGTCATTGCAAAGATTTTGAACACCACTAAGCCAACCCAAATCCCGATTGCAAACCAGATGTGAGAAGATTTTGGCTAAAGCAGAACAAAATAACCACAATAGATCAATAAACCACAATTGGGATTATGTTTATAGAAACTCCCAAACAGATAGAAACGTAGTATATAAATCCAATCCTGAAATAGTGATAAATTTTAAGATGTTGTTCCTTTCTTTCACGTGATTCCTACTTGGTGGTTCGTTCATGCTACTTAGAGACTAAGCTAGTTCACTGCATTGATTATAAGTGTACTCACCCAACTTAGTCAATAGTGTATACTTTGATCTACTCTACTAAGTGGGAGTACAAATATACATACACTATTTGAATATGATTATGTAAATATAATATACAGGATATATATATATAATATAGACAGGATTATAAAGGCGTGTTCCCTTCTCAGAACATGAGATTCGTTTGCGGATTTCTGAGCAGCACTTCCCCGGCTGAACAGGTTTTCAGCTTCGAGGTAGTGCCAAGCGAGGTGACGAACTTTTTATCAAGGCAGCAAGGGAATCGTTGCAACCTGGGTATGTGGACATTTCACCAGCAACACGAACAATTGAGCATGAGTTGGGAAAGGGTCAAGTCATTGGGTACCCCAATACTTGGATGGTTAATACTGAAAATAGACTAAAGTCTTTGGTCCCCCTGGTCTCTAATTTTGACCTATACATCCTATATCCATTTGACCAATTTGAATTCAATTTGATCAATGTAAATCTGCATTCAACATGATTGAATCTGGAAAAAAAACGTTAAGATAGACAATGGTTGGCAACCATGTTTAGCTTCCCCATGTGTTCACAATGAGGCCTAGGGTTTTCCGGGATCATCCGCAATTATGTCAGGTGGGGGAAAGCAACAGTTGGATGGTTTCACTGAAAGGGTTCATTTCAATGTTTTAATACATGTGATTAGTTGATACTGTTGTTGTAATATGGAGCAGTGCGTTTGTTTTTTTTTGATACTATTACTGTACATGTTCTTGCCCCCCAAATTCATGTGTTGACTCACGTTGCCAATGGAGCTACACTACTTGTCCGGGCTTGCAGGGCCGTAAACGATAAATCCTTTGGGGTCAATAGTCAGTTGAGAGCCTGCTCAAATGACCGACCAGGCACAGAAAATCATGGTTGAGATTGGGTGAACTACAATTTGATTCCCCACAGGCAGTTCTCGGAATTGTTTTGAGTTATCACGTTGGACTGATTCACAGAAAGGAATAACTCAAATTGCTGGACAATCTCCAATCAGGTTTGGCTTGAGGGGGCTGAATCTCCAATTCTGCTCCGTCTCTACCTTGGCTAGCTGCTTCTTTATGCAACTCACTATCCAGTGTTTTTATTTTTTGCTCAATTTTGGGTGCTGGATCCGTTTCTAAGGAAAAACATGGAAAAACATTCTTTCCTCAATACCTACAAGATGCATAGCATTCATGATTTCAATCCCAGGTTCGGGTTTTTAGCTCACATGGACCCCTAGTTGTGTGTGTGTGTCTTCCGTTTCGCATTGCTGCAGGCTTGGGTGAAGCAACCTCCCAGAATGCCTGAAGCTCGCCATTCTTCAACCTGTGCTGTTGATTTTGTTGTCGAGAAGCTTATGTTGAATTCCATGGAAATTGAAATGAGAGAAAGTACCCTCTGGTAAACTAACATAGCTATTGAAAATGGCCATTTATAGTGGATTTTTCCATTAAAAATTGTGATTTTCCATAGTTATGTTAGTTTACCAAAGGGTACATCCAACACAATGCCCAGCTGCGAATGAGTCTAGAGCTTGCAATGACTTGCGACTCGGTGAACTCGAGGGCCATGATGACCTAAGTTGAGGGATATCCCACGTGTGTTTGAAGGATGGTTGGTCTCTATCATTTGTGATCATTTGTGTGGGATGGCCAGTATACTCAGTACACCTGTTACTAACAAGCAATAGCTCAGTGCAGGTTTATAGTTTATATACCCTCTGGCTATTTGACATAGCCGTGGAAAATGGCTCATTTGGGATGATTTTCCCATAAAAACCTCCATTTAGTTCGGGGATTTTCCATGGCTATGTTAGACATAAGCAGAGGGTACATGGTATTTTCTTCGTGGCAGAGAACCTCCCAGAAATCACCAAACAAATCGTCCCAGGAAGACAAACGCTTGCGCGAGTTCGCCATGTTAGCCTTTGAGTTGTTTCGGGGGCCACGTTCCTTGGCTTCAGTGAGATCATGATGAGATGATTTGGGCGCCTTGTTGATTCCCAGGAAACGAGGGCGACGATCCATACGTCTCGGAGAACTTGGTTGCAGAAGGAGAGCAATTGATGGTTACCATAGCAACTTGCCACGAAATGGGTCAACCCGGGATCAAAACTATATAGATATACCATAAATGGGATAAAATGGTTTAGTGTTTAGTTTAATCAGTTAAAAAAAGGAAACACAATTGCAGGGTGTCAAGATGGCCTAAGATGATTCGCACTGCTGAGTTGGCTAGGATGAACCCTGAATCCAAGAATTGCTTGGAAATCCCTAAAAGAGATAGAACGAATAAAACAACAAAATATGAAGTATAATAGATATCACCTATATATGGACCATTTTGGAAACATGATGAAACATGTTTTTATCTGGGGTTGCTGGTTTAAGACAGCCCTGTGGTCCGCAGCTCTGGTTAGTTCAGTTTGACAACCCATGTCAGTGATAGATATGAGAAACATTTGGTACTGTCACTGGAATTGTGGTGCGCTGGGCTGAATATATTTGAACTCATTCCATATATAGTGATGGAGGTATTTACCATTATTTACCAAATATGTCAGCAATCAAATGCCTCTGTGTCAATTCACCAACGACAGACAAATACAGATGCATTGACTATAGACTATAGATTACAAGAGATGATGAGACAGATGCACAGTGACAACAGCGCAATATCTACCGATCTTGCATGAACATTCCAGTCAACACGGGGAGCATAAATGTAAAGCATCAAACATACAACCGCATTGAAATCATTGTAAATGATTATCTTGAAATGGTTATAACATGTTATAACCACTTTTCTTTGAACAACAACCACTATAGTCATATGGATCGAAGTACAATCATAGTGGTGGGAAATAATCATAGTATGTACTACTATAATCTACTATATAAGTATGTTTGAATAACAACCATGTGGATAAACGCTGAATACAATTAATGGTATGGTATAATCCTTGAAAATCATCGTTAGGAAACACAACTCTGATTCCTGGAAGATCCTGGAAGGAACCCTGGGTGGTAACCCCAAGCGACCCATGTCTGTTGGTTTATGTTCATCTATCCAACTATAGCATATACAATAGTGATGCACAGCATAATCCCAACACTTAACCTAGTTGCAAAGCAACTTGGCCAACCATGGGGCACCCCGGAATCCGATAAAATCCCATTGAATCGTCTCCAAATCCCATTGAATCCTATGAAATTCCAGATTCGCATCATATGTTCTCATCCTATCCACAGCTAAGCCCGTTCCCACCTGCTAGCTGGATGACAACAGAGCTAACACAGGCCACACCGTTGCAGCGTCTCCATTGGAAGTTGCAATTGCTGTGTCCGCCCTTCTTCGAGCCGCTGGGATGGCTGGGATGGCTGCAGGGACAGCGGGATGGCTTGTGAAATGGAAATGATTACCCTGTGGTTATTTAACAGTTCGCCATGGTATAGATGGCACATTTATAGATGATAAACATGGTGATTTACCGTTCTTAAAGATGGTGGTTTTCCATGGCTACGTGAAAGAACCAGTGGGTCTGATCATAAAGTACTTGTTGCGGCAATCAGGAAAAATCATTACAGTAAGCCAGTAGTTGAGAGTACTATCATGTGTACCCTCTGGTAAACTAACATAGCTATGGAAAATCACCTTATTTAATGGGAAAATCCACTATTTCTATGGCCAGTTTCAATAGCTATGTTTGTTTACCAGAGGGTAATCACATGTTTTAGTGTTCCAGGACTCGCAGATTTGGTGTTTCGCCGCAAGGTACCTGTGACTCCACCCCTTCTGGCTGCATGTTCCTGGGGCACTGCCATCGTGTTGGTTAAATCATTGCCTATTGATACAATTAAATAATATGTGTGTGTATATATATACACATATGGTAGGTTTATGAATTATGAACTAACACAAATGGCAGACAAGTTGTGAGATAGTCTTTCTACCTATTAAATCCTATTAATAGACTGCATTTTGATGCAACATAGGCGATGGATGGGAGTTCTCAGTTGGATAGTGATGCAGTTCCCTTCTCGACCGTCAGCACAACCTCCAATGTTTGGTGCTACGAAGGAATTCTTGCACAGCCCCCCCATTAGTTGATTGGGAAGCATTGTAATTTTGCCGTAAACTGGCCACCATGATTATTGGCTATATCGCCATGTTGGCTCACTGTTTAATATTCCGATTGTGACGTGTAAAATCAACATCTCTACGTGGAAACAGCCTGAGCATGTTTAATCCACGTGCGTTTAGGAAGCATGTTAACATGTCCAATCATTTGCACCCAACTGTTATTTGCTAAAAGCATACTATATCATACTATACTAAACACGGTATACTCAAAAAGATTACATCCGTGGAACCATCCATTTTTACAAAAATGGAACAAAAATCCCACTGCTTGAATCCTACATCCATTTATATAAATCCTATATGAAATCCTATGAAACTCCATGAATTTCATTGAATTTCCTATTTCCATTGCTCGGCCGTGCTGAAAATCGACGTGCGCCTTTGGCTGTCACGACCCAAGGCGCACATGGCAGGGCGGCATGAAGATCTTGGCCACACATGCGCAGCACGCCCTGCCAGTGGAAGAGATCAGGATGGCTTTGGCCGTTGGACGTGGGACATTTGCAGGTGGCAAAAGCCGGATTTCAATATTTTGGATGTGTACAGCATGTGCGTATCGATTGATAGGATAGAATGGGATAGACCAGAATTGAGTACACTAGAATTGATAGGTAGACAGATGCATGATTATACTGTGCATAGATGTAATTCTGTGATCAACAAATCGGATAGTAAAGTGGCAAACAGAGAGATTTGCAATGACATGCACAAGAAATCATTAGCCATCAGCATTTGTTGCAGACATTTCTGGACCATTGACGGAACATATCAATACCATGATATGGAGGGTCACATCCTATTTAGCAAACTGTCAATCTGTGAGGAAATTCCGAACGTGTTGTTTGCGTTTCTGATGATAATGGCTCATGGCCATTCATTGTCCAGATTCAATTTCAGACCAACAGCAAAAGCACGACTCGCATGAGATGCAGTCTATTCATGTTGGTTGTAAGTAAGTGATATATTTTGCGTTTCGAAACATACCGGATGGATAGACGATATAGCCCTCAGTTCTCAACGTGTTGGCAGCGCATGTTACTGCCTGCAATGTCGAACTGCATTTGTCCACGTACCATGTATCTGTGCAAGTGAACTTTTCAAAGCCTGTCCTAGAGGTTTTAATCTCCCCCTTGATTTCATGGTCCGTGAAGACTGGGTACCTCTGAAGACTACCCCAAAATCCCATGCATGATCATCTTTTTCCATCAAAACTGCTATAAGTTGGGTATCTGTGTGTCGACACACCCAGATGGGAGTCATATTCTGATTTTTCTTCGTGAATCGCTGGCTCAGCTGCTGCCAATGCAGGACTTTGAAGCAGCTGGCAGCTCTGAAATCGCAGGGCGATGGTAACTACGAAGCACAGTTGCAGCTGCGGCAGCTTAATGTGATGCTTGGTTTTTTGAATATGGTCTTGGGGGGTTCAAGGCAACCAACCGCGGAAAAAAAGAATCCCATTTTTTCGGGGCTCAGCTTTATGTCATGTGAGCAGCCCAAGAAATCGTCAAATGTAGGTATAGTCGGTATAGTGATCCCCCCAAAGAAAGATCATTAGATGTTTGTTTTTAGGTTTTTTTTAATGTGGTTTTTCTATATTTTTGGGCTGCTACTACAAAGTGCCAAACCATGGACGACTCTTTTGATTCTTAAATGAAGGGTGTGATGATGGCTCGGACTCTGCATCCCGCCGGTTGATCCAGAGGGAACTAAGGAGAACTTGAAACAGCAAATGCTTCAACAGAGGTGCTCCAACATATGATAGGCAAATTAGATCAACAACAGGGCGGATTGGATCGGATTTGTTGATTTCACCCCTTTCTTTACCAATTTACCCCTGTACCTGGGGTGTTGGGAGCAACCCTGTCAAATCTCCAGATATGAAAGTGTTCCAAATCTGCCAAGTGTTTGGTGTATCGGATGAATACGACATGCCGCCACTTGACATAGAATTTGCTGATTTGCAATGTTCTTGAACATGTCTAACTGCTGCGCATCATTTTGTATCAGTGCAAATCTTGGATATTGTGAAATATATGTATATATATATATATATGTGCAAAAGACAGAGTCAGAGTAGCTGTCTTTGATAATTGCCGTAAGAAAGAAACAACATTCCCTCGTTGTCCTTCCCAACTTCATTTCCCTTCGTATTTGTTTGCATTTGGGGTTGTATCCGGTACAGAAGCAGTTTTGCAATTTTACATATTCCCACTTCTATGGGCTATATGTATACATAGGATGATATAGGCTGATATAGGCTATAATATCCGATGTACAACCTGATGATATTCAAACCACGCACACCCCTCACCAGTTACCATCCGTGGGGTGAACCAAGGAATGGTGTTGGCCATGGTGCTGCCACAGCATCACTGCTTTGCTTAGCTACTGCTGATTTCCTCTCGCAGCCCGTGCCCGAAGCACGCAGTTAAGGTTAGGTTGTCAGATGGGTAGTTTCCTCGGATAACTTTGGTTAGAATAATAATCAGCCAAAACTCAGAATATGATTGCACGTGTTTGGTGATTGTTTTTTTGTTCAGGTTCTATTTCACCTGATCTTGGATACCAGTCCCAATTCCATTGGCAACAAAAATCGGGTTGAGACTCAAGCAACCAGGTTAGGAAATGCCAAGCAAATAATGAAGACTCTGTTGCTGCATGTGTGTTGTAGATGGTCACTGGATGAAGGTTCTAAGTGCTGTTTTTATTTTTTGATTTGTTGGGTTCTTTGGAAGATGGGGACACTGATGATGGGATGTTCGGGGTGCCCCATGTCCGGATAAACCCACATGGATGTTGAGGATGAGAATCCATCCGATAACACTGCACTTTCAGAGATACCCTGATAACTGTCCTTAGTCTGCGGGAAACTGCAGGGTTCTCACATGATGTTTGTGGTGCCGGACAGCGGAAAATAATGGTTTGGAAGATGTTGCATGTTCTAGTGTTATTAAGGATTATAAATCGGCGGACAAGAGTTCTCGATGTTCAAAGCCACTTTCGGGAATGGTTCAAACCATCAATCAGTGGATAGTTTATTCAACCACTATTGATTTATCTAAATTCACATTTTCTGCGGATGCATTCCCATTTTGATTGGATGCAATTATCCCAATCATGCTGGTATGCCCATGTTTGCTTGTCATTTCACCAAAAATTCACCTTCTATCCCAGCAAAAATCTTGGGCACATCCTGCAAGAGTGGGCACGCTGCGAACAGCAACCCAGGTGTTAGAAGCAAAGTTCTTCTATTTGAGTCCCACACCGGGCATGTGGCCTGGCTCAGTATAGTGGTAATCACCCCGCTGTCAACCCCAGGGTCCTTTCAGAGTTTGGCAGACTTCAGAATGAGCAAAAAAGAACCTGTTGCTAACTTGAAATTCCAAACTGTACCAGCGTTTGGACCCAAAAAGGGCAATAATCCACATCCATCATTATCACCCGTTATCTATGATCAGTATTATAAAGGAACTACCATCAGAATGTGCATTCCCACTGTCAATATAATATAGTTTTCTTTGCATGAGATAGTTGGGTCTTGTGGTACGATTATGTATATTATATTATACAATATTATATATACGCCCTATTTTCTTACTTTATGTCCGTACACATTATATACACATCACTAATGATATTGAAATAACATACATCTTTACATATCAATGATGAATAAGTTTGATACTCGCCACCGCAAGAGATGGCATCAATCATCCATTCCTCCGTGGCTCAGATTTTCCGCGCTCCAGGACTCCTGTGTTGCTGGAGATCAAACCATCCAGTAAGACACCAGGACAGGTCCAGGTGCCAAAGAAAACTGTCAAACACGGTGTTTTCTGAGCGGTTTTGCCTCTGGTAGTTTAACATAGCTATGGGAAATGGATGAACATGGCCCATTTATGCCATTTTATGCCCATTTATAGATATCGATGATGTAACTTTAAAATGGTGATTTACTAGAGCAAACTGTTGAATTACCAGAGGGGAGCCAACAACATTTTGGGAATAAACCTTTCAAAAAGTAGTGGAAACCAACTGATGATTGGTAGTTGAGTACCAATGATTTGTTTGGCTAGAAATGCGGATATTTACCAACTATCTAAACAAGAATGCACGGTACTGAATCTAAGAATGACCATGATTCTTGGTCAGTCGCCATTTAGGGAATTATTGCGCTTGATTTGTTTGGAATGCATGGATGACATATTTCATTTCATGCAAAAAGAAATGACTTTGTAGAAATATGATTGCTAACCAGGAAATGTTTCATGCCCAGCCCAGCTGTTTTTTCCTCCAAGATTGGCAATCAAATGCGATAGGAAAGGATCCACAATTTTGTCATTTCCGGTATTGAGTCAGAATTTTTTTGAGGGCAATCATGTTGAGCTATGGTCAAATATTGACCGGCTATTTTGGCCAAATTATATAATGAATCTCAAAAACCGACCAGAAACTATGACTTCGTTTTGAATCCGCTCATGTTCGGGTCCACAGGTATTTAATTGAGGAGAAACGGTCTCACTGATCAGTGTGTGTGATGCCCATTGCTTAGAGTAATTATATTCAATGATTGGGTCGGGTAGATTCTAATATATCCGAAGCTGATCATTTGAAATTTTACGTGAGATATACCCATGTTTTTGTTGCTTCTATAGTTCCTTCCTTTCTTTTGGCGGTTGTACATGTCCATTCTTGCCAAATTTATTTCCCAGTTTCAATAGTTGCTGCGCTGATCATTTCTGCAACAACAATGACAACTTGTTACCATTTATTGCCTGTAAGAATGGTTTGGAGTCGTGGAAGAAAGCGACTCAGTCTGAATTCTTGCCGAAGTCTTGGCAGGTGTTTCTTCGCAAGGAGAAAGGATCTCCGCCGATCATACGAGGGAATCTTGGTGCCATTGGATGACATGATTCCTGGAATAGGGATCACTGCAGGGCTGAAGGAGGTATGGGTTTGACAGTCGTCAAAGACCAAGCAAGAGTCTTGCAGAGTCTTGCCCATTTTCTTGGATTATCTTGACACATATTCCTTATGAAATCACCTCTGGAACAGTTTCGCCTCTGATTTTGTCATCAACATGTTGCACTTTCATGTTCAACTACTGTAAGGTTGTTGCATCCAGATTTGGGCAAATTCTACCCATGTCGGGCAGATCATGTTCACCCATCCAAACCATGTCTGCCTAGTAGGTTTTGATATGATGATAAAATTTCAACCCAGAATGATGATGTATCATGGATGTTGAAACAACTAGCCACATTGCCTGAACTTCTGTTGTACACAATTATAGCCCTTTAGCAGTTTTAAGTCAGCTAGTTATAACCACATTTGTGGAATGATAACCCCGTTTATAGCGGTTTATAGCTGGTAAAGGGCTTTGGCTGGAGGTTCACAGCTGACTGCACAGCTGGGCGCTTTAGGACGATCAAAGTGGCTACTCCACCCCCTGCGATTCCTGCGGTACGACATGTTCTTCCAGGTGCGGCACCAAGGGTTCTGGCCACTTCCCCAGGTGAAATCGCCACTTTGGGACATGGCAAAAAAAGGGGGGAACAAAAATCAACTGGACCGAGGTGAGAACATACCCTCCAGGAGACTAACATACAGTATATCGCGCATATAAATACTATAATGAACAGATATGGAACATATACCATGTGTAGATCATTTCCAAATATGAAACACATGGGTTTCCGAAGCTTTTTGTATGTTTACTAGAAGGTCATGGGCATCTCAAGTGCTACCAGAGATGGATGTTCCAGCACCCCCATGAAAGATGCTCCCCGTCAGATATGCATTGGTTGTAGAAGACCCATCCCACTGTGGATGTATCTATGCATATATTACATAATTATGTGATATACACATATTGATTATGCATTATATATACATATACATATATATATATATGCATATCCACCATCTACCCTAGTTACAAGCCAACCTCCCTCTTCTTTGGGGCCCCTTTCTGCGCAGATCCAAGACATCCTGCGCCTAGGCTTGCGCAATGTGATACCGCAGATTTCCAAGCTGCACCGCGTGCGACCGGAGAAAAACGAGTCGCTCGTCTTCACCCTCGTAGGATCCACAGAAAAATTCTTCCGTGGTAAAACAAAGCCATAGACCATCCCAAATGGCTCACCATTTTTATAGGGATTCAAACCATTCCCAAATGGGTGGTCTGTTTTCAGTTTCTCTTTCTGTACTCCAAACGCTGTTACATGTATATATATAGTTGTTTAGAAACAAAAAGAGAACATGAACGCCCTTGTTCCGGGTGATGAACAGGGTGTACGCGGACTTGAACTACACACTTGGAATTACCAACAGATTTAGAACAGTTTTGCTGGCTCCGATGTCATTTCTCGTAGCGTATCCTTCAATGCAAAGTGAGCAGTTTCAAAAAACAACGTGAAGATATTGGTAATTAAGATATTATCAAGATATTGGTGCTCAATATTAAGATTATCAATAATTGATTATCAATATTATCCTTCATGTTGGGGATTAAATCAATTATTGATAATCAATTGGAAACCCCCATGAACCAACCTATTCTAAGAGATCAAATATTGTCGAGAAACATCGCATTCAGTGGAGCAGTGACCAAAACATCGACGGACAAACCTGCAGTCCATTGTCCTGCTTGAGTTCATTGGTTGAGCTGGATATGCATCCCACTTCCCAGCTTATTATATATAGGAATACACAACAAGAGAAACATATGTTACCATCATTTTAGTTGGATTTTACTGTCTATGTGTTTGAGTATCTTTGGGGGTTGATGCAATGATTGTAGACCATGGTTTTACTCCAGTCACATATGGGGATGTGCTAGAGTGGGGGACTTACTCATGGAAACATATTAACATCCAGGCCGGAACTTACAAATCAGCGTTGTTGACCATTCAATGATTGCAATCAATGCACATCAAGCAATTGCCTAGAAAGAATGATTGTGTCGTGTCTCCCATTTGCCCTCTGGTTGTTTAGAATAGCCATGGAAAATGGCCCATTTATAGATGATAAAGGTGGTGATTTAACTATTAAAGGTGGTAGTTTTCCATGGCTATGTTAAATAATGTTGAATAACCAGAGGGTATAGTTTTGTTTGAACCCCCCTCCAACTTCAGAGTTGAATCATGATGATTCCACCTGTTGCACTGCCATTTTGAAGGTTACATCCTGTTACATCATGATTGTTGTTTGTTAAAGTTAAATCATTAGGTGGTATAGAGTATAGAGTATAAGTCCCTACAAGTTAGGTAGTAGAAGTCTCTATGTTAGCCAATCAACCAGGGCATTTTGTTCATTGCTCACATGTTTGCGATTTAAAGCACCAACGCAGATTGGATCCTCGTTGCTTCAGGTCACCCAATACCAACTCCGACGTGGCTTCTGAGTCAATTGCCTCCGACTCTGATGCTGGTGCTACGGCCAATGGCACCAAAGAAATGAGTGATGACCATGATGATTTTGATGGTGATGATGTTGTTGATGATGATGATGATGATGGTGATGATGATGGTGATGATGATATTCACGAGAATGCTGATGCTGGTCACGATGACCACTGCAAGACAAGTGCTGATGGTGTCACAGACACCCGGGAAGAGTGAGACATTGCCGGCCTGCTTTTGGAGTCGAGCAGGGGGAGAAGTGAGCAGACAGAAGGTAAGATGCCTTCAAGACCAAGGCAGTCAAATAGACTCACTCAAACATATGATGTTTTGTTTGTTCACATGACGTAAATAGCATTGAAAGCCTACTAGAATGTCTAGGCCAAAGCACTTGACCCAGTGTTTGCTACATTTATTGCGATCTCTCCTGGTTTTCCTTTGTCCAAACTTGTATCCGGTGCAGCCTATGCAGCCCGGTTTGAGTGTCGACATGTGGGAGAGCGACCGCAGCTACGAAAAGCGTCAGGACTGTGTCTGCGTAGACATTGCCTCATCAGGTTTGGAGAGAAACTAATTAACGTCCTTGTTTCAGACTATGACCCCAAAGCAAAAAAACAAATATCCATCAATTTCATCATTTTTTTATCATGAGCTTCAAGATCTACTTTTTCGATCGTTTGTCATTCTGAGCCTGACTTAATTTGATGACAACAAATGGGTTCCACATGGTTCTGCGGGGTTTTACCATCCGGGGCTACGCGGCTTGCAACCTCCAAGGCCTATGCGACTGCTCAACATCGCGATCTGCCTCTGTTTGACGCTCTGATCTCCGAATGTGCGCAGCTCAGCGCCGCCGGGTTCCATGGAGCGGTGGTTGCCGGTGATGTGGAACAGCTCTGCCAAAGGTTTATTATCAAGTAACATTTGGAGAGAAATTGTAAAATATTGCAAAATATCTGATGTGATACGAAACAATGCAAAATGGATTGTCGTTTTTGTTAAGAAAGTCATTCTCAACTAAAAGGTTTATTATGCTTCAACTATAATGTCAATCAGTGTCAATTTGAAATTCACAATCCAAATGGATGGTGCTGTACCAGATATGGTTTCCCTAACTTGCTGAGGCACTTCCCGCATTTCCGAATTGGGTTCGCAGGACTGGTTGGGTCAACGGGACATCTGTGGGTAGGGTCCTTCTCTACAAGAATTCTAGTTTAGGTATGCTTATGCTCCCCGGTGTCATCAAACATGTGAATTCCCCGGACTACAAATGGGCATCTAAAAAAGGGCAAAATCATCGAACTAACTATTCCTGGGGAATTGTCCAGCAAGCCATGGAGCTGATTACCAGAGTCTGCACTGGAAGCCTGATAGAAAGAATATTACCAGCAACACTACTGTCACTATATAATTGCATATAATTGCAAAGACAATAGTTAATCTACTGGTAGGGTGTTCTAGCCCAGCCAAAAAGGCAATGTTCTATCCACTTTAGCAGTTGATGGGCCGGCCTTGTTGGCCAACTGGGATGATGATCCTCCACCCTGGTCATACCATCATGTCATGGGTTTGCTGACTAGAAATAGGACATGTAGTTGTCCTTTTTCCACTGAAGAAGCAAGACAACAGGCCGCCATTGGCATGACTTTTATTGGTCATAAAATGATGATATGATGCTTGTTCAATCACTGGTCACTTTCTATGTTCATCTATAGAGGGCAGCACTTGGTATGTCGAATCTCCAAAGCTCCCTGCAAGGTTGTACCCCCTGTTTCCACCCATTTAACTGACGAACTGGGGCAGCACCTTGTATCTACAACGGGGTATCGATTGGACTATGCATCCCATTTACTCTAGTTGTAAGTACCATAAACTATAGCTAACCTATCTATATGGGATGATATGGGTATCAGAAGTCAGAGCTCAACGCAGGAGTTGCCCATCACGCTCTGGGCTTTGGCGGTGTCGAGACGGCTTTTTTTGGGCGGGCAGGGCAGGGTCTGGGAACAGCTGGGAACATTGAAAGCAACAACAAATCAGAACTGATCTGGCTGAAATATATGCATACAGATCATACAGCATGAAAACTGTGGGAGATTGAATGAGATTACGAATTTTGGGTATGGTTGAGGATATGCAGCTTGCCTTAGCAAAATGAAACCATCTACCAGGGTCCTTGGCATTGCAAAGACAGCCAACTTTGAGGGTTCAACTGAACGCCCACCCTCAAACCACATCACCTCGAATCTGACTTGGGATGAGGTCCCCCGCTACTCGTGTCTCATCGTAGATCTCCATATTTTCCACTTACCGACTATTGTCATCCACTCATCCTTCATCCCCCGTGCTCTTGATTCCCAAATATGTTGAAATGATCATCACTCCACTGCTATTTCAGGCCGGGCCCATGGGAATGATGAGAATGGGGGATGTCATCCGCAGGGGTGTTGTTGAAGATGCGTGCAAGTCTTGTACACATTTTGTTCAGTGGTTCAAAACTGTAAGACTCAAAAAGCCAAGCTGACTGCTTGAAGGTGAGCATCCAGAAAAACCAACTAAGTGAGATATGAAGTTCAAAATATTCATGTATTTTTTTGGGTCATATCAAAAGTGGGGCCCATCTAACTATATTATGATATATTATATCCCCATATATATATATATATCCTATAGTTA
The DNA here is from genome assembly GCA_003297045.1 of Symbiodinium sp. clade C Y103. Classification (NCBI taxonomy): domain Eukaryota; class Dinophyceae; order Suessiales; family Symbiodiniaceae; genus Cladocopium; species Cladocopium sp. clade C. The sequence goes on from BGPT01000022.1 coordinate 161,531, forward strand.
TTGTAAAACCATGTAAAACCGAATTAGCTTTCATTTGCCCAGGTTCCTAGGGCTAAGTGACTGCGCTCCTCTTCAAGCAGCCTGGCACTAGCAGCCCAGGTGAGTGGATATCCGTCCGACGCCGTCTTTCAAGCGGCTTCCGATCAGGCGCCATTCACCACGAGCAGTTGCTTCCATTTGACCTGTGGGATGCCTGGTGAATATGGCAGAAACTTAGTTTCTGAACTACCCTAAATATAGTTTTGTTGTATGTTGTTATATTTTGTTTATTGTTTTCGTTGATTTTTTGGTCAGTGTGAAGCTGAGGGGTGTATTTTCTTATTCACACTCTCATCACTGAAAGTGGACATGGCATGAATGGCATGCTATTATAAATGAAGCCACAAGTTGGGATGTGCTGCGGTGTATCCAGTTATAGCCTTGTTAGGAGTTCTAAGATGTTCTAAGCCCTGTTCGTCATTTTGAACCCCTATCCCAGATCGTTTGTGTACTCTATACCCAGAGATTTATGTAAACTGTGTGAAAATACACCAGCACTATGGACGGTATGCTCAGCCTTTGTTTGTAGGGTTGCCTGGTCCAGGCATCCACATGTGTGGCTGGAATGGACGTGTACCTTGGCACTGCTGGGCCATTCAAGAAACGGAAGCTTGGGGTTCACACTGGCCAAGCTTCCATCTACTGGAAATCATTTGGTCTAGTACTTGGGCCCTTCAGCTAGCTTTCTTGTTGCCCTTTGGCATTGTTTCGGGATCCTTCTTGGGGATAGCATGTGGAATGGGAAAGTCAAGATTCCAGCTCGATTTCACCCACCATGAGGTGACCACCTCAATGATTGTGGTCAATATATATATATATATATATATTTATTTATTTATATATATATATATAAGCATTTCAATAAGCATTTATAGGTGGTTGTTAGATGTTGTTCGTGGTTCCATCCCTGTCATCAGTGTTTCAGTGTTTCATACTGATCAATTGGGAACAGACAAGTCAGGTTCATCGTGATTCAAGTTGCGCAGTTTCCGCAGGAAGTGTATCCTTTGGATAGGACCATCAGCACGTCTCAGGTATGAGTTTGTCGATACATATGGTACCTTCACATCCAATAGTTTCTCAACTGTCCCCAATCGAATGGTTTGCCACAGTATCCCCTAAAAATCTCAACAGCTGACCTAGCTGTTTACGCCACAAGCCAGGTCTCATATTTGCAACATCCTTTGGGCCAGTGCAAGAGTGCTGCTGCCAAGCTACCGGTGCATTTGGCCGTTTTGATCCTGCATTCGGAGCTTTATTTACTTGATGGTTTTATGACGATTTTATGCTGTTCTTACCTGCCAAGAATCATATTCGTCGTGGGAACTCGTTTGTGTGTTTCAATATGTTTCAGTCATGGTGCCTATTTTGCCCTCCGCCCTAGGGTTATGATTCTACGTGACCGTGGCTTGAAGGGAAGACTTCGATGGTCCTTGCTGTGATGACTGTGCAGCATAGACACCTGACAATTAATTACTAGAGCCTCATGGAGGTGGTTGTAAGCGGATTATTTCTGACTTGTGTCAGCAGGTTACCTTGAAATCTGTGTGTTTCTGAAGCTTGTTGCAGTTCCAATTCTCCAATCGGGTATGGGGATGTCCATTTTTCATTACCAGATAGATGCCAGCATGATTACCTTGCTGATATGTGTGTAAACTCTTGCTGGTCACATTTGGAGCAGCAAGCTGGTTCACTTTAGACCAACTGCTCCCATTTACCCCCCTTTTCGGAAGGTAAATAACACAAACTTAAGTACTCAGCAATTCCACTCCGCTTGCAAATAGATCATCGGCCTCATTGATCTTACTGGTAGAGATTCTGGTAGAGATTAGTAGAGATTGGTAGAGAGGTTTCAGCTTGCAGCTTGACAACTTCCAGTGTTTCTTCACAAGCCCACTATTTGTGTGGCTCAATCCCTTGAGATGCAGAATTTGGGGCCATTTTGCCTCCACTCAGGCGGCACCTCTCCTTGACACAATCTTTTTCGATGCTACGTTCAGATTTGTTGCATGTTTAATATCTACAATTGTCGATATTTCAACCACCATTGTTGATCGCGTTTGTGCCGCCCATTTATTTAGTATTGTTTTTTTGGTGATTCCTTATTTATGCTTGTTCCGAATCCCATTCATGCCCCATTTAACACAAGTTAAAGTGGTTGTTGACCCTTCTCATCCTCTCTCTGGTACTTTAGCAATGGACAATCATCATTTTTACAGAGGTAAATCATGATGTTTATGTATGCCCTATGGATCCAGCCGTAGCTTCTGAGGAAGTATTTAGGGTATGATTTAGTGCAGTACCTTTCTCAGACAGTGTTTGGATCGGGATGTTGATCCTTTACAAACGGTCCATGGCTTCCATGGCAAACTGTTTCAGTGCTCCTGTCCTCAGGCCGCCCCTCGAGACGAGAAGCTCTTCAACGACTTTGCAGAAGTTGCGGTGGGGCTGCCCGGGGTGCGCTTGTTGGACGTGGGATCTGGCAAAGTCGTGGCGATGTGTGGAAAGTTTCTCAGGAATTTTGGAGGGTGAAACCAAGGTAAAACCCAAAAAACCGTTGATTTATAATGATTTTCCATGATTTTCCCAGATTTGTCAAATAAACATTGTATTTGTTTGGGTGGTCCCATTTTGAAACACACCCCAGGTGGACTATTGCTGTCAATACCACATAATCTCCAAAATTTGCTTTGATGAACATTCTGACAAAGACCAGTGTGTCCATGATTGTGATACCATCGTAATTGCCAAGGTCTTGACACATTATCATAACCATCACAGTGTCTAATCGTCAAAGAAATTTGTGTCAATCGCCCAACATTGTGGGTTAGATGGAGATGAAACCAGAACTTGAACTCAGTATAGCCTGTCAGAAAGTGGGATTCAACCCTTGAAAAAATGCTTGAGTGGTTGAGTAACAAAACCAAGAGGTTTCATGAACAAAGATGAAGCACCAGTATACCAACAATGTGGATTTGTATTTATCACTCAAATGAAGAGTAGATGAGACTTGAACTATCAATATATGAGTTGATAAGGGTCCTTTCGTAATATTGCCAAAGATGAAAGTTTGCAACTAGACTTGGCTATCAACTAAAAATCAGGAGGTGACCAACAAAAACTATGGACTGAGATAGCCATTGGTCACAATTTGAGACCCAGGGCACAACGGAGATCCACCACCCAGTAGGGCCTTTCCTGAAAAACCTCCCAACTGGTGCTCCTGGTAACTTGTTGACCTTCACTTTTGCACGGTCCTAAATTTCTTCCTGTTTGATGACTCTGATACCATCTCCCAACTAGATAGACCCCTGAGAATCACCATGTTTTTCTCGAGAAAACTAGTCTTTCACTCCCCTATTAGTTTATTTTTCTCCTCAGTCTATACACTCTATGAATTTACTATAGCATATATGGAGCATCATTTTTTTAATACTTAAATCATGGAACTAGATGGGCAATGTTCCATGGGTGCGGTATGTTAAACTACCAGAGTGTAGATGTTAGTGTGAAAAATGATGCTCCATATACGCTAGAGTAAATTCCCAGAATATGATAGTAAAATAAACTACCAGAGGTGTGTTAGTATGATCCAAGATGATCCAAGAAACGCAAAGATTTCGCCCGTCCTGATCCCCGTGACTGACGTCACGGCTCAGATCCGCAGAGCCTACGAGCTGGAGTCTGCCTGTCTCATTGAATCACAGGTGGAGGAGGCATAACCCCTGGAAGTGCAGTTCTAGTCACAAGTGGAAATGATACATATTTATATATATATATAATTATAATATATATATATATATTTATATACGATATGATATAATATAATATAATATATATATATATTATATATATAGTAATTTAGTATATATCATCATATATCTCTATATATCCATTGTCAAAGGGGATATATCCAAACTAGTGGATGTTTGTAGCCACGGTTTTACCCATGAGAGTAACTTCATTTGCACCCCGACCCTGAGACTGGCCCAAGATGATTCCTTCATCGTCTTCCCCCATGGCTGGTCATGTTTGCCGGGGAAACTTCACACCATGTGTTTGTTGGTTTGAAGTCCCTTCAAGCTGCGTTTCAGGGTCAGGGGATCATCATAGATTAGCAAGTTTAGCAGACTGTCCTATTTCTAGGAGGTAGCAAATCCTTGATCATTTCCTGAGGATTTTGAGGGTCAGTGGGGTTTGAGAAATTCACTGTAGCTTCCGAAATTTTGAGTGAATGGCATTCCGACATGTTCCATGTATGGAATATGAACTTTCATCAACATTTACTGTACCACAAAAATCACCCCAATGTAGGTAAATAAATACACCACAGATGAAGCATCTGGGATTGATTTCAAGTTTCTAAACAGATCGAATTCCACTTGTTGTTCCAATGAATGGCAGGGATATGTTGATTTGGATTGGAGGATCACCTTGTTGCCATAGGATTTCATGGGATGAACCAAGCAATATACGATGTAAATCGATGTAAAGGGTTATCTTGGGATATGTTCCGGGATGTAATGATATTTAATATGTCTGTGAGATTTATTGTTTTGATATATATTTAGCCAAGTCTGAAAATTCAGCATACCGCCCCAAGGTATGTAGTTCGAAAAGGCAAACATGAGGGCCCGAATGGATAACTCCTGATGTGACTACCGGACACAGAGGGACTTCAAGGGCGGCTGCAGTGGCAAGCAATCACTGCATGGGTGGTTACATGGACATATGTAACCAATGCTTCTACCAATGCCGGAGATAGTAGACCTTAATCTGGAGAAATTGAAGGGTTACCCTGAGAACCCAATAGCCAACAGGGATGCCACACTGATCACAGTCATTGGATGTCGTCCGAGGTTTTGGATTGAACATGGATTCATCCCCCAAATGGTAGGTTTACGGCATTGGGTTCACCACAATAAGCATTTTCTTCGGTCAGTGATATGCCATTTGGCCAGTTATATACCATGATATCCTCATTATAATCCCATTGAATCCCAATAAATCACCATTTGTGTTTGTTAAATCCTCTTAAGGCCCAAGGTTTTCCAACGGGAACTGCCAGTCAAGCCAGGCCCTTACACGTGGCCAATCTCTGCTGGGCCTTTGCCAACGTGGCGCGGGCGGATGAGTTTGGTGCCCCAGGGGCAGCGGTGTTCTTTGGGGCTTCATTTAGCTGGGAAAGTGTTTGAATCCCCTTGACATCAACCTCCCACCTTGTAGCACTGCCCTTTTAAGGTGCAGTTCCAGTTGTAACTGGATCATAATCATAAGAGGATATAAGAGGTATATCCCAGTTGAAGTTCTAAACACCCATAAACACCCACAACCTCATGAGGTAACCATGGGTATCACTTATGATTCAGTTTGATTGTAGAAACGTAGTTATAGAGTTTAACCCATGAAAGTTACCTGTGTCCTGCACCCCGTCCCCTCAGCCATCGCGCCTTGAGGATCAACGACCTGCGCAAGCCGGGCTTGCGCCACCGGCCGCTCTTTCAAGTCCTCGGCCAGGTGGCTGGAAGGCAAAGTGCAGAGCATGGTCGTTTTTTGTTGGGCCACTGGTCTTTAAAATTCGCCATGGAAACCTGGGAAGGTATCCATAGTAAGACTCTAAAAGATATAAAGATATGATGAAGTAGATGAAATACATTGAAATACTACTATAATAGGAATAGGAATGGTGTATACTGTTCTATTCTTGTGGGGGGTTACTGTGGATATTTTAAAGGCTCATCCCACCAAGATAAAATCATGAACACCATATTTCAATTTTGGCTCAGTACGAAACTACTCAACATAGCAAAATCAAATCTCATTTTCTACATTATCTTTTTTTTATAGTTTATATATGTATATACATACATTATATATGTTTGCAATCGGCATTTTTTTGATTTTCAGAAGCAAATGCGTTCCTGGAACGGGTCAAAATCCTCACAAGAGAACGTTGCAACATGGTGGAATCGTTCTGCGCCGTTTGACTTGGGTTCATCCAAAATGATCCCGTGGATCAACAAGCCAAATTGACCTTCCGGAATGCGGTGAAGTCTTCAAACCCAAGAGCCCCATGATGGTCTGTCTACATGAGTTTGTTCATATTCTGGAGTTACCGGGAGCGATATTGTCAAGATGTATAGTAACGTGTTCTCCAGCATGTGAAAAAGCAGACGAGTCCTAGAGCGAGTTGTTCCAACCAGTGTCTCTGCAAGGTTGAAACGGTGGCTCATGATGATTTTGTTTGGTTCCGCGGTTGCCCCTATCTGGGTCCGTCTGCAGATAAGGATGTCCAAGAAAACATCTAATTGAAAATAAGATCATTCATCATATAATGCATTTATATATATATAATATATATATATATATATATGTTCAATGTTAATTCAATATTATAGGATCAGGCATGAGATGTTGGAGCTTTGCTAATATCTTCAGGAAAAAACACATCTGAAATTGTTTCTGCTCGGGCCTGCAGGCTTGCGTGGGAGCTACTTCCACAACACCATGCCGCTTGACCTGCAGGGCGTATTCGAGTACAGTGTACAGTACTGGGGATGATCAGTGGATTTGCACGGCTTCTGAAACGATGGTAGGGAACAAACATGGGTTTGTCTGAAAAAAGGGTTTCAACCCAAGTATCGCCATTAACCAATGGATTTAGAGGTACACTATTTTCCGACAAACCCATATGAAGAAATGGCATCCCCCTTCTGCTTTCAATGGTCCAGCTGGCTTAGTTCATTGGGAAACTCATTGATGTTCGGGTAAAGGAAGATCCCAAATGAGGCGCTTCACCACTAGCAAGTGTCAGCAGGAAGGCCATGTTTATTGGCGGCCAGAAAAGGTGGTTTTCTCCAGGGTCTCGTTCAATGTCGCGGCCTGGTTACTGTGGATGTAAGTGGTGTCAAAGAACTACTAACTTTGAGTACAGCTATAATTGACCTAAGTAAATAATGGTGGTAAAGCAATAGCATCCACTATCCCCAATTTTACCATTTTATGGCTATATGGGTGGTTTATGACATTGCTTCACTAAGATTAATAACCATCATTGTTAATCACTGCTATCCATCATTCACCATTAGTAATCACTATTAATCAACATGAATCCATCACATTCCACTATCAGTTTCATTTTAATGATGATTATTCCATTATAATCCATGTTAATCCATTATTAATAACTATTCTCCATTATTATCCATCATCATTCATAATATCAGTTGGTTGAACTCTGACCATCGTCCAGGCCTCGATCCTTTGGTCCTTTGCCGCCTGCGAGGTGCGCTGGAAACTCCACCAGGAAGAGTAACCGATGTTTGTAGCATTGCAAACTTCAGATTTATGGCTATGGCTGAAAATTATCGTACCAAAAATTGTCATTTTTAATGGTAAATTAAGATAAACCAACCAATTATAGGGTTAATAATTTTGAGCCATATCCTCAGAAGTGGCTCAAAAATCCAGCAATTCTAGAGGATCTCCCCATCAAACCCGCCATTGATGGTGGGTTTTTCCTATCTTCCCAACTAGACGACGGATGGCCCGAGAGCGAAGAGAGATGTAGTGAAATATGTAAGTCAGAAGATGGTATAGCATGAAGCATAAAGAGAGAAATATATCAANAGAAATATATCAAGATATCTCAGAGAAAAAAAGATGTATAAGGTGTGAAGATATGAAGAGATGAAGATGTAAGATGAGAAAAAAGATATTGAAGATGTGAAGAGGTGAGGATGTGAAGAGAA
>BGPT01000022.1:171716-176716 GCA_003297045.1 Symbiodinium sp. clade C Y103
AGGATGTGAAGATGTGAGGATGTGAAGGTGTGAAGATGTGAAGATGTGAAGATATGAAGATGTATGACAGACCTTCACAGTTAGAAGAACCCTTCGCTCCGACGCTCTCGGGAATTGATGGTGGGTTTTTCCTATCTTCCCAAAAATTTTCCCAGCAAATCCTCCAGCCACGAGATCGGAGGTGAAGGATGGGGTTCTGGACCTGGCGGATGCCTTGCTTCCGGCCATGCAAGCCAGGCGACACGAGTTGATGGGCATTTTTAAGGCGAATTTAGTGGGATTCTAATGGGCATTTGACGGATTTTTTCAAAGGGAATTCTAGTGTTGATCGAAACTGGGAGTTCATGAGATTTGTTGGGGGTTAATGGAGATTTCATGGGATTTTGATGAGATTCAATGGCCAGGGGATTGCAGATTCTGTTCATTTTATTCTTCACCATTTCCACTTTGGGGTATCCAAGTGTGACCCATACCAGGTGTGCCCAACTGAGTTTGTCCATATAAGCCGCTGGATTGTGGCATTCCAAATAGTTGTTCAACTTACATGGGTGTCTATATTCAATAAGATCCACAAGTTTGGGGATTGCCATCCACGAGGGGTCAACTAAATATGGGGCTATGAGTCATATAACTAAAGATGGGGCTATGTATGGCTAGTAAACGCAAGCATTGCCAAATTGGCTGATTTCAGGTCGACGAGTTGTCGTAGTTCAGAGAGATATGATTCGATACCAACCCTGGATAGATGTTGCGCAGTGAATGATCGGGGTGTCAAATTGTCGGATATACAAGGGATAATTCATGCGAATGGCGTAAATGGTTTTAAATTGCTTGATTCTACATGTATGATAAGCACTGATATTGCTTGAAGATTGGCTCACATATTTTTGATAAACCTGGGTTGTGTAGCTTAAACAGGTTGATTGTTTGGGCAAAAATCGCTACAATGGCGGAATATGAATTACAATAAGACACGGCTAAGGTTCAACAATGAGTATTTCAGGTCTTCTTGTTGAGGATACTCAGCTTTGTATATTGCAATCTGCCGCTGATGCAGAGTGAGCAACTGGTGCTAGTTTTTTGCGGCTCGTCCATTCTAGAGATGTGTGTGAATGACCAGATACTTTGGCCGCAAATGTATTCATGGAACGGGGCCCAACACTGTAAAGATCCTCTAGACCTGCATTGTGGCTGATGGAAAAGGGCGCCATCGACATTCTTACCACTTTAGGCGATCTGACTTTGATAAGTCTATGCGATTGGCAATGGGCCGCTTTCACTGACAGTGCCAAGTGATGTTTCAAACAGACTGGACTGAAAAGATCACATTGTGTGACGACAACATTGGCGCGATGGGCATTTCACTCTTTCACAGGAGCAAAGAACCCGGCGCTGGTGACGCGTTGCCATTGGTCTTCACCATGGCTCCATGGGAGGACGTTCCCCACATCACAAGCTGCGCTCAAGCGCCTTCATCAGCCTTGGCGGAATGTGGCGTGGAGATTTCTGGAAATTTTGAGAGGTGCGCCAGATGCACATCTTAGATTCGCAATACACATCGATACACCATCCTCAGGTGGTAGCTTGATTATTGTGTATACCCCTAGAACCGCAACTGGATGATTTACCCCCCCCCCATGCCTGTGTCGGTTGCGCAAAAAGTGTTTAATGAGATTGTTTGCACTTAGCACTGTGACCTTTTTGTCAGTTGAGAATTCAAGAATGCTGACCTTGTTCAAGCCTACTCTTGTGTGGTCTTTTGGTCAGGAAACTCGTGCCGAAACATTTGGAGGGATTTAGAGGCCAAAGATATAACAACTTACCCTTACCTGCAGGCCATTCACAGACTACGATGCTAGACAAGTTGGATGCTTAGATTTGGGCAGGAGTCGTGAACAAGATGATACCTAGTTGTAGACTGCATATAAACTATGGTTGATGCAAAGTATAAATAAACAATCCACGGATGCAGCGGGAACATAATTTGCAGATGGTGGTTTACTGGAAGGAAGGAGCATGAAGGAGCCATCTTGAAAACAATGTGGAGCAGGACCTCATTCCTCAGGTGGTGCATTGCCAAAGATTGGGGAGATGGGGTGCAGGCCTTCATTTGCAAGCAACCTTCTTTCGAAGGTTGGGCATCCCAACATATCCTTCATAAGTTCATACAGCAATAAAATTGATGGGCGGGCCATTCCTGAGTAAACGTTGGTCGATTTCGAACATCATTTTCCAATGGCCCAACGAAACAAAGCCCAAATGATGGTTTCCTAAAATGGGGGTACCACTGAATCTTCCATGTTAAGTGGATTTTCAGTTCTAAACCCACCATTTTTTGGATCCCCATATCGATACCCTGAGAATGATATCCTGGTTGGTCCGTGGCCGGCTTCTAAGGCTGCTGGCATGCTGTGGTCCTTGGCTGTCCAGCTCTAAGATGAAGGTCGACCCTAGCTGATTAATGGGGCAAGATTCAGCCAGAAATGATCTCAAGCATCCGAGCTACCCGCGATGGTCATGGGTAGAATTAACACCATGTCAACCACATCATCATGTCAACCCCATCACCAAGTACTGCAGTTGGGAAATGTAAACGTTCGGAGGCCAGTGTATCACGTATTAGTTTGATTTTGAAATTGGTGCAGTCGCCCCTTTAAAAATGAGAATGTGATAATTGTGCAATAAATTGGTTCCCCCAGCAAGTACTCGTATATAAGCCCTTATGCAGGATTCATGGATTTACTTTATATAGTGATGAAGCATGAACCCACTTGTTTTTGCAGCAAATTGTGGTACCCCAAAAAGACTGTCATGCAGCATGCATCCCATTCCAACCTTTGATTAGCCAAAAAAAAGTCCTAGAGATTGATCAAAATGCAACAAACAAAAGCAAAACAAGGAGCCAGCAAGCTCCCCTTGATTTCTGTTTCATGTAGTTTTGCTCAGGTTCTGTCCAAAAAGCATCCGTCCATGATGGACTTTCTGCTGCATGCCGTGTGCCATTCTGGAAGCGTCCTGGCTCCCAGCCCTGCCCGACCTGGAATTTGTGGGGTTGGACATCATGGGGTGAGTGCTTTTGTTTTCTCGATGAAATTGGAACATATTTCTTTACAAATGTTATGCTATATTGGTGGTTGATATCCTCAAAGCCTTTTCACAATTTTGACAAATCCATTCAATGGACAAAGATGCGAACATAGCAAACATAACAAGAAGCGTTGATGAGACAAGATGAGGATGTGCCACTTCATCACTTCTCGGCGTAACACACTGTCAGCAATGGAACTGTGTTCAGCGGCGTCAGGAAGGTTTGGTGCGCGACGGCCCTGCGCATCTGGCGTGGCTCGGCAATTGATTGCAGGGCACTGACGCTCTTCTGGGGTATCCGTGGAATCACCTTGATACTATACTATACTACTGGTATGTTCTCAATCATTAGTTGCTGCAGTACATCGCCTCCTGAACGTGGTCATATAGCTGCCTTTCTATTGAGTTTTCACCATGGAGTTGTGCAAAAAAAACCTGGCAGTTTGCTGCACGGGGTCACTCCATGACTCCATGAAAACTGTTTCATGTGGGAGGCTCTCAACTATACACTTTTTTTTTTATACTTGACTCTTGCCAGACATGTCGAAGGGATAGTTCATATATGTTTAACCTTTTGTTCTTCGTTGTTGGCATAGTTTTCCCCAGCTACTATCCTTAACATTACTTAGTCCATCCACTGGATCAAGGTGAACCTTGGACATGACGGATCCAGCCACCTTTCCCGGCACCAGGTCGATCGTATGGGCTGCCGCACGGCTACAACCGAAGAACGGACATCTTGAGAAGGCACCGAGGGCCCAGCTGCTGTGAGGATCATCAAACCAGCATGGGAAGCTATTCTTCATCTTGGGGATACGGCTGGGATGATATGGGGTTTCAAAATGTTTCAAGTAAGAATATCTATAGAGAGCAGGTATGCATTGGGGGTTGGGGTGTGAAAGGTCTGATTTTGCAAGGTTTCGCACCTAGGATCCATGAATTGGTGTGGTTTTGAGATGGTCATGTTATGTTTGCAAAACCTTGCAAAATCAGACCTTTCACAACTCCACCCCCGATGCACACCTGCTCTCTATCTATAGAGAGCAGGTTTGGACTATCTATAATATATGTATATATTTTCATATATTTTTGTATATACATATATATATATATATGCACATAAATATATGTTTATAGACACGTACCAATGAAGGTTCCTTTGGTTATCCAACTGAAAAGCTGACTGGAAAGCACCTAACGTTCCGTGAAACAGTTTCGGTGACAGTTCATGGTAGAAGATGAGGTTCTCCACAGGTTGATTCAAGGAAGAATCTTTCTATGGATGTTCCTTTCGAGACCATAAACATGAGAGACTAACCAAAAAGTTGAATCTGACACCAAAAAAACTTGAAAATTGGAAAAAAAGTGCCTGCTTGAACGGAAGCTGATTTCCAAAGATTGTGTTTTCATGGTTAGACCATCATTTCTGCAGGTTAAGACCTATTTCAGTTTCTCTGAAAATGGGGGTCGCCCCAAATTTGATGGTTGATCCTTCCCGTTATCAGAGACCCCCCATTTTTGATGGGTAAATACACATTTCCATTAATGGATATAGACTTCATAAAATCCCATCAAATCATATAGACTCTCATAAAATCCCACAAAATTAATCCCAATAGATCCCTTACTCAATCCCAATAGATCTCCCTGAAATCCCATAAAATCCCGTAAAATCCCATAGTATCACCATTTGTTCATGGGTAAACCTACATCTTCTCCTCAAATGGATCCCCCTTGCAGCGCCGCAGGCGCTGAGTTCCAACGTGCGCCGTGTGGCTGTGGAGCTGGCGGGGACGGCGGCGGAGTTGAGCGAAGGACGACGTGGGGAGGCCAAGGGGAGGAAAATGTAAAGGAATATATTTATAGATAGATAGATAGATAGACAGATAGATAGAAAGATAGATAGATAGATA
>BGPT01000022.1:181716-183568 GCA_003297045.1 Symbiodinium sp. clade C Y103
TTCATTTACCAGAGGTTATCTCATGTCACCTATCCCAATAAATCCCTATGAAATTCTCCATTAAATGCTATGAAATCCCCTTAAACCACCATCAAATCTTCATGGAAAGGCCTGGAGCGCCTGGCTCTGGGGCGCTGCCTCTGTGAAAGATCTGCAGCTTGAGGTGAAGCTTTGGACAGGCGCGGACCCCCGGGCGGGTCGACCTCAGCAACTGAATGGATGTAGGTTTAAGATGATTTAAGTAGTTACAGGTCATTATATAAATTGTGTGAATTTGATACCCAAAGGAGGGACTATTTTATAGGATCCAGCAACAAGATGCAGTTATGAATTCTTGTGCCTTGTGTGTGTGTTTATTACTTGGCTGAGATGTGAGCCAAATGACCGTGAGTTGGAAGGTTTGAGCTCCGTGTCGGACAAGCATCGTGTGCAGTGATAATACTGTAGTTGTTTGTGGCTTGGAGAGAACCGCCTCAGTCTATCAAGCGGTGCGAATTGCAAAGATCTCATCTTTTTTTGATTTCATTCAGTAGGGGGTGCGTCTGTCAGCGCTAAAATGTTTGATGTCATTCTGGAGAGAAAAAACTCAACCTTTGAAAGCATGACTCTTGATTGATATACCACATACCGAAACTGTTCGACTAAGAAACAGGCGTTTACCTCTCTGGGTAAGTAAGCCAGAAGTGAAAAAACATAACAAATTTGGATCAATTTGGGGGTTCCTGCTGCTGTTCCAGGTGTGGCAGATAGTTGCGAAGGAGCACCACGCAGCACGTTTGTTTGGAGCTCGGTAGCAGAAGATCATCCAGGATGGTGGGTGAGTCGGTTAAGATGTTTTTCATGGTGATTGACCCGTTGGTTCTTTAACACAGCTATGGAAAATGGCCTGAAAATTGCCTGTTTCATATTGTGTGCATATATTTTTTTCGAGAAGAAACTTGACCTCAAGTCTATAGGAGAAACGACATGGACCCCGTCCATGGTTGATTGGTTGCTGGTTTATTACTGATGTTTGCTGTTCCGGGCAGGTCCATATGTAGCTAGAAAACTTCAATTTCCTGACTCTTGACGATGATAATGATCATGGTCAGAATGACCATTCAGTCATGTTTTTAGTTTTAAAAAGTTGGATAATTTGGATATCACCAACTACACTGATTTGCACTCTATGATGGACCTCCAGCACTTTGAACACTGCCCCAAGGCCTTTAATGCCGCAGCGGTCGCAGTCTCAGTGGATGGATCTTCCAAAAGCATCCGATTGGCAAATGATTCATTGGACTTGTTAGTGATTCAATGTTGCGATCTATATATCTCCACGTATTCATTCTCGGAGCATCAGAATATTTCAATACAGTGTCCTTTGGCTTTGGAATCAATTCTGTGTAGGAATGGCTGGTATTTTTGGATGAGATCCAAGTAGTGGTTATATGTTTGTTTTGTTGGATTAGAGTCCGCATATTCCACCATGTTTGCCGGTCATATCCCAAATGTTGGTTGCTCAAATCCGTTCTTTAATTTGTTTGTTATCATATGTTTTGCAAACTTGGGTTTTAGGGAAAACATGGTAAATCTGCAGGAAACTAGGAACCCCCTGTATATATATATATATATGGTACCCCCCCCCCCAGGTCCACCTTCAGTGTCATTTCCATGGTATTTGCGTTGTTTTATCATCATTTTGGGGTATTGGTTTTGAACTGTTGTTTCTATAGTTTTTTGCGGACTTCAATCAAAGGGGGGGGTATCATACATATATAATATTATATGTTCTATGTGGATTTTTGTTTTAAGACATGAAGTAGCTCTTTGTATGTACAAATACGCGTACATACGCATACAACCAATACGC
>BGPT01000022.1:184042-224191 GCA_003297045.1 Symbiodinium sp. clade C Y103
ATCACTTCAAAAAATAAGGCAGTTTTTAAGCTACAAAATATGCCAAAAATACTGTAAATACCAGTCAAAATGCAAAAAAGGTGGACCTGGGGGGGGGGGCTAGCATATATATTTATGGTGGCCAAAATGTGTAAACATGTAAATGCATCCTGTAGATGTTTCCTTCCAACGAAAACTTGTGGAGCGACGGGAGGTTCGTGCCTTGGCGTGTGGATCTATCGATCTGGCACGCTGGGTCTTGCAACAAGCAGAGGCGCGGGGTGGGACACCTGGGAAGACGAAGCTGTGACGATAAGGGAACCGAAATATGAATGGATCCAATGCTAAACCAAGGTCTTGTTTTAGGTTTATTTATATAACATGTATGTGAAGGGATGAACTCTGAAACTGACTAGTTTTAAATTTGTTTGTATTTTCTGTGGATTTCGAAACGCACAATTTTTGGCTTGTGACCCATCTTAGGCAAGATCAGCGCAGATGTTCATCAACGAAAACGTGGGACGGCATTCACCAGTCATGGCACCGCAGGGCGACAGCGATGGCATCTCGAATCTACTTCGGAGCAAGGCGCAGAGATTTTGCGCAGAGATTTTGGGTCTACAAAACGGTGTCACAGGTCAGAAATGTGGTAAACCCATGTAAACCCAATGGTCCAATAAAATAGATAGCAGCAGAAAAGGTTGTATAAATCATCCCTTTGAGATTATCTATAAATACCCTGCGGACATCATTGGAAGCGCAAATTAGCGCAAGCGAGCAAGCGAGCCACAACAACTTGCCATTTTGACTTGTGGCTGCGCCAATACCTCGATCTCTCAGGTTGGTTGCTTGGAGAATCATCCCACTTAGAAATTGCGCGGACACTTTAGTTGTGTATTCCCGGTGTATACCAGGGATAAGCCCCTGAGGGGACTCGCCAGAAGTGGGATGATCCTCCAAGATAATCTCATCAAATCCCACATGCATGATATAAATCATTCTAAATCCCTATCCAAACCCTGGTTCGTAAAGCTTCCAGATGTGCCAAACCACAGTTTTCTTTCGCTCGAGGTGGCTTTGCCTCCCACGCAATGCAATGAGTGGATCCGAGGGGAGCCGCTCGGCGTTGGTGATTCCCAAAATTGCACGCGGGTTGGTCGCACATCCCATGGATTATCCCCAGAAATGGCATGTTAATCAATCATATACCCTCTGGTTATTTAACATAGCCATGGAAAATGGCTAATTTTGGATGATTTTCCCATTAAAACCTCCATTTATAGAGGATTTTCCATGGCTATCGACCCCGGAAGAGTAAAGCCTGGCACACCAAGTAGGCAGGGTACCCCCAAATAGCGATGTCATTTGCGTTCAAAATGGTACCACCCCCAATTCAAATAATTCAACAGCCAAGGGGTGAAAAAAAAGATCCAGGGTTTCAATGGGTTGGTTTAAGGGAAAATCTACAGGAAACCATTGTTTTTTCCGATAAAACATGAGGTGTTCCTGTATTTTTTCCCGTAAAACCCGTGAACCAATGCAAGGTGGACATGAAACCAATTGATGCAGATGCGACGTGACCTGTCCCGATACCAGCCAATAGCAGCCGAAACGAGGTATGGTCACGAGCTCTCCGTGGCCGCAAGCCCAACGAGCTCGCTGAACTGGGTGTTTCGGAAAACAAGGAATTAACCTCCAATTGATGGCAAGATTAAGGGGAAAATTGATGATGGTGATGATGAGTCAATATCAACCACTAGATTTCGGTATTGGTTCACTAAATGTTCAGACAAACCCAACTGGATGGACATCAGGTACAACAGAAACGTGTAGAAGTACTTGTATTTTGAGAAGGCTAAAGGACTAGTACAAGACCATTCAGCAGGATCTTTGTATGGGAACTTCCCTCCCATGGCTTTGGTTTTGGATGTACCCCATGGCACAATCCAATAAACACCCCAGCTCTATGTTCTCCATGTATGTGCAAGTAGCCTATCCTAAAGAGCGCCTTGATCTTGATTTGAGTGCGCCAACTGTTGGATGCCAAGATACATGCTCTGGATTGACTTTTTGGATACTTGCTTGTGCCAGTGGTACCGAGTCTTTAACCCACAGACGTGTTTGCTTGTCTCAAACCTTACATACATTTACGCTTATGCATACAACAAAAAAGCCTGCACAAACTATTTTGAAGCTGGCCACATTTTCCACTTCCCAAGGCGAGGCGACTCTGCTTGCAGCCGGAGCTTCTGCTGGAGCGCTGAGTTTGACCCTTGCAAAGCTGGCAGACCATCCACTTATGTGTCCTGAGATACATCAAAGGTCAGGTGATATCAAATGTATGCACAATAATGTTCAGGCTTTGGGACGGTTTTGGGACGAATAAACTCAAACGTCGACATTATCATGATGGAATTCAGCATGCAGTGTATGTACCTTGACCTTCCATCCGGTTCCAGTTCCACTTCTAGCTATCGGCGTTTCCCAACGTAGTTACCTGTTGAGACCAGGAGGATGATTTCTTGCAATTGGGCAGCGATCTGCGTCTGAACCTCATAGTCATAGCTGGTGTAAAGAGGAAGCGTTTGGGTGTGGTTTCATTTTTTTCCGGCGGGGGGGCTACATGTAGCTACAACAATCCAACTTGAATACATGATTATGATGATGATTCTTATTATTATTGTTATTGTTGTTCTTTGTTATTAAATGTTGATGATGTTGATGATGAACACTATTGTGACCATAGAAATAGTTCTCGGCATTGTCATTGTCATTGCCAATGAACTTTAGTTGTATTTGACATGTTGATCGTTGAACACATGCTTGATGATTCTGATGTGGCCGCTTGTTCTTGCAAAAAGCATCAAAACATCAAATCTCATCAAAGTTCCCAATCCCAAAATAACGTGATTCCGTTTAATTTTAGCCACCCTCAAAAAGATTGGAAAGCAAATCAAATCACCAGTTCAGAGTTCCACAATTTTAGATTCGGATGCTATTTGTTTATCCTTTTTGGTAGTTTCAAACCCATATGCTCATCATGTATGGAATATGTATCAACATTTACCCCACATTTCTCACCCAAATGTTTAAACAAAATAACCATATGTTCATATGGTAATTTATGTACTCCACATTTGCCATACATGGAGCATCTAAACCGAGGTGGAAGTGCCTTGGATGCTGCTGTGAGGTCAACCTCTTGGAGGCGGCTCTAATTATCATCCAAGTGGAGCCATGGAAATGGGGATGGAATTCAGCCCACATAGCCCACATTTATAACCACACGTTCATGAAATTTCAACATGAATTATAGGGGGGTATAAGGTTTCAACTATCAAACATATTGGGAAACCAGGATTTTGGATTACTTTCCAAGTTGAAAACAAATCATTATTGTTCTGACCCATTCTCATGCGTCTTTGTTGAACAGGTGAACCTATTTCTGCCAAAGAAGTGTTACCCTCCAGTAATCGAAATTGGCAAGCTGGGAAATCCCATTTTGATAATGGGAAAAAACATTTATAAAAGTGTGATACTTGATTGCAATGTTTTGATTACCGGAGGGTATTTTTCAGATCTCATTCAAGAGAAAACGTGCAGGAAACCTGCGTGTTTGGCTGCTAGGACCACAATTTTAGCGCGATTTTCCCATGGACCAATCTCGTGAGTCATGTTGCAAATTTAGAAATTGCAATTTATTTTGCCACCCGAACAATATTTGCCATACTTGGAAGAATATGACCATCGGATGATATCTAATATATATATATATACATATAATATAATTATATATATAATTATATATATATATAATTAGATGTACATATATATATATATATACATATATACTGTAGACATAATTGGTTATTGAAGCAGCAATTCAGATATTCTACCTAATGGTTTCAGTATGTTTCCATTTAATCCATAGAATCTGGAGTTCCACCTATCAGTGGATAGATTCCACCATGGATGTAGGGGACCCATATCCCAACAAACTTGGGGGGTTAGATATGTGGTTGCACACATTAGTTTCTCCTTAACTGCACTCCCAAGTAGAAATAGCCTATAGTATATTTTATATGCCATCAAATCTTCGCATAACTGGTTGGGGATATACAGGGGATCAACCATATGCAGTCATACATTATATTCATATATATTTATATATGATGATTATGATGATGATGATGATGATGATGATGATGATGATGATGACATACTATGACGATTTCCAGTTGTATATATATTTATATATATATATATATATTATTCCTTTTTATGTATTCCCTCTATGGATTTAGAAACCTTACTTTAAGATATCTTGGGATCAGGTCTCTCTACATGGATTCTGCGTTTCAGGCAACAGCCCATTATCCTCGAGTTGGGCTGTGGTATTGGCGCAGTCACTTGTACAGCAACCACATCCAAAAGATGATGATGCAATGAATCATGTTGGATTCATCAGAATTTGATTGGTGCGAATAGATTGCAGGATTCAAAAACTCACAAGTTCCAGTTTCAACCGAAAAATAATCCTAGCGAAAGAACTCTGTTCCTGATTCCATTCCTAGTGCTTCTGTGGCAGATTTTAGCTTAGCAAAACAACTATCCGTGGCCTCTGTTAAATACTCTGAAAATATTCGCTGTTGAGCAAAAACAAAAATCAACCCGAGTCCATGTTCTAACCTAAACTCTCGTTTTCGGAGGAAATAGCAACAATGAGCATCACACATCAGGTCAGGGACCTAGTCTTGCTGGAAATCCCATTTTTTTCTTGATGCTATCCTGGAAAAAAATGGATGTTCAGCATGTTTTTTCCATTGGGCGGTGAAATTTATGGTTTTCCTCTAGTTCTTTGCCTCAAATAGATTCCAGGAACAACAAGCCAAGATAAATCCTTGAGTAGTGATTTCATGTTTTTGGACTTCACTTGTGATATGTTGACTACCGTTTGACATTGGGATAGGTGAACCATCAACCTGTGGCAAATCCATGGTTGTCATCTTTTAACAGTAAATGCAATGTTTCCCCTTCAACCACCGTGTGATGACATTATCGTTGACTTTAAAGTTTTGGTCACCATTGTGTGATGGTCACAAATCATCTCTAGCTCAATGATTCTTGGGATAGCAGTCCATCATACTTGGATGTGCATACCTGGAATCATGACAAAAAGACAACCCACAACTTGGGATACCCTCCCCAAAATTAACATGGACACTGAGAATAGCCCATTTTTGGTGGAAAGTAGGCTTCCAAACCGGTCGCTCGACTCATGGCATGGTCCGTGGCTCAGGGTATGCTGCGTGCATCACGTACTTTGGCGCAGCTGGGCAACGGCCCTGCAACAGCCTGGGGATCTCAGAACTGTATGAGAGCGGAGGTTGGGTCAGCATTGGTGAAGGGTGGAGGGCCGTTTGTGGTTTTTGATTGAAAACTAAATTGAAAATGATCTCGAAGCGGAATTCAGGTGCGGAATTACCTGTCTATATTTTGCACGTTGTTGCGTTGTAACACCGAGTTCAGCGATTTGGATGTGACTGTGCACCATCTGGCAATTGGGCTACCCCAAATCATTACTGTGTCATTATATAGAGTGTGACTTTGTATTGAAACCCATGACTTGGGGATCCCCATTTTAACAACTAACCTGTCACCTGGTGTCTTTGTAGTAGAACCATCCTTTGCGTTGGTCTTAGTAGCGTGACCGACTCTGCTTGTCGTCTTGGTTCTTTTTGCACACTTTTTGATCTTCTTTGAATCTGAATGTGATCTGGAAAATGTAACGCTGCTGTTTGCAAAGAGCTTGGCTGAGGAAAGAAACACATTTCAGATCAGAGCGGAAAACAAAGCGAGAACACAATACGCAAACAGGATACAATCTCAAGAGAAACATTTTTCAAGAATTTACCCATCTATCCATCCATACACAACTGCCCCCTCTCCACGTGCCATCCACAGTTTGTTTCGCAGCTGTCTCGGGAAGCCGCGGAGCAAGTCGACAGCCATGGCCGCCACGGCGTCGGTGGAGGAGGTGACAAAGAAGGTGGAATCGTTGACCACGGAAGCGACTCGTTTCACGAGGTCAACGACGTCGGTGAGTTTTGGAGGTCACAGCCAGGAGGTGCATCCCTCTGTCACTAAGTTATAGGAATTGAATTTTCTGTATATGTAAATATCATTACGTGGGTGTTTTCAAACGTGCCGTTTGCAAGTGGGTGAAAACATGTTAACTGGATTAATCTATAAGTTAAGTGGGAATACAGTATATAAACAACAAGTGCATGGCTTATCATGTGTTTGTTTGATGCTTAGTAACTTGGATGCACATCCAGAAGCCACAAATTGTTGGTAGTTTACAGGTTTTACAATTTCTCAATCAATCCATCGTGGGGAATTAGACACCCATATGCCCTCAAGAATTCCCGTGGAATTTCAGGTGACCAATACCGGCGAAACGGTCGAAATCGCTTCAAGGTTCCCTCAGATGATTTCTTTGAAACCGTGTGATCTGTGGCTTACAAAGTGGGGCCCCCTAGATACTTAAGTAAGCCAACATGGATGTTGAACATCCACCATTTATAGATATGTTTTTTCTTTGTTTTGACCCAAGGGTTTTCGACATCTGGCAGCTGAATCTGCTCAGGACTCCAAAGGATGGGAACCCATGGCCTTTCCGGAAGATCGAATCGAGCATGTTAGGCGGCCGACGACCTGGTATTTCATTAGATTCCATTAGGATGTGTTCATTGAATATCTGCATGAGGGGTTTTTGCGAAGAGGGACATTACCTTCTATAGATCCTTCTGGTAGTTGATCGAGGCAATGAAACATAATTACCAAGTGCTAATGGGTAAATTGGTCCAAACTATGCGAGGATCATCTACAAAAGGAGGATGTTTGAATGCGAGGTTAAATTATGTGAAGGTACCTTTAAAATGAAACATGCAACCAAAGAAAATGGATGAACATGGGGTAGAAAAAGATGTTATTGTGTTTTTTTTTTTTTTAATGCATCTCAGTATGTATGATATGTTTGTATCGCCATGTTTTTGCTTTCAGAAGTCCGTGTTTCTCGCCACAAGGCCACAACTGTTTGTATTTGCTGGTCATGGCCAGAGTCATGTTGTTGTTGTTGTTGTTGTTGTTGTTGTTGTTGTTGTTGTTATCGCCATATATGTTTCCAGAGCTGGTTGCAGGGCAACATTGACAGGAACCCCCATACAAGTTGCAAAGATCATGGTTTCCTGCAAAGCCAGCAAAACCAATCCAACGCATTTTAGTCATGTCAAATTTGTTTGTGCATTTGTTTGTTGATCATGTAGATTTGACTTGTTTTTGTGCAAAATTTACGTGCTCGTTCTTCTGCATCCGCTGCTAGTGGTATGTCATGAACACTTTCTCTCATCAGGAAGTGCTTTGATGCGCATCCGGAAGCCAAAAGCAACACGGAGGGTCGCGAAGTCTCAGTCCAGCTCAGGTGGTCGCAGGATGGAAAGCTACAATCGGCGCAATCCTATTGAAATAGTTGAGAATTATGAATCATCATTGTCCTAATGATATCCAAAACAAATCACCATTTTGCCACATGATTGTTGAAGTTGGTGGTTTGAAATAGGTTTTGTTGATTCATGTTCATTTCCATCCTTACTTACCCAATGATGATCCCCCATGAGTTTCACATGTCTGTGATTTCCAGTGGCACTCACACCAAGCAGAAAGCACGCATATCCCCTGCCATGACGAGGTCAGAAAACCTTGCAACTCAAGCTATTGCACCAGATTCTCTTCTCCCAGGTGCTCTTGGGCCTGGGAAATCCACTACTAGAGGTTCAGTTTGCTGGCAAAATCATCTATCGGCCATGGTCCATTGCTACGTTTGATTGCTGGAAGGGTATGGAGTGATCATGCAGATAGGCAGCCCATGGCATTGAATGTTCGAGCAATGAAGGGGGTTCAGGAGCTGTGGAGACCAGTCAATCTTTAGGTCTCTTCTTATGGTCCTCATACCCAAATGAATTTATCCGCAGTGCCGAAGCTGAACCAGATGGGGTGATTTGATTCTTCAACCCATCCCTAATTTGGCGCAATAAATAGCTGGTTGGTGCTTTCAAAGATGGTAATTGTATCAACTCCTGTCTATTTGGGATGGTAATTCCCAGTGACCAAATGCATGTTGGTGTTGAAACCAGAGGGAAAACATGCACTCCCATTGCACAGGAGGAACGGATGGAGTACAGTCTGAAGGATTTCGAATCTGACGCAGCAGCCGTTCTAAAAGATGTCAACGACCTGAGTTGGGCTGATGTGGAGAAATTCATGGCGGAGAATCTCTAGTGACACATGACACAAAGGGGGGATGAAAGCTCAAGTTCTATCGATGACATGAAAGAGGTGGGTACTGCATCATACCAAATATTCAGCTTCTGGCGAATGGTTGGTGAATCCGTCATTTCCTCGTTCGCAATGGCGGAACATACCATGTTTATCAAGTGTCAAGAGTGTAAACGACCACAAGTGGATGTGACTGCCCCAAACCATCAGCTTCACATGTGAACATAGGCTGTCTTGGTCGTTGCAGTTGGTGAACTTCTTTCTTTCTCAACATCTTGACATGCCGACATGCCCATATGTGTTTTCCCCCTACTTGGAGGATCATCCCACTTGGTAAGTGGTTAACAGCTATGATCAGCTCGCCTATTCCAAAAGCAAACCTGGTCCGTAGAAGATGACAGAGGTTCCCGCACACGGACAGTTAGTGGCGCGGCAGCTCTGTGGAGCATCCAGATCTAACCTGAAACTGATGGAGAAAGTTTGTTCAAATTAAGAACGTGCATATAAAACACAAGAGTTGGCCTCAGAAGAATCAGAAGATCAGTTAAACTACCATTTCCAGAGTCTTTTTCATTTATTCTAATTAGTCATTTAGTCGGGGTTTCCCTTGTAGTAAGTTAAGGTATCAAATATGATATATTCAAATATAATATCTGTAATCATCATTCAATATTCATTTTTTTTTTGGGAAGCGTATATTTGGCTTGTCGCCACTACTGGTGTGGTGAATGGCGAGTAACACAAATCTCTTACGCGAAAATCTGTTGCATGGTTTGTGTCGATGATATTGCTAGACTCGTTTTGCAAGAACTAAACATGTTGTTATTTAAATTTACTTTCAAGATTTCAGAGCCCCAACAAAAATAGATCTCGGATTTCTTCCAACTATGTTCAAGCCATGAAAGTCACTATAGAATCTCCAAACAAAAGAGTTGTTCAGGTCAGATTTGGATCCCAAACTTTAAAAAACAACCGTGTAGCTCGGTCATTCGCAGCTGCTGGGGCCTAGCGATTGGACCCCTCGCATGGATGGAAGGTGGTGCCCGGCGACCAGCTGAAAATCCTGGCGAATCGACAGCGGCAGATGCGGAGAAAAGGCGTCAGCTGGACGTGGTCAGCTATAGGAATTTGAGAAGTTTGCGAATATTATGGAAGGATGACTGGAAAGATGACTGGAAACCTGAGACTGAAATCGGAAGTTTGGGGGGAGGAATCTGCTGAAATCTGATCCATTTCAATTTAACTACCCCTGAATCATGGAATTGTTTACCCCAAAGAGAGTGTGTTTTATATTTGCCAAACATACAACAAATTGTGAAGAACATGTTATGTTTATAATGACCCCCATCATGGTTGATCAAGCCCCAAAACAATGGAGAATCATAGTGATAAATTCTACACAGACCAACCGAACTGCCGTAGATCAGGAACCAGTTGGAGAATGCGAGAACCCCTCGGCCATCAACAAAAATCGAGACAAAAAAACATATCCAATCTTCACGCTTCAGACTCCACGTAGTATCCCCAAAAGCATCCAAGTCACATTTGAGTAGGTAGCTTGTTAATTATTGTGCCATAGGTCATTCTTGAATGAGCTAGATTTACCATGAATTACTCGCATTTATACCATGAATTACTCGCATGTATACCATAAATCACTCGCATTTATCCCACACTTTATGCATTCTTGTACCTTGAACCTTCAAAGGACCCAAAGCAAATTGGAACAAGCACATCAAATTGCACATCAAAGTATATACATACAACAGTACCAAGAGTTTGATGCAACTCATTTTGACCGTACATAAGTTCAGCCACACAAGTACATAAATTACATATAGCAACCAAAAAAAGATAATAAAAAAAGTGTAAAATCTAAATCAATATAAAATGATGTGTCGTTTTTCTATCTTTTTGAGTGTGTTAGTATAAATGGATATCGAGGTTTCCTGAAATGGGGTTACCTCTAAATCATCCATTTTAGCAGGGGGTTTTCCTTATAAACCATCAATTTTGGGGTATCACCATTTATGGATTTTTTCCATGTAAATGTACACAACCAAGACATGGTCGAAATTTACATGTCTCGGTGCTTCCCCTCGTGTCATCCCGGTTTTTTCCGAGGTGATCTCCTGTGAAGCCGATCCCGTCGGGCAGCACATGGAAGGGAAGAATGGGAGGTGCACATGGTGCTTCCATCCCATTTATTTAATGTGGGTAAGACAATAATAAACCATCCCCCAAATCACCATAAATAGGAGGTATAAACCATTCCCAAATGGGTGGTTTATGGCATTGTTTTACCCACATTACTGGAAAAATCATCTTTGAGCCTCTTCTTTTTTGCGGCCAAATGATGGTGACGGTTCACCATGGGATTTAGGGGTCCCCTGCAGACAAACACTGCTTTAGTCAAATCATGGACGAAACCCAGAAGAATGACTGGGTGAATCTTGGTGAAGGTGAAGTTAGCGAAGGGAGATTTTCAGTGGGCGAAGCTAACGTCTTGCGCATGCGCAAGGTGGGAAATAAACCACGGTGTGAGTGCATGCCAACTCACAGAGTAATTACCCGAGCAAAAGAACATGCTCTACTAACATGATGGTGATGTCATAATGTCATATGAAGATTAGTTGACTTTCTACCAATCCGTGGTGAATCTTTGACACGACGCTATTGATTTCAAGAGCTACGGGCGGGGCTATCTGAATAATTTAAGGATGAGGTTGCAAGCGCAATTCAACTGGAGATTGGAACAACGTGCCCACAAAAGCATGGCTGAAACATGGAATACCGAAATGCATGCAACATGTGTGCAATCTTCAGTCTTAGATCATCATCTCTTGGAAGGGAAACTGATTTTGAGCTTCCGCGGGGCAATTGCTGGCTATGATTTGAGTTGCTTCGGTTGAAAGGATATGTGTGATCTCCATTGTATACAATGAAGATGAAAACATTGGTATCATTCAGCTACCATACACTCATCTTCCAGTTTACCTTTGGATAGGTAACCAATAGAAAGCAAGGCCCAACTTCATAAGGTTATGGCTCAAAATTATTAACCCTATTATTGGTTGGTTTATATTAATCTACCATTAAAAATGACCATTTTTGGTACCATAATTTTGAGCCATAGCCAGTCCGAGCCGCAGCTGCGTTATGCTTGAGCTTCGCAGCTGCAGGCATGGCTGCTGGGAGACCTTCGAACGCAGCTGGGGCATTGCAATGGGAAAAGTCATCGAACTATTCAATGGATTGGTACAAGGCAAGATTTGCAGGAAATCCCCATATTAAATGGGAAAACGGATGGTTTCCTGTAGATTTCCCCCTAAGCCAATCCATTGAGCTATAAAATGTGGGAGTGCCATGTTTGACTACGAAAGCGTAACCAGAAGAACTGTGGGAACATGGTGCAACATGGCGGAACATTCTCAATTCCAACGTTCAACCATTGGGAGGGAATATGGGACATCAACACAAACAATTGTGGATATGGTTCACAAGAATGATATAGATCTATCAACTAACCAATGAATACGTTTGGTGTTCTCGCATATTTTGTTCGTTCGTTCCCTGGCTATCTTTTGGATTGTGGAGAAAGACAACCAGTTATCACATGCTTCGTCTCATTGACCCTTTTGAGTCATCATCCATTCCAATGTCCATGTTGTGTATCCTCACTTTGGTATTTGAACCATCGAGCATTATGTCAGGATATGATGAAGATTTGTTATAGACTTTGGGAGCCAAGAGCCTTCCGCAGATATTGCAGCAAACCCCTCTCACAGACAAAAAGCGTTGGAAAAAAAACGTGAAAATATGAGGATTTGTTTGCGGTTTGCTTTCTGTGACTTCTTTTGTGCACTCTGATTAAAACAATATTATACATTGAAATTTGCAATAGCCCTTGGAAATTAAGACATTTCCAGGGATTATAGCAACCCCCAAAAAGATAGTAAAGTATTTATATAGTCATTACACATTTTGTCGGGATTTTGCTTTTTCATCTTTGAGTGGGGCCCCACTCCGGTGCTTCCCAGTTCCACTTGCAGGCCTCTGTGGCTCCGTTGAGATGGACGCCCGTGTGGGTCCGGAAGCAAAGCCGTGTGCGTCACTGGGAAATTCTTACTGGTGCTTAGTAGGGAATGAGGGAATGACCTATAATAACCATTAATAATCATCCCATTCCCCCATTCCCTACTAAGAACCAGTAAGAATTTGTTCGGCTTTTAGGTTTGCACAAGATTGTGTCAGTCACAGTACCAATGGTCCTGTCCATAGCGAATCACTGAGCCTGAAATAGCAGGGAATCCCTCCTGGATCAACCTTGAATGATTACTCCAATACTGTAATACTTGAATAGAATATGTTGCCATAGATTGGAAAATGGACAAAACAACTACAGTAGCAACTATAGGACCATTTGTGCATGGTATTGAATATTGGTCATGACTTTTTGTTGCATTTCGACAAACATCATCTCGCTGGATTTTGTGGATCCTGTGTAACCACAATATGTGTTCTCTTTACCCTTTCTGGAATCAAACATGGCAAGGGGAAAATTCCCCATTTATAGACTATATTCGGATTTAAACCTCCATTTACAGGGGATTTTCCCAGATGTAAACTTCCATTTAGGGGGGATTTCCCAGCTAGCCACATTTGAATACCGGATGGTAAACCGACTGAATCATTGTTTGACGCTGGAGAAACTCCTCCCAGGTCGTTCGGAGCAGCTGCTTCCGCAATTGAGGTCGCAAGCGGTTGGGGATGGGATAGTTCCGGACGTTGGATTGTTTTGATAATAGCAACATATTGAGTACAAAGTAAAGCTGTTTTACACATATATTCATATGCACGTGTTGAATCTTCTATAGATGAATTTGTATGATTATATAACTTGTATAACATTCAGAGTGATTAGGCCATGGCATATCCATACATTAGCTATTTGCGTTACATGGTCTGGTCTTCATTGAACAGCTGGCAAGAGCAATCAGCATTGGCATCAATGCCTTGATGGGATGTGGCAGATGATTCTACAAGAAATCAGCACTCTCTTGGGTTGAACTTCTACTAGTAGTGCTGGAAAACCGTAACACTGGTTCATAAATGGTTCTAATTCTCTATCCATGATATGGGTGTGTCTGAAAATAGGGTATATATCTCCAATTATAGCCATTTAATTGGGATAATCATCATTAACCATTGGGTTTGTGGGTACATTATTTTCAGACAAACCCATATATTCTATGATATATCCATGATATATCAAGTGCTTGGATTCCACCCAATACTCAGCACCTGACAGTGCCCTCCAGGACGGAGTTGGGTGCCAAGTCCGGCACTGAGGAAGGCATCCGTGGCCACCAGTAGGATCCAAGGCGATGTGAATCTAAAGATTACCACCGTAGCCTATCTATATATAGTCACAATGTATAGTTGTGACATGTTATGAGCATTTACTATGTATAGTTCTAGACTAGCTATATGTAGTGATACTGCATTACTTTACTACAATAGTTATAAACGGTTTCCCATCTGCACTCACAAACCTGACTGTAACTACTTGGTTTATCAACATATCTACTAATAGTATTCTTTAAGCATAGGAATAATCAGCATAAGCCATGCTTAATCTAGGTACCACCTTGTGAGGGAGACTTGGTCACCAAGTTGTGTAATGACTTAGATAAAATGGTTCGAATAGATGGGTACATAGTAGTAGCGATACCTGGTAAGTTTAGACTTGTGTTTTCTTCACATTGGACATATACAACTGTATGTTCGAGCATACATGATCTTATAGTTGTATTCCAATATATTCCATTATATTCCAATATCTTCCACAAACAGACATTCAAGTGTATATTTCAATATACATCTATAACAGACATTAACTGCCTTTCCTCTCTCTCCGGTAATCTGCCAACCGCATGAGGTCTGTCGACATGCTGATCCTGGGAGGTCTTCAAGGCGGTGGCTTTGACCACCAAAAATGATGGTTTTAACCAGGGAAAATGGTGACTTCATTTGGCAAATGGTGATTTTTGAGTTAGCCACCATTTAGATTTACTTCAAATCACCATTTACACATATATCAGCCAGTTGAGATATACCAGCCAGTTCGCCACCATTTATTAAATAGATTTCAATAAGTTCACTTCAATGTTCTTGTGGTGTGGGTTCAAGCCACCAGATCAAAATCGGGTGGGTTGGCCCGACTGTCTGACAGCTTGGAATTGTGACTCGACAAGAAATTTTCGGCGGCCAGCTGGAATCAACACTTTTAGGTATAGAAAGATGGTCTTCCAAATAGTTGGAAACATCTAGAATAGCCAAGGGTAGCTAAATGTTGAAAAAAGGAACAGACCCTCTGAAGTTCATGTGTCATTTGTCTTTGAATATAGATTGAGTGGAGGTAGGGTTGTTGGATTGTAATGTAACCTACTTTTATGATCTCCATGTGTGTTGTGTATGTCAATTGGCTTGGGATTTGTTGGTTTCAAGAGTTCACTCAGATGACTTCTCCCGGCATTGGGATCATCGGCTTCAGCCAATCACACCGATGGCTGGCTCAAGTTGCTTGCTGGATCTGCTTTTGAGGTCCATCAGACAAGACAAATATAGACAAATATTTTAAAGAACCTGTGTTGGTGCAATCATGCAAACCGCCCCTGTGAAATAGGATAATATCATGTGTTAGTTAGTGTGTCCCATCTTAGTCTTCAGCGGTGAGCAGGGATGATGTCAGTTCTTTCAAAGCCAACTAGAAGTTGGAAGTATTCCCGCGATGGTTTGAACTCCAGAAAATTGCCATCCATTTGTAGCTCCATTGGGACGCAAAGTTTGACTGGGCTTCGCTGCCGGGCGCCTGGCTTCGCGCCATGAACAAGCGGAAGTTTGAAGAGCCAAAAACCTCTTCGGTGGAAAGTCATTTGGTGTCATGCAGCCCATTTCAGCCTCAGTATGAGCCGGAAGACGCTTGGATATCTGGAGAACTGGAGAAAAATAGTGGTTTGATTGGCCGCTGTTTGTCGAAGAGTAGAACTGATCATGAAATTGATCGACATGCTTTTTTTTCGGTGCACCCGTAATATAGAACATTGGTATATGCATTGGTGTTTCTTTCACTTCTGGATATGTTGGAATTTGTGTTTGGTGCCCACTTCTTTCGAAACATCATCTTGGTTGCTGCTTCTGATTTTCAACCTTTCCACGACACCACGGGATGATTTACAGGAAAAGATCCGCACGGTGGTCGTGGAGAACTTTCCAATGCTGGGCAAGGCTGCTGCATGGCGCTTCCTGGAATGGGTGCAAGAGAATCCCAAAGGCAGCGGTTGTCGAAACCGGGTTGGCCGGGTTGGGTGGAAATTAGGACCTAGAGCTTGATGGTGATATTAATATATTAATGGGATTTAGGCCACTACAATACATATAATATATGGTGTATTTGTAGTGGATTTAGGGGATTCATGAGAATTTTCAAGGCATGTCGGCTTGGCTAATTGCGTGGTAACCTCAGTAGCTAACCATGCCACAATATGGGGAATCATCCGCAAAATTGCTAATTTCTGATTTAAGAATCATGTGAGCCTGTGCTGTCATCAGATTGGTTGCCGACAATATGTTAGGATATAACATGATGTAACCATCAATCATTTTGGATATCTTGAGATAATGTATTATATGTAATGGATATATACATGTGCAAGAATCCAAGAGGGAACCAGGGCTTCAGGCGGGATTCATTTTTATTCTGGTGGCTTTAGAGCCTCACCAGCACGCTGGCTTTTCCCTGCAGGCTGCCTTTCTTATGTGGACGCTCAAATCATCAAGCTTTGGTGGTTTTATAGTGGTAGTTCCTGCTCTAACGGGATGTTGAATCAACAGGAGATGCAAATTATTGCAGGTTGTTCAACATGAGGAAAATGCCCCAGGTGTGTGCTCACTGCCCACTGGCAAGACTCCTGAGTATTTCATCAAGCCGCAGGGCCGAACCAGATGCCGAGTTCGGCATCTGCAGATGGGAGTGTGGTATTGGGACAGGCCACCAACAAAGGTCGGTATAGAATCAGATGGATCAAGAAGATGGGAGCATGACCATTTTATAGATCTTCAAAGAAGCGCAGCAACTTTGACGTGTTTTATTGTGTTTCCCAAAGTTTCTGATCCCATTTGTCAGGCCAATTGCTTTCCATGTTTGTTTTGAGGTATTTTAGTTTCTCTCCTGAGAGGGGTGTGGTTTCCGCACCAGCTGGGGATGGTGTACAAGTTTTTATCCTGAAGATGCAGGATTTGTTCAACCCACTCCAAGGGTTTCAAAAATGAGAACAACTCATAAAAGTAGCGAAACCAAAGTTCAACCAGCCTTGTTTAGTTTTCTTTCAAGGCAAACTATGACACCATAAGTGGATCGGACACAGGCTAGCAAGTCCTGCAACTAGGGTTCTCTCAGAAGCAGTCAGATTGTGATAGTAGTTTTTAGCTAGGACTATGATTTCTAAGCCATTCTGGTTGGTGGTTTTAGTCCTTATTATACATGCCAACATGTATATACAAGATTATACAAGCATGTTGCTTGGACTGATGGTCCCAATACTTATATAGAATATACCAATATATACAATCAATTGGATGTGTGGACATTGGCAGAGCCCTTTGATGACCCCATTGGTCCCAAGTCGCGGGCAGCGCGTTGGCTCGGAGCTTTTGGTGCCGAGGTGGGTCCAACGAATTTTGCAAGGATGGCAGACCCCAGAGATCAAGGAGGAAGCCAAGAAGTTTGGATTGGCAGATGCAAAACCAGAGTTGGATCAACTGACATTTGTACAGATCCTGGGCAAAATTGGACTGGTGAGTGGGGTCAAATCTTTGTTTATGTCTATTCAGTTTCCTTCCCTTGCAGGGATGCCTGAAACCACCCAGAGTCATAAGCTCAAGTGTAGGAGGAAGTCTGCCTCCGTGTTTTTGTGATTGCAGACTTCAACACAAATATATATATATATATATATGTCTATATATATATATATATATATTTGTGTTGCAGCAGTTTGCTAGAAAACATGTAGAGTTTATTATATATATATATATATTTACAGTATGTATATATATATATAGATGCGTGTATATATTTATTTAAATATATATCATATTACTCCCCATATGTTTGATGGTTAAAGGTTAAAATCAAGAGAAATGGATGGCTAAGTGTGAGTTCTAAGCCCATACAACATATCTTTCAAATGTACATACATATATACATTAATTCGTAAAAGTTCAAACTCGTATTGAATTATTGATGGCTCATCAGATTCTTAAATGATGGTTGTGCCACCTTGATTCCCTTTTCTCCCCTTTGCTCGCTTCAGCATCCGATCATCCTGGTAAGGATCGATGAGTTTTATCCCATCTCTCCGCAACAACACAATAGCTTCCACTACTACGTGTCTTGGTTTCAATGTGAGAACATGCCAAAACTGCTATGATAGTGACATGACATGTTTGAGGAAGTTGTGAGGAAGAATCTAGAAACCAAAAGCTACATATTTCAAATACCATCCTGTACCAGGTGTATTATACAAGATGTGTATTTTTTGAGGAAATCAAATCGTTGTAGATGTGCAGAATGCACAGCAAGTGGCCATTCCAGAAGAATTTCCAGCCCCAAACCATTGTCACATCACGAGTTCTCGGGTGTGGCGTATCGCTAAGTTTGGCCCGGCAGGTTGCAGCCGCTTGATCCTCCCAAAATCATGCGGTATACTAGGTATACCCAAAATGTGCCGCATGTGCAACAATGATGGCAATCAGTTGGCATTCAGGCTACCTCATTAAATCCCTTTAATCTGCCATTGTATCACTATGTATCACTGTTATAGTCCCGTTATATCCCCAATTAAACCACCATTGTTGTCAATGTTCAGGCAAACTCATGCTGTAAGTTGATGGCATCCACTGCTCCAGGTCAGTGAGTACTACATCAAGGGCTTCGGACTCGATCCGTCGAAAGCACTTTTGTTGCATCCCCACATTGGATTGATGGTGGATGATAAACCCCATAAGTCATAGTTATAGATATATGCACCATGGTGGATGATAAACCCCATTGTGGATGATACACTATCACTTGTAGATTTATCTACCATAAGTCATAGTTTGGCTATTTAGTGGTTTAGTTCAGATCATCAGTGATGTTCTGTAAGCATTCAACAGTGCCTGGAACTGGTCCTCTCAACGCTGCATCAGCTGGATCTATCCGCGTTTAGACTCTGTGAAAATCGGACGGTTTAGCCAAAGAAAGAAAGAAAGATAAACACATGTGGAGTTGATCAAACAAAGTATCACCAGCTATTTGTGGTGCACCCACAAGTGGAGTTGTCTATGGTGGGTATCAACATTGTCCGCTGTTAACAACTTATCACAACCCAAAAACTGGAGTTGCAATGAGTCATTTGTGGTGGATCTGAGCTTGAAACCTCATGGCCCAGCACATCAGGTCACAAAAATGGAACGTGACCTTTCAATTGGCAGCTATTTCTCCCCCCATAGTTGGAAACCATTGGAAACCCATCACCCCAATGTCAATCGCTGGGCTGATTCCTGGACCCTGTTGCCAAGCTTTGATGTGTACATCCAAGGGCGGGTTTTGTTGGTTCAAGCCACATGATTTCGGATTCTGACCATGCCCATTTTGTCGGATTCTGCATGAAGTCCGAATGCCATGAGCATCTGCCAAGTTTTTTAAGGCGTTGCTGATGGACTGTTCCAAGATTGGTTTGGATCTCACTGCTCCGCACTCTGGCTGTGATTGGTTCCAGAAATGTCAAGGGACATGCTGAAAAAACCTGCCGGCAATTCGACATAGCTATGGAAGGCGGCCCGCTTATGATTTACCGATTAAAGTTAAAGGTGTTTTTTTCTTTAAACATAACCATGTTAAAGTACCAGACACTAGACGGCAGTTCAGGATGTCTGGCGTAATTGCAGTATAGAAAGGTAAATATGACATGAAAGACCTAGGCAATTGGCTTTCAAGCGGCGAGTTTCTGAAATGAGGGCATACTGTGGTAGGGGAACATGGCGAGTTTCCGATTGGTGACTTAATTTGGTACAGTAATATTCTTTTCGACTGGCAAGTTTAGAGTTGGAAAGATCCTCGATTTCAACATCCTGGTACTGGTAGCTGCACGTGTTTATGTTGACTCTAGTTTGATTTTCACCAGGTATTCACCACGAAAGGCTGTCTTCAGATGGGGAATAATTAAAGAAAACACACCCTTTTTCACAGGGGTTTTCCAGCTCACTAGGTCATTCCCTTTGATGCCGACGGGATTTAAGTACACAGGGGGATCTTTGCAGGAAAAAAGGCAGAAGTCTGACAGGACCTCCGAATATGGTTTTCCATGATGGTCTTTCTGTATTCTCCCCTGCGTATCCAGTGAGAATTCATAGTTTCAGCTGAATTCATCTGAATTCTTCGAGTTGTCCGAAATAGTTTTAAAAAGAACACCTTTGGTTTTGTTCAATTTCCATCATTTCATGATCTTTCATGGGTTGAACCTCAAGGTTCCCGCTTGAAGTTTCCCACCGTTGTTCCCAACTTGGGGGTGCAGTTCCAATCATAAATGTATATATATATATAGGTATACATATATATATATATTATTACATTAATAGGGGTTATGTCCCACTTCATGGTGTTTGAACTCATTGCTATACCATGCTATACCCATGTTTTCACCCCAACTGCACTCCCAAGAAGGAAACCGAGCCACAGGTCCTTTGGTTCCCCCCACGACGTGGTCAAAACTCCTCAGGTCCTTTGGTCCCACGGGGGAGCCACAGGACCATCATCAAATGAGCCGCTTGGGTTCAACGAACCCGGAATGCTGTTGTACCGGGGGAGTACTGTATGATATCTTATCATGGGGTTCATTATTTTTGGCTTGGATGAAAAACTTGATTCAACTCCAGATCAATGATGATCTATGGCACAATGGCATGGCGAGTTTGCCAAACTGGTGCGTCCTGTGGCAGTCCACGGTGCCCCCGCAACGGTTGAGGCATGGAGGACGTGTGGCCCGACGGCCGGGTGGATCTGACCTTGCGCACGCGCGACCCGCAGACGCGGCTGGAGCGCTTGCAGCAACGGGTGCTGCGGCAGGTGGGGATGGTCCTATTTGACATCCATCCCATAGTGGCAATCTATCTATAAAATGGATGATTTAGAGGTACCCCCATTCTAGGAAAGCTCCATATATCCCTAGCAATACATGAGATTAGCTTCTATCACTGGATTGGTTTAAGGGAAACATTTTAACCGGAAACCCCTATAATTGATGGGAAAATCCCATGGGTTTCCGGTGACAATTTTCCCATTAACCAATCCATTGATATAGTGGCTCTAAAAGATCCCTATGGAAATGGGTTGATGACCATCCCCCAATACGGGTATCCAGTCCAACTTGTGACTGTGGTTGGTTGTATAGTCCATTAAATATTCCATGATATATATATATATATTCTATGCATAGTATCTTAAATACCTATGTTTATCGGTGAAATCCCATATATATATATATAAATCCAAATCAATATCAATCCATATGAATGATACCGCAAATCACACAAAAGTCCATACAACTCCATATAGATCAATGTAGATCCCGTCTAAAAAGATGTAAATCACCAAAAAAAACAAAAAAAACATACAAATCCCACATAAAGGATAAATCACTACTATTCCTCTTGGTGAAGCCCAGCCATAAACCATCATAAACCATTTAGCACATTTTGACCGCTTTTAGGAAAGATCAATACATCAGGTCACTTTTCAAAGTGCTTCTTGAACCCCTCAAGATGTCGCGGGTGAAAACATCTTCAGACGGTCAGGTGGATCAATGGTGTGCAGACTACGAAGGAAAGATCAGGGCCCTGGGTGGCATTGGTTTCTTCATGGGTTCCTTGGCAACTCTCTCGGGTGAGTTCCAAAAGACTGGGGACGATATCATGATGTCTTCCAGACCACATCGGAGACAGGAATCTGAAATTGGTTGATGAATATGTGTCATTTTCATAATATGTTCATTAGTTTGTCCACATTAATGTGCATATAATATATTTCAGATATTGCTGATCTCTAATGATACTTGTCGGGACCACCAGCCAGCTCTACCATTTCGACTAATGAGACGTCCGTGTCAGTCCGAGAATAAGTGCATGAAGGGAAGATTGCAAGAAATCCTTCCAGTTCATGTGACAAACTAATGCAATTGTCTCCAATGGAGGGATTTTCATGTAACAAAATCCATTTCTTGTGACAAACAAGAAACAAACTGAGTGGGTTTCCCTCCATTTTCTTGCAACATCTCCCCACATCGGAAACCCACTCAGTGATTCAGCCATTGGGATTCACCAACTGACCATAGCAGCATCCGTGTCATCAGGTGGCATTGGACCCGATGGACATGTGGCCTTCAATTGCCAAGGCGCCAGACTTCAGAAATCGGGAAAGGCTCCTAGGGGTTGCGTCAAAAATGATGCATTGTTCGCCCATTTTTATCCTTCCAGTAGGTAATCAAACATGGGAGTCTTATGGCTGGGATGCTCCATTGCCATGTTTGATTCCGGGAGGAGACACTACATCATTTTATGGCCCATAACATTAAGACTGTCATGAGATTTTACACACAGTGTATATGTATATATGTGGCATTTTTCAGACATACCCACCAACAGATGAGAAAGGAGATGCAAGTTAATCGGCGGTTGCCAGCAGATTCCAACCCAGTGTTTGGACCTTTTAGTTTGAGTACTTCTCTACAGTTTCAGTTGGATTCAACCAATGCCCCCAAAAGTTGACCCTCCATTGGTTCGATTCCTAAGATCAATACTTCCCTAATGAACCCTTATCGTTAGGATATCACCTGTGGGGTTGTTTTATCCCTTAAAAGATCACCATGACATGGTTGGGTTTACAATTTTCATACCACGATAGTGTTTCTGGAGCCTTTTTTTTGGAGTGGAGCCTCTCATTGACCAGTTTCGTCATGTCTTCACCAATCAAAAGGCAACAAGGCTAGTCACCTTCTGGAATTCAATCAGGCAACGGGCAAGCTCAAGTGTTGAATCATGTCTTATCCATTGATATAGATGAAATGTCCATTGAAGAATTTGAATTTGGCGTTGACATTGCCACGCTCCATTATTTGAATGTACCCGAAAAAGCCCCAGCAAGATAGAAGAGTAATGCAGCTTTTCCATTCTTTTCCTAGTAGCATGGTTCTTCTGTTTTTGAGAGTTGTTATAGGTTTGCAATTATTGCATTGCTTGGGGTGTGGTGGTCAGTGGAGTGTTGGACCTCCACGGCCAAGCAGTTGCAGGTGAACGTTTTCCAAAGTTCCAAGGAACATGTTCGCCGGTTTGAGAGGCCAAGGGGTCCAAGTCCCACTAAAACACTTATCGACATGTTATACATGTTTTAGATCGTGTCAGCATCTTAAGTGACAAGGTGGTGGTCAACTTGGGGGGTGCATCCCTCTTAGTAAGTGCCTGATAACCTTGGTTAAATGGCATTATCCACTCAATACATGGACATATCCTGCATAGCAACCCCCAAAACGACAGAAAAGTGAAAAACCAGAAAATATTTTAAAAAATCATTGAACTAACCACCTGGAAAAACTGGAAACACATTTCGGCATTTTTGGGGGTGGCTCCCCCTTTGGGTGCAGGATGCGACCACTTCGCGACGACCCGCATGGATCAGCTGAACTATGCGTCGCAAGCCGCGGCCGCGGGGGATCTCGGGGGCATTGAAGCCGTGCGAAAGCGGAGACTTGGATGAAACAGACCCGTGGTGAGCGGAGAAATGCCCCGTAGGTGTGTCTAAAAATGGATAACTTCTACTCCAACATAGTGTTTGAACTATCAAAGTATCGAACCATTTAACTAGGAATTTTAACCAACGAAGAGCGTAATGGGATCTGGGGTGTGTCTGAACATGGAGTTTTGCTCCAAATTTAGATTTATGATACTGATGAATTTATTACAAGATTTTACAAGTATGATCAACCAGTGGATTCACAAGTTGCGCTTTGCATCTACCGGGAGAACAGCAAACCCTGAAACTTGCTGGTTTCACTCCTGCAGATCATACACAGATGGGGAAAAAAGCAACCCCCAGCGAACTGCAGGTTTCACACTCCCAGAAAGATGTTCAGACTAAACATAAAAACAAGCCAGTGTTGCACTCCCAAAGAGATGTTCATGTACTTTCAGCTTGGAAAAGAAAACACATGACTAAGCCAAGCAAAATGATTGCGTTTGACCAAACAACATGATTGGTTATTAGCAAAAAACTCAGCATTGGGTTTGTTTGAAAACGGGGTAGCCGGGTAGCCCTAAAACTACTGGTGAATCACCATAATTTGTTATTTGCCGGTTAAAAGAGCCATGTTTGGCATATCCCACATGCAGACAAAGCCGTTCCAAAATCCCCGCAGCGCAGCTTCTTCCAGGAAAGTGATCACCATTGGCTTGGGCACCATCACCTTCAATCCGGACCGCACTTTGGGATTGTTGGCTTATCTAAGTTTAAACTACCTATACCCTCCAGCCGCACCCATAAAATGTGGTAAAGTTGCAAAAACTATCTATGGCCACTTGGAGGGCGTCTTGAAATTGTTTATTTATTTAGTGATGTCTTTTATTATCGGGATTTGTGGGTCTTGAGCTGATTTGGGATGCTGGAGTTGCCATGTGTTTACCCAGGCCATTGACCAATGCGTTGCGTCATGTTGGGCTCCAAAATTGGTAGCTTCAACCCCCATGGAACAGTAGTTTCAGCCAGTCGTTTTTTTCGGGGGGCAGACTTAATCTTCAATGTGTAGCTCCAGTCCAAACAGAAATCCAACCCACCTTTTAACCATAGTATGTTAATGTATATTAAGCGTCATCTTGCAGGTTTTGCTCTCAACAGATCCATTTGAAAAGCACCAGGTCCACATCATCCCAAACCTGATTTCCAATGGTTTGTTGAGAAACATCTTGAATCAAACAAACATACCAAGTAATCTGTATTCATAGTTAAATCAAGTAAAAGCCGCCAAAAACACCACAGCAAAAACAGCCAAAAATCAGCACATAAGTCTTTGGTAGTGTTCCATCGTTTGTTGGAAAATCAGCATTTGGCAATAATAGAGGTACCCTCTGGTAACATGGCGTGCTGGGAAATCCACGATTTAGTTCGGGGATTTTGCCATCATTGGATTAATGGGAAAAAGTTCACCAGAAACCTCCATTTTTTAGGAAAAAAAAACCATGGGTTTCCGGTTGTCCGATTTTCCCCTTAAACCAATCCAATGATAGCTACCCTCTGGTAATTTCACATAGCTATTGAAAATAGCCCATTTATAATTAATTTACCTATTAATAATGATGATTTTCCATAGTTATGTTAGTTTACCGGAGGGTAGGTGGGTTGGATTTCTGTTTCATTATTTGGGTACTTTAGGTTGTGGTAACCCGAATAACTTTCATAGTTGATTTACCTATGAAGAATGGTGACTTTCCAATGATCCCAGCATAGAAACCTCCAGCCATCCCCAATTCCAGGACTGCGTCGCCTTGATTTGTGCTGCTGGCGAAGCCAAAGCTCAGGTGGTGCAACGGGCCGTGGAGGCACCGGGGGAGGATCCGGGGGTTGGAATTTCTATGGGATGTTTATGAGGTTTCTATGGGATTTCTATGGATTTCTTTGGGATTTCTATGGGATTTCTATGGAAATGACATGGGAATCTGATGGTACTTGGACATGTTCTAGGATTTGTATGGGATTCTTATGGAAGTTTGTTGGGAATTCACCGGTGTATACCGTGTCCATATGTATTGTTTGCTTACTTGTGCTTAGTAGGGAATGGGGGAATGGGATCATTATCAATGGTTATTATAGGTCATTCCCTCATTCCCTGCTAAGCACTAGTAAGTTTGGAATGCAAGGATCTTTGTCTTTGTCCGTTTTCATGGGACATGACTGGGACATGTGTTCATGGAAGTTGATGGGATTCTATGGTTTGTCATGTGCTAAAGCCAGCAACTATGGGGATTGACCAGAAGTAAATATGGGTAGAACAGTATAACATGGTATAACCAACAGCGACCAACAGTAACCCCATATTACAATGTGGAGCTTTCATATTGTTTTTGGGAGTGGAGGTATGTCAATAATGTATATTCAATACGGTAATCGTGTGAAACGTTTTTTGTTCTGGAAAATGTTGAGGAAAAGCCAAGATCTACTGGGTCTCAAGAATGGATGTTCCCTAAAACAATCGGTGAGTGGTATTGTCCCCGTCGATTTCTATTGATAAGGCTCGAATGCATGTTTAAGACTGGCCACACCATGTCTTGTTCAATCCTTATTTTATTTTATTCCAATGCATCATTTCATTTAATTTCTGGCCAATACATTTCCAGTTCATGTTGAGGTGTCAGTTAATATGTTCCAATTCGCCGACTCATGTCCTGTTAGTTTCCTGTTCACCTCCTGCTGCAACACTTGAAGCAAAATGGCCTGTCTCCTTGGATTGAATTGAGTGTATGATGGTGTACTTTAGAGGCTTTCGAAGGGTTTCAAGTATACCATGTCAATGATGTTATGATATGTTATGTTTAGGGTAATCCAAAATAGATTGAAAAGATTAAAGTTACCACTACTTCAGTAAGACTAGCATTTCTATATTTTGTGTGCTACAAATTGAATTCGGGGGTGACTTGAAGACATGGCGAGCTGATCCTTTGCCGGAAAAAACATCCCCAAACAGTCGTACGTTTCACATATGTTTCATCGAAAGGTGATATTTCTTGGAAGTCAGTTGGCCAGATACTTGGTCCCATTCACATCCTTCAACTTCCAGTTTTTACTCTTTTGCTTGGGGGTTCAGTTCCAGTTATGGATATACAACACTGTATTATAACATTATACAACCATAGCCACTTATTTAATAGGAGTTATATCAAAACTTGTGCAGGTTATTATAATGATTATATATATATATATACATACACCCATTCAAAAGTCCAAACGCATCCCCAAGCAGGTCTTGATTTGGGGCAAAAAGTTGAAACCCTGAGACGCCTGGATACTCCATATCTTCGCTAGGAAGCCCCGCATGTCAACTTTCCCGCTACCGCCTTGCACAAGTTGCCACGTGCAACTCGGTGATCCATGGAGCTGGGAAAATCTGCTGTACCAAATATGAATAGTTATAAATGAGGTATAGCATTCCATAAATGGGGTGACTTACTGACTTATTACTGGTAAAGCTCAAGATTTCAATCCAAAAGCTTTGGGCGTTGAACTTTGGGGTCGGAGAGTAATGTGGTGAACCCAATAGTAAAGATCCCTTAGATTTATCCAATGATTGCCATTTGGCGGATATTAACACCCATACCGATGTTCATAGAATTTACTTGATCAAAAGCAACTAACCTCAGAAATCAATAGATTGGCTGCAGCAAAGTTGGGTAGCTGAACGGATGGACCTAGCTTTAGATTTCTTGGCTACGTGTTCATATTCACGTGAGTTACATGGGTATGGGTCAAAACCAAGGCCCCTGAAATGGGTAAGGTCACAACTAGAGATCTTGTATTTTCTGTCTAGCTCTGGGATGTCCTTTGAAGACAAAGCATCTACGGCCCAAGTTTACTTTTTGCACGGCACCTAAGATTTCAGGTAAGACATCTCAAACATATTTGAATCTTGATCAATATCAATATTCAAATCTATCCATGCGGCTTTGCCA
This sequence comes from Symbiodinium sp. clade C Y103, assembly GCA_003297045.1. Classification (NCBI taxonomy): domain Eukaryota; class Dinophyceae; order Suessiales; family Symbiodiniaceae; genus Cladocopium; species Cladocopium sp. clade C. Next base: position 211,169 of record BGPT01000022.1, read on the forward strand.
GCTCCAGAATGATACTTGTTTTTTTTGTTATATACATCTCTATTTTCTCCAGGATAGTATAAATATAATCTGGTCAATACAATACCCTACAATGTGAAGCCCACAATTTCTGGGTCAGTCTATATTCCCTTCTCTATAAACCCGACTAAATAATTCGATGTATCCACCCTGAATCCCGGATTTATTGGATATATATATATATATATGTATATATATAGTTATATATATATATCACCAACAAACCCATCACACAAATCGGCTGTGAAACCAAATGCTTGTCGTCACATCCCCATGGATTATCCCAGCTTATGGGCGCCTAAAACCATGTTAAGCCCCCTCAACAACTCCAACCGGAGATGGTTTAGTATATGTCCCATGTTTTTTCCAACATATTAATTATCACATGATTGTCTCAGAATAACACCAACTCTTGGACTGTATCATACCTATATCAAAAACTATCATATTCCCAAAATTGGAGATGGTAAACCATTTAGTTTTATCAACAAGAAAATACTGATAATTACCTCAGACAAGAAAAAAACAATCTTAAGATAATTCATCCTATGATTTACGATGCCTATCCTCATAATTTACTATTATAATCCCCCTGGATTATTCCAAAGTTGGAGATGTTTTTAAGTGGTATGATACGTATTGATATGTATTTTCCCAATAAGATCCCATGATTCTACCATGGTTTACCATCCCACTTCAATGCACCCGGAGCTCCAAGGCCACTTTCTTCCTGACCGCTGGCGCTGCGAAGCTCCTGAGCCGACGGCAGCTGGCCATGTTGGCCACGCGCCAAGCGGTGGATGATGAGTTGGTGGAGCGAGCGCTGGTTTTTCGCGGCAAGGAAGATGGAGAAGATGGGAAAAAAAATGGCAGTTTGAGTGGGGATTCATATAGGTGGTTTTAATCCATTAAACAGGTCTGTAAATATTAGCTGCATGTGACATGTGACGTGATTTGTATGAGATATTTATATGTATATGTGCGTATACACATATTAATACCATGTGTTATATATATAGTGCTGGGATATTGGAATGTATTTGTAGAGAGAGAGAGGCTCATTTGGCTCATTTGTGTAGGGGTGTCCTATCTTGAGGGGTCCACCTCATGGGTGAAGATGGGATGAGCATGGCTTAGTGTTTTGCAAACTTGGGGTTTTTGGGTTGGTGTTTCTTTGGTTCTACCATTGCCAATGTATAATGTTGAAGATGATCTTGGTCATTTTGGTGTGCCATACACAGTTGAGGGTTTTACGATTGACTCCCGCCTTTGAGGTTTCCTTGTGCTGCAAGCGACGCAAGAGGCGTCTAGTTTGATGGTAGTCTTTGGGAGGTGGTAACGCACCAAAAATGATAGTTTTAGCTGGACATAGGTGTGTCTGAAAATCAGGAATCTGTGGTGATCAACCATTACTATGATGAATGGATGTATAAATGAGCGACCCCACCATACTTGATGGTTCATAGGGGGAACAACCCCGTTAGTCGTAGATTTCTTCAATGGTTTGAAGGAATCTGTATTTACTGTTGAATTGATGCTAGCAGTAGTCACCTGTTCCAAACGACCAGTTGTCTTTATTTGCAATGGGAAAAGCGTGTTGCAAACCCATGTGTTCTGGTTCAATGCCAGTTTTCAACAGGCCAAATAGGTCACCTTGATTGTTAGAAGATTCTCCGCTGTTTTGACGAGATTAGATTTATGGATGGTGACCCCACAAGTTATTTATTCTGCGTTTATCATATTTGTTGGGGAAAATCATGGAAATTCTCCTGAATATAAAGCTGGTGATACACCTGTTGCAGCCATTTATATAAATCCTGTAAGAGCAGCGTACGAACATCCCCAAACTTGGGTATATCACCATAAAAGGATGTCTTGATCAATCCAACCCTTTCAAGATTGAAAACAATCTGAACTTTGGTGTGTGTATTTTTATGCTCATGAAATCCCCAGGCCATCATGGTCTGAATACATTCCGGAGATCAATTCAAAGCTTTCAACGTTGTGGAACAGGGTTGCAAGATTTCAGATGTTGTCAGGAAGTGGCATCATCCAAGCACAATTCCCAACTATAAAAAGAGCGCACAAAATGACGCACCGCAGCACCATGTTGTTTTTTGCAACCGGAGGCTGCTGGACCTAACAGAGGAGGATCTGAAGAGCTGTCCCTTTGCCCAGGAGGTTCTGCGGAAGCTTGGCGCTGAAACTGGGGATCTCCGGAATCCATGGCAGCCATGGGGAAACCTTGTAGAATGGTAGTGGGTTAACATGGCTTCAATATGGGGAGATATGTTCAATATTCAGTATATCTTTACGTGTGCAAATCATGACTAGGACTGGATTCATACTTGGAATAATCTGGGAAATCTTTAGCAAAAACCTACAATCAGTAGAAACTCCAGGCTTTAATCATTAATCCTGGGTGGAATGTGGACCAAGGAAGGGTTTGCAGAGGACTTGGAGGATTCACCCACAACATCCTCCAACTTATTTTGCGACAACGTATAGACGGCGATTCAGATATGCGAAGCAAGAACATGATTTCTAGCGCAAAGTTCAAAGTACAAAACTGTGAATTGAAGTTTCCAAACATTTACCTAACTAAACAAAATTAAGCGAAGTTGTCTCAAAATGCTGATGAAACCCTAAGAAACAGCACATGTTCCACCATTTTTCCCACTTTTTAACCATCTCTTCAAGGAGATGCGGTCGATCCTTGAGCAGCTGCGCCGGCAACGTGCGCGAGACGTTGATTCGGAAGATCGAGCGTGGCTGTCAGGCGGGATGCAGAGTTTCCCTGGGGACTGGGATTTGATGGTGTTTAATGGGATTTAATGGAATCATCATGGTGTTTAATTCGTGTTGAATGGGATTCAATGTGAGTATTAGGGAGTTCATTGGAAAGTACGATGGGAATATGATGGGAAGATGGTGGAATTTGATAGGATTTCATGGGGTTTAATGGGATTCAATGGGGTTTAACCACTTTATCAAACGTGGCTGGGAAAATGGTTGAACTAAACGGAGCTAGTGTATAGCTGGGAAAAGATGGGAAACTCGGCTATAAATCCCAACTTTTAAGTCGTTTATGGCTGGGAAAGTCATCAAAATAACTGGGGAGATTCCTACCTAGCCATGTTTGATGACACCGGAGGGTACATGTTGGCTTATGATATACGTTGTGAGATAGAATGGGACATAGTTGGGGTTCATTCTTGGGTATACCCCCATTTGGGATGATTAGTAAAGTGCTGGTATTTTATTGTAGTAAAACTAGACTTGGGTACATTTGGGTTGTATTACAGTAAGACTTGGACTTGGGCGTTTCCTGGGGTTATACTTGAGTTACAGGGGTAGAATATCCAGTAAGGGTGGAGGTAAACTCTTAATGATTGGTTGACGAGAGTCCAAGATGTTCAAGAATGGATATGGGTCAAGAACGGGGTACCGATAAACCCACAAGAGTGACACTGGTTTGATGTTTCAGCTTTTTTGGGGGTCCGGTAATTAGGAGTCATACCCAGACTTTCTCTGTTATCCAAGTATGGAATACTTGCCACCTGCGGTGACATCACTGGAATGATGAAAATTGGATCGGAATACATTGAATACAGTAGGTAGTCTACAATGGCTAAACTTTTCAGGTTAATGAAATTCCATAATTTATCCAGATGCATGGAGCATGAGCGGTTGAGTCTGGACTTAACACTTGACGAATAGCAACGAATGAGTCAATAGTGGAGTTATCACCAACAGCAACTTAGTATGGGACAAGATTAAAACCTCATAAACCTTCTTGACCAAAAAGGTTGTTCGATTCTGGTGTCATAATCTAAATTATCACAACATGTTGACCCATACCCCATACTGTATGTTCTGGGACATGTTTCCAAAACAAGGCCAGACAATTTTACGTGTTTTCATGTGTTTTCTTTTCCGGCTGTATCAATTGCATTACGATTAGGTTCCCAGAGGTTCCCAGTTCTGTGCTAAACATATTCCCCCTGCTACCCTGATTGGTTTCTTTCAGCTCCACCACTACTTGGCAGCGCACAGAAGGGGTTCTTACAGTGGCATGGCGGTTGTGATTTCACAGAAATTGGGAGATGGGGCCCCTACAAGTCTGGTTCACTGGAACTGCAGCCCCGCCCCAAGTATGGTCCAGTTGGATGCTCCACAAGCCCCTTCAGGTGAGAGAAAATGCCAAGTTTCTTCACACCGAGCCTCATCATGACGTTCCTTGGATCGGTTTCTGCTCCCTTCAGCCTTGGTGAATTTGGCTGCTGTTATTGGGGACTATTATAGATAAGCCATAGGATTGGGAAACCGTTTTCAACCAACTAGTATTATTGATGAGATAGGATAGGTATTTTATTGAATGGTTCACTTGGTTTTGCTAGCATTTTGATCATCAGGCTCTAGGTGGTTCAAGAATTGACTATGCAGTTCAACAACAAAACCATGTCGAAAATTAGCCCATGTTTTGTGCATGAGTCAACAGTCGGCATACCAAGAAATGATGGCGGTTTCGAATGTGACCCCGCCAGAGGGTAGATGACCCCGCCAGACGTCGAACTCCCGCCGTCAGGACATCATGTTGGGATATTTGCCCTCGGTGTTGCGTCACACGCGCGTCTCATCGAACCAGCACCACTTTGTCTGCGCGACGAGTGGTTTTAATTCGGTGTCCAACAAGCATATGCCACCTGGCGGTACACCAGAACTGGATGAAGGCAGCATCTGCAGGAAATCTGTCTAAAACATGGTACCCTCTGGTAAACTATCAGTTTGCTATTGAAAATGGATCATAGAAATAGTGAATGTTCCCATGAAAAATTGTGATTTTCCAGCCCTTATATTAGTTTACCAGAGGGTAAACACATGTAAAGAAAACATGGTGTTCTTTAGATGTTCCCTTCATTGTCCTTTCATCCAATCCAGTGAAGCATTTGGTGCCAAAGAGAACCCAATTAACATCACAAATGCTGTGACTTTCCTGCGAAAGTGGAAGGGCTCTCCAGGCAGAATATCCGTCATACGTCATACTATGCTTGATTTGGGATTTGAGCATAAAAGACCTCAGAACGCAAGCATGGCTTTCTCCAAAACTGCAACCTGACACACGCATCCCTCAGCTTTTGGATTTACGGTTTTGGCTATTTACTCATCCTTGCAGACAGTATGCTGATACACATGGTGTGTTTTTATTTTGCTGAGAAGCCCATTCATGTTGTGGTGTCCTGTGGGTCATTGAAGATGCAGCTTTGCCAAGCGCGAGGCTGATGCTCCTCGAGCGAGTGGAGCGTTTTGTCGCGTCTCCCACCTTTCAGAGACTTTGCAAAGTGGTGCCTGGGCGCGGCAGAGGGTTAGACCGCCAAGATGACAACTACAAGGTGGTGCTCCCCGAGTTATTGTGGATTTGTAAACCCCATGAATGCTATAGGCTATAGTTGCAGTTCTATCTATATTAATTATATACTATAAATCCCAGTCAACCAGTTAGCCTAGTTATATACCAACTTCGCTAACCAAAGGGGGCTCCACTTTGTAGATGATGAGCAAGGGGGTACCCCCATGACTTGGGAAACCTCATATAGACAGTGATCCAACATTGATAGGAACTTAATAGGGTGTATACCCCCTAATTTGTTTGTCTCACCTGACTGGATGCCATGCTTAGAAACAAACTCGATGATGTTCCATCATGTTTCCAGCAAGAACATTTTGACATTTTAGTAAGTCCAAGTAAGAAGATAGAAAAGTAAACATATTAAAAATTTAGTAACTTCAAGAAAGATAGAAAAGTAAAAATGAAACTGGTGACCTGTGGATTGTCTGGCGAAAGTTCCATCCTCAGTTGTGATGAATCGGACATGGTCATCACTTTCTTTTACCTGCATTTTAGGTAGGAACCTCTTCAGTATTTCACGTTGCAGTGATTTCTCTTGCGTTGCTTGCAGATTCAGATCGAAATCCACAAGCAGATGGAACAGGCTTGCGCCACTTGTATATATATATATATACCATAAGCACATTTTTTTCTCTTTCACGGAAAATCTGATTACTCAGAACTCAGTGACTCCCGACTCCAACTCCATGGTGCATAACTACAGTAATGATCATGTTACTGGAAAAGAATGGAAAAGTCATGAGACGTTTGGCTCCAAAACTAAAACCCAAACTAGGTTTAAGGAAAACAAGTTTCACTGTGGCCGCCTTGCAATGTCAATCAGCAGCCATGGTTACTGTGCTACATCCTCTGCCCAGGAAGGCCAAGAAAAACCACCTGATTGGGTGGAACTCCACGTTTCCGGTTTGAATGGTGAGGAATTGATGCGCACGAAGCTCCCTGCGGATTGCATGGGGTGGGAAGTGCGAAAGATGGTGGCAGAGAAGATTCCTGCAAAGCCGGGTGCTTCATTTCTTCTCTATCATGGCGTCTCCAAGTTGATGCCCGACAAGACCTTGCAAGAGCAAGGTGTGATGGGCAAGGAAGCGATACTGACATATACCTCCCGCTCAACAGATTGGTGTGCTGCATGGTCCTTTGTCCAGGGAAGGGCAAGCACAGAAGATTCTCATGCATTGGAAGGGGTGACATGCATAAAAGACGCCATCCCCGGTGAGTATTTAAGCCACCTGCCAGAAAGCCTTGAAAGCTTGAGATTTGGTCCTGGCTTTAAAGAGAACCTGGATCACGTGACCCTGCCAAGTGGACTGAAAAGCCTGACACTTGGTGCTTTTTTCAACCAGGCCTTGAAGGGCGTGACCTTCCCAAGCAGTCTGAAAAGATTGACATTTGGATATAGTTTCAACCAGAAGCTGGATTGTGTGACCTTCCCAAGCAGCTTGGAAAGCTTGCAGTTTGGCGATAGGTTCAACCAGAACTTGGAGGGCGTCACCTTCCCAAGCGGTCTGCTAAGCTTGACCTTCGGTATGGACTTCGACCAGAACCTGGAGGGCGTGACCTTTCCAAGCGCTTTGGAAAGTTTGACTTTTGGTGCAAAATTCAATCAGAACTTGGAGTGCGTGAACTTTCCAAGCAGTCTGATACGCTTGACATTTGGTAGGGCTTTCAACCAGAACTTGGAGGGCCTGACCTTCCCAAGCGGCTTAAAAAGTTTGACATTTGCTGCCTTAAACGAGAATTTGGAGGGCGTGACCCTGCCAATGGCTGAGTTAGTTTTGGAGGAGTGGGAAAAGTTGAACCATAATGTTCAAAAAAAATTGGCATCCGATGACAGTTTCAAACAGAAGCTGGAGAGCGTGACTTTCCCGAGCGGTCTGCAAAGGCTGACATTGGCTTGGGGCTTCAACCAAANCCTTGAGGGCGTGACCTTCCCAAACGCTTTGGAAAGCTTGACCTTTGGTAATGGCTTCGACCAGAAACTTGATGGGGTGACATTCCCAAGCACGTTAGAAAGCTTGGAGTTTGGTGAAAGCTTCAACCAGAACTTGAAGGGCGTCACCTTCCCAAAAGGACTGCAAAGCTTGACCTTTGGCAATGGCTTCGACCAGAACTTGGAGGGCGTGACGTTCCCAAATGGTCTGAAAAGATTGACATTTGGATATTATTTCAACCAGAAGCTGGATGGTGTGACCTTCCCAAGCAGTCTGCAAAGCTTGATATTTGGTTGGCTCTTCAACCAAAACCTTGAGAGCGTGACCTTCCCAAATGCTTTGGAAAGCTTGACCTTTGGTACTTGCTTCAACCAGAAAGTTGACGGCGTGACCTTCCCAAGCGGACTAAACAGTTTGACATTCGGAGATGGGTTCGACCAAAACATGGATGGGGTGACGTTCCCAAGCGGTCTGCAAAAATTGAAGTTTCGTTACGCCTTCAACCAGAAACTGGACGGGGTGACTTTCCCAAGCGCTTTGGAAAGCTTGTCCTTTGGTGATAATTTCAATCAGAAGCTGGATGGTGTGACCTTCCCAAGCAGCTTGGAAAGCTTGCAGTTTGGCGATAGGTTCAACCAGAACTTGGAGGGCGTCGCCTTTCCAAGCGGTCTGCAAAGCTTGGTGTTTGGAAATGACTTCGACCAGGACCTGGAGGGCGTGACCTTTCCAAGCGCTTTGGAAAGTTTGACTTTTGGTGCAAAATTCAATCAGAACTTGGAGTGCGTGACCTTCCCAAGTGGTTTGAAAAGCTTGGAATTTGGCGGAAGGTTTGGAGTGCTTTCTGCAAAAAACTTTGAGGGTGTGACCTTTCCAAGTGGTCTGCACAGCCTGAAATTTGGCGAAATGTTTGCCCAAAGCCTTGAGGATCTGACCTTTCCAAGCAGTTTGCAGACTTTAGGGATTGCGGGTGTGTTGGTGAGCTGCCGATGATCGGTAAGGCTTTCAGTACTTGAATGAGAAACCTCAAGCATGTCCGAACTCCCAATCCCTTACTAGTGGTTGTTTCTTGTCTTGCCTTTTGAGTTCCAACATCAATGGGCTGTGATCATTTTGACAGAAGTCGAATCTCTGAATCGTGATATGTTTTCTTAGTCTCTAGCAACCTTGGTGCCCCGCAAAAAAAAGCCTGACAAAGGCCAAGATGTCAATACGTCAATACCCCAATTCACCATGGAAATCTGGAGAGACTCACTCGCATGCTCCAACGCATGAAAGAGGCGCTGCTGCTTTGCCTCGCACACATTTTCCAATAGGATAGCTCTTAGAAGAAACAGATGCAAATAGCTTGGTGCAAACATGTTATATGAAAGTTCCGCCATTTTTAGCGATTGTCTTGCATGGAGACATATATGGAGACCATTTAGTCTTTATTTTTTTCATATCTATTTTTCTTCGTCCCGTGCTTTTTGGAAGATGAAATATCCTGTACATGATTCCTGGCCATCACCTTTTTCTGCGGCCAGCCATGAATGCAACCACCAGAATTTGGGATATTATATAGCGTATGGAATTGTTAACAATATATAATGTTTTCTATTGAAATGGCAACCTTGGGGGCATTTTCCGTCGCACCTATTGAGCCTCCACAAGTATGGCTATATACTCTCCGGAAGTCAAACATGCAATGGAGTATCCTCATTATTCCTCATTGACTTCGATGATTTTTCCATTCAAAACTTCATTTTGATTGGGGATTTCCCATTGCCAGCCACGTTTGGTTTTCAGAGTTGGATCGACCTATCACATCAGCCCACTAAAAGTTGGCATTGTTTGGCAGGGAATCAACAAACCACCAAGTGAGACAAACACTAACAACTGAATTATTCCCAGCTATCACAACATGTCAGTTCTTGTTCTTGAACTTTGGTACCTTCAGCAAAGACTGAAGACAGTCACTGAAAATATCTCACCTCGACTTGCTTCCGATCATGACTCTCAATTCTCATGACTGTAAGAAATTGGCTTAGAAAAAGAGCGATGGTGTCCGGTTTCGAAGGCGAAACTCTGGCCAAATGAGGACTACTTCAGTTCCAACGGGCCTTCTGCGATTGATTTTCGCCGGCGAGATGTGTGGAAATTTCTGGATGCTCGAACGCACATTGAAGCGTTTGAAGTGGTGTTGGGATTCCTCAGTTGCGGACCCCCGAGGACTGATGAGCTATTGCTTCTCCAATGGAAAGGAATGTACTGATGTATACCCAAAGGAAGCTCATTTCCACCAAAGGAAGCAAACATGACAATGATGAATTCCCCATTTGTAGACCGAATCCTGCGATGTGTCCATTCTCAGGTGAAAATTGTAGGAATGCAACAGGGTTTTGAACTGGTTACATCTATGGGCATATGTGGAACTCAGTCGGCTAAATGTCTGGTCCTGTCATCTACTTTGGCTGTTTCTTGGCATTGTTTGCCCCCAGTTGGAACCCTGATCATGTCCACTTGCAAAATCGCCACGTCAACATATCTAAGTTATGAGTTATGAGCATAAATCAAAACTCCCTGTAAGTCTGCACTCCTGTTTTCCAACAATGTGGTGCCCCGTAGTTAGAAATTGGATTTTGAACCCCATTGACTAGTTCGATATATCTACCATAAATCCAACACTTAAGGTACTTCTTTCAGCCAACTTAGCTATCCATGGCTAGCTATTTCCATGAAATCCCCATGAAATCATTAATCAAATCCCATTATAAAAGGATATAGATGGCTAGTCACTCACATTGTTCCCTTTAAATGCTGACTAAATCTCATACAGATCATGATTTTGGCCAAGTAAGTTGTATCTAACTTACCTATTTCCAACCGAATCTGGGGCACAATCTCACCCCCCAAACAGAAAACATGCCGTGTGAATGTTAGGATGGCATCGCAGCTGCGGACCACGAACTGAGAGATGAGGGTGCTGCCAGACGACTCGTCTACAACTTGTGCCTTGGGAACGTGGGAAGGCGAGGCCGAAATGGGGGACTCTCAGAAATGGGAGGCTGGGGCTGGGAGGTAGGGAGGTTTCCTAAAATGGGGCCCAAGACAATGGCTTTCAATATGTTTCAATATTAAATGTCCTACTTTTGGATGATTTAGGGGAAATCCCATTTTAGGAAACCGTCATATATGTCTATTTCTGATGTTTTTTTCTGGTGGGAATATGTTATGGGATATAATACCAGCAAATACCAACAATGTGTTAACCAGAGGATTTCATGGAATCAACATGAATCAACCAGCCAAATCAAATTTCTATGGGATGTTTAATGGGGATGTAAAATAGTATTGGATTGGAATATACACCCAGCACTGTCATATTCAACAGCGACCTCGATTTTCTATGGGGAATCAGATATTGGTACCATGGACAATCATCCAAAATGTCATGGATTCTTATAGTTTAAAAGCATGTTCACCATTATCAAACGGCAGGTTAGGGGTAGGGGTAATTTTTGAACAAACCAAGAGAACACCATGCGGGGGAGATCCTTGAAGTGCACTCTCAATGGTTCACATGTGTCTTTAATCCCAACGTACCCCACTTGCAAGTGCTAAAAAAAATGTGTGCTCACCAGATACTATCTTTTGGAACCGTACTGTTTTGGTGAACCTCCATTCATAGAGGGTTTTAAAGATAATGATATGCTGTTTTTTTCTAGAATCCAAAATCCCACCTGAAGATGATGGACTTCCAACTGACTCTCATATTGTTGGTTTGGGTTCAAGCAACCAACAAGAGGGATTCGGCGTTTTGTCAAAGATCGAGGAGTCCCATTTTTTCGCACCTCCAGCTCCAAGGTGTGTGATCTTTGGAGATTCAGTGGCAGACGGTGATTCCTCCAAGCTTCTAACTCGAGTGAAAGGACGGCCGCAGACCGGGGCCTGAAACCAATGAAAAGACCGTTCACTGGGTTGGTTTAAGGAAAATTTACAGGAAACCCCGCTATTTCATGGGAATAACCATGGTTTCCTGTAGATGTTCCCTTCAACCAATCCAGTGAACAATGGATTCCGTGGTTGGTGTTGTCTCAGGACTTAAGGACTATTTTGCGAAGCAATATGCTGGGCAGAAGGATGAGAAAGACATTCAAACCTTGCCACTCTGCAGCATGGAGTCTAGTTTGGTCTTGTTGCGGATTTGTTTGACCACCAGAGGGCTCACCAATGCAGATGTGGGCATGTATTTTCAAATTTTTGAAGTTGCTCTTCTTTTTTGTGACCATGCTGTGTGGGGCTGGACGGAGGGTTCCAACCTATTTGCGCAGTACACGAAAAGTGTACTATCTGTTTAAGTTTAAATGGGGGGATGTCAAACAAAGCTGAAGCACCACAGTGGTTTAGACTTTTTTGGTCCAATGGAAGTTATGAGTCATGTCCTCAGCATGACCACTGTGAGGCTTTGGATCCTTTCATGATGTTTGGTTTTCACTACTTGTTGACTTGTTGTATTCCACTTGAAACAAACACAGCCCTTTTTGCAGGCCAAGACTAGGCCAGAATTCTCTGCACTATCCACCTCAGCGTGCTTGGTCTTAGCCGCCTAGGAAAGGTTCCTGTCGAGAGTTTGAGGCTGAGTGTGTCTGGGGGTGCCTTGGCCACGTGTTGTGATCTGAGCAGTGCCAAATCACCAGGCGACGTCTTGAAGTGACTGGTCATGCTGAAGAAGTGATTCCCAGAAAGATACCCTCTGGTAATCTAACATAGCTATTGAAAATGGCCATTTATAGTTGATCTTCCCATTAAAATGATGATATTCCATATAGCTATGTTAGTTTACCAGGGGGTAAACATGTAAATTACTGAAGCATCATCCAAACAGATCCAAATGGATAGGATCCCCGGTCTTATCTTTCCAATCCAGCAGAATCCCAGGTACATCGGCTGGCAACTTCCCAACATCTCCCATTTGAGACTGGGCTTCTTGGTGGATCCAGGTTGGCTTTGCTTTCCCAGTAGCCGGAATCCACAAGGCTTCTTGTTGGTGCAATACGAAGACCCATTTGTTTTCCCGGCCTTAGAGACTCTAAAGCAAATCAAAGAAAATGAATGAACGTGATATTTGTATGATTCTAGCTGGACGTGGTTTGTGATATGCCTCCTTTCCTTGCATGTGATCTGATAATTCTTCCCAATAGTGTCTCTGATGACTGATATGTGGCAAGTGAAGGACATATCCCAAAGCTATGCCCACTGTAGATAAGAGAGATGATGATAAAGTGGGCAAGTAGGGTCCACTCACAGCATGGATTCTGATGCGCTTTCGAAAAAAAGATGGACCACCAAGCAGTTCATTTGCTACCCATATATCTATGTAGTTCTGTACCAGGAGGTTCTAAGTGCCCTCCAATTAAGGACACATAGCCAAAAAATCAATCAAGGACACTTAGATTCTAAGGTCTGAATCTTCGGAAAATGCATGNACCAGGAGGTTCTAAGTGCCCTCCAATTAAGGACACATAGCCAAAAAATCAATCAAGGACACTTAGATTCTAAGGTCTGAATCTTCGGAAAATGCATGGCAATGCACAGGTTGGCCACTATTTGCACCTTTCCGTCTCAGCCCCTTCAAACATATTGAGGGCCCTAACAGTGCAAAACACGCCCCGAGGGCGCGTGTCA
>BGPT01000022.1:234046-245298 GCA_003297045.1 Symbiodinium sp. clade C Y103
AGGATGTAAATGATTGTATTGAATGTATACGCAAGCAATAAATCTCTGCAATCCGGAAATCGATTTGGTTGCTGGGCAAGTTTTGGGGGCCAAAATAGATTTTCAGATTCGATGTTTCGATACAATACTTTGTGTTCCGAGCCATCAAAGAAACTTCCTGAACTGGGTTGTTACAGTTCAACTACGACTCTTGGCTGGATTGATGTCCAGGGTCTCAGAGTGCTTGGTTCGTACTGTATTGCTTCCGCGAATATAGTTTTTTTCTGGAGAGCGGGACCCCGTGGGGGGGTTCCATGCATAGGAGGAATTATTTTTGCTCTAAAACAACGGTTTTAAGCCCCCTACAGCCATAAAACACTGTAAATACCACGTATTTTATAGCATTTTTAGAGCAAAAATCACCCCCCCCAGGAGGGCCCGTTCTGTTTTTTCTTCGATACTGTAAGAACCAGAACACAGTCAACATCATGGAATATCATTTATGACATTCCAGGTTTTCCTTTGTCAACCCTTGAAACTGCAAAAAAAACCTTGGCGCGGAGGCGAAAGCCTCAGTCCAAGCAGATGCCGATGCGATCATTCTTGAGTAGGTTTTTCTTGTGGTTAGGAAGCTCATACACAACCAGACGGTGGAGCAAGCCCTCTGGTGTGAAGTCATAAAATTCCTGAAGCAGTCTCCACCAGAGCCCGAAGAGATCGAACTGTCAACAGAAACGCCTCAAGACTTGGACCTGTCAACCAGTTCAGCTCCCGTTTCAGCCCCGCTTTCTGCCGAAGACTCACAGTGCAGTCTCCAATGATTTACAAGCAGAGAGCATCAGAGAGCCGAGANACATCCGCAGACCATGATTGGTGCAGTCTCAAGATCCGACAAGGCTCAAGTGCTCAAGTTTTGCAGCCAACGAATTGACTGGACCCTCAGTCAATATTTTCCGAGCCATGGGCCTTAAATTTTTTAAGATGCTGTCGATCCTGCACATGGCTTGACTGGCACGTTTAGTCCTTGTTGTTTAGCGTTGGCCGCTTGACTACCTTGCATGGTTTGCACCTGAGTCTTAAGTTGATTTAGCTCAATAATATAGGTTCGTAGTCAAGGAAGATCAAGAAATGGATCGAGTTTGCAAGTTCTTAAAATCTTTGTAAGCTTGTTTCAACGTCGGTTCTTTGTTGTTGCATTCGAAGTTCTTATCCGCAAGACACATTGGATGGTTTCATGGTAATCATTCTCATGTGAGACACTGTCAGAATTCAGTTGATCCTTGCCAGAGACAAGGTAGGTGATGCGCCGGAATCCCCATTTTGAGTGGAGCTACAAGCGCTCTCATTGCAATTGGAGACAATCCATAGCACAGCCATGCACAGCCTAAGGAGTCTCAGCTGAATTCAGCAGCCAAGTCGGCGAATGTTGCAGCACGGTCTAGGCCAGGAGGCGTGTCTTCCCAACCTCAAGCAAGGTTGCAGCTTCTGATTTTAAATCTGAGTTGCCCTTTCTCGCAGAAAAATGCTGGAGGCAGCAAACTGTTGAAAGATTTTGAAAGATGCTGAAAGATATGAAAGATGCTGAAAGAGGCGAGGAGGGTAGCTTGAGCTTTGCGCAGAAAAGCCGGCGGCGCTCGCCGGCAGGAAGGATCGGAAAAGTTAAAAAGTGCGCCCGTGTAGTGAGCAGCCCCATTCAGGGCATGCATCGCTGACAGTGTCACTCTAAGATTCAATCCGTCCAAAATTGAATGATTTTTGGTGCCCCGCAGATTTGCTAGTTGAGAATAAGCACTAATTGTGCCGGGCCGTTTTTTGTGTGCATGCGTGAATCGGAAGCAAATGGAATAATAGCAGATGGAGGCTGGCGCCGGCGGATTCAGTCGGAAGAAGATGAACAGACGTATATCAACAATGCCACTAATCACGAACATGGACATGTCCAACAAGATGAGTACAGATTATGTTTCACATCCAGTGAGATTGAAATTGTGATGCGTAAGATTCAAAAGAGGCATTCACTCATTCGCCAGGGACCACCCAGGGACCTCAGTGCCAGGCCAGACGAGCCCCGCGCCGAAGCACGAAGACCTGTGGAGGAGGAGTGCGGCCAATGTGGTGCAGGTGCCGAGCTGGTTGGCACTGCTCATCGTCAACAGCAACTTCAACTGGGTGTTCTTCCACAGCTGCAGAGCGTTCAGGACCTTCTGGTGCAGCTTGAGGCGTGGCGGCAGCGCATGAGGCGCCAGTGCCTCCGAGTCTGAAGGCCTGGATGCGGATTTGGGAGAGTTCAGGATGAAACTTTAAACCGCCTGACAAGGATGGATCTAAAATGGTCCAAAAAGATTGAAGGGAAAGTCCAGATGTTGATGGAGTCTGCACATAAGACAGCTTCAGATTCCATCATTGCATTGCATCTTTGAGCGGTAGAAAGGTGGATGTGGAGGTTCCATGCTGTATGCGGATGCGCAACTGAAGGTCACCCAGGGTGACCTGAACTTAGAGGCTACCAGGGTTACAAACTCCAAGTCTCCCTGTTGTCGTGAACTCGACAGGCAGATGCTTGCATTGGCGATTCAGAGGTGGAATGCTTTGCGCATTTTTGTGCCATTCGAATCCATTTCATTTCAATCTCAGAAACATGTCAGAATCCACACCCTGAAGTGTTCGGCTGCCTACATCAGTGAGAGTCGGTTTTCCGCCTGATCGATTTTTGATATGTATTAGTATTAGTATCGATGGATATTGTGAATTTCCTTTGGTTTTTTCCATCTATTTTTCGTCACTCAACACCGGACCACAGGCTGACCTGTTTTGAAGGTTTCAGTGGTGCATGCTGCCACCAGCCCGATTCAAAAGAGTCGGATGGTTAGCACTGGACTCCAAGCCAACCCGTTGCTTCAAGACGCTGCAGCTTTGCTGAGATATCCTATGATTTCTGGTTTTGAAGTGAGCAGTGAAATCAAAGGCTTGCGGCTTGCACATTCCTTCACCAGTTTTAACGTTTAGATTTTCAGATGTTTGGACAGTCTTCAGCATGAGTCCTCGTGAAAGTTGATGGGCTTCCGGGCTTTTGGATTGAGGCAGTGGGTGATGCAGCTGCGGACGACAAAGTGGCATCCAAAATGCTGGAGCTTCCGAAGCTGCGGGACAGCGCCGACACCGCTGGANTGCGGACGACAAAGTGGCATCCAAAATGCTGGAGCTTCCGAAGCTGCGGGACAGCGCCGACACCGCTGGAGGACGCGCAGGGAATGCTGCAGACTGGACTTAGCATGTGCTTCCAGATGGTGGGGCTGTGGCATATCCCTTCCTGAGCAGGGAAGTTCCAGAGCTGAGGGAAATATTGGTAAATCTGAATGCAGGCACAGCGCAGCCAGTGCACTCACTTGCTTTATTCCGTTGTGGAATGGTGATGAGACGGGCGCGTTATGACATAGATGGTCACTAGAGCTGTACACAAACAGCACGGTTGGAATTTCGAATCATTCGACTAGTCTTTCCAGGCCAAAGTCCACGACCGATGGAAACGGCGAGCACTTGGGCAACCATGGGTGTGCCGCGCATTATTTGCCCTGCAGATCTGTCTCCTTGCCAGTCTGAGGACGGGAAGCAATCCGATGGATGTACTGACTTTTCAGCTCTGTGATGCTATAATAGGCCAGTTTGTTGACCTGGTGTACTTCTAGACATGTCAGTGATTGAAGGTTTGTTGGCTCACCTTGGCTGCAGTTCAGCCCTCAGCTGGTCCATNTAATAGGCCAGTTTGTTGACCTGGTGTACTTCTAGACATGTCAGTGATTGAAGGTTTGTTGGCTCACCTTGGCTGCAGTTCAGCCCTCAGCTGGTCCATGGTGTCAAGCAGGACAACCTGTCGGATGGAAGTTCCTTGGAACTGATGACGGGCGACTTTCCATTGACGTACCATGGGGACCAAATTGGCTTGTACTGAACTAATTTGTGCATTGTGGAGCCAGCCAGACGCAAGACAGGAGGAGGGTCACACCCATCTCACACCTTCAGAAAACCTATAATCCTATAATAGTATCATATAGTATCCATCCATCTCTAAAAATGCAGAGACTGGAAAGCAAACTCTTCGCAGCTGTACTTTGTTTGCAGTTCCCATTTCTCAATCGAACACCGTGCTGAGATTGCTGGCTCCCCCACCAATTCTTTGAGTGGCTTGCGCCAAAGGCGAAAGTTGCGTGTCAATGTCAGACACCGAAATGGAACATCCTAGATTATCCTAGCATGAATTGCTAGCAGATGTAAGCAATAAGAAATCCTGAAATGACAGTTCGTGTCTGACTGGAGGGTCAAATCGGGTGGCCAGGCCAGGTCGATACAAACATATATATGGCTGCATTTGAATGCTCCATGACACAGGTGATTATCGTCGCTACGAAAGTGAATTTCAAATTTCCACTATGACAAAACAAATTTAAATCGTTCTTGAGAAGAACTCTGAACAAGTCAGAAAAAGGTTCGTGCCGAATTGGCAAACTCTGAAAGTCTACCTGGCTCACAAAACAAGGGATGTTCATGGAGTCACGGATAGTCTATTTCCTAAGGAGCAGTCCCATGTCGTACCAACTCTTTCGGTTTTAGAGCTGGTTTGCGACCTGCCACGCCATCCACAGACGCCGTGGCGTGTATTGATAGGGGTCTTTGTAAGGACAGAACGAATCTTGTTGCAGATGATACAGAATTCCATTTGCTGACTCCGGCAAAAAAGACTGAAGATCACTCTTGAAGGTNTAAGGACAGAACGAATCTTGTTGCAGATGATACAGAATTCCATTTGCTGACTCCGGCAAAAAAGACTGAAGATCACTCTTGAAGGTGTGTGAGATGTCTTAATTGGAAAGAGAGGAACGCAACCGACATTTCTGTCCTTTGCTTCTCAAGTGAGCAAATGCGTTAAGATTTAAGATGTGTCACGACTATCAATGTGCGAAAGTTCAGAGCCGCCTGGAGATTTGATGATTTTGATGTCCAGGAGCCAGGAGCTCGTTCCNCGTTAAGATTTAAGATGTGTCACGACTATCAATGTGCGAAAGTTCAGAGCCGCCTGGAGATTTGATGATTTTGATGTCCAGGAGCCAGGAGCTCGTTCCGGAGGGATGAGCACTGGTTTTAAACTGCTTTGTTGAGCCCTGGGCATCCTCAGAACGATCGCGCCAGTGAGGTAATGAAGTGTATTGCACTCGCCGTGAATGGGGCTAATTCACAAGAGCTGCAATACAGCGGGAGCGTTATGAAAATGTCCATCGNGCGCCAGTGAGGTAATGAAGTGTATTGCACTCGCCGTGAATGGGGCTAATTCACAAGAGCTGCAATACAGCGGGAGCGTTATGAAAATGTCCATCGCAGGTTCTGGCTCATGTTGGCTCGACCCGTGCTTACGAGTTCGAACTGAGACTTGATTTGTTCAGAAATGAAGCGACGGGGACAGATGTTTGAGCCCAGTATGTCATCGTGCCTGGGAGAGGTGTTCCAGGTTTTGCTTACTTTTTCTTGTTGAGCAGCATGACTTGCGCACAAACTTGTTCATTCTTGGTATGCTGCTGGGTATTGCAGGCATTTTGCCTCTGTGGCTCTCAGTTTGAACAGCAACGTACATCAGACCGGTCTGTGTAANAAACTTGTTCATTCTTGGTATGCTGCTGGGTATTGCAGGCATTTTGCCTCTGTGGCTCTCAGTTTGAACAGCAACGTACATCAGACCGGTCTGTGTAATTTCTTGATGCTTCGAGATTTTGTGGGCAAGCACAGCACATTGCCTGGAGAAGAGGAAACAAAGTAATTACATAGAAAGACCAAACACCAAGCTGTTTTGGGATCTTGAGTCCCAAGCACATCGGAGCCTCACAGCCATGAAGTGGTTCGATCTTCTTCTTGTGTTGGCATTGCCTGCATCTGGCTGGTGGTGTGAGACAAGTGATCGTCATGGTTGCCGGGGGCAGTCGAGACATTTTGTCCGAGAGGCAGTAGTGGCAAACCCATTTTTGGTGTTCGAGGACATCCAAACAATGCTTTGGGAGGAACCCATCGTCGTGGATTGGGATGGCGATGGCGACTTAGATGTGATCCTGAGCAAGAAGGGTGGGTTTTCACTTTTTGAGTTCAAGTCAGGGAGGCACTTTGTGGAAGTGGAGCCCAATCCGTTCCATGGCATCCCTNATGTGATCCTGAGCAAGAAGGGTGGGTTTTCACTTTTTGAGTTCAAGTCAGGGAGGCACTTTGTGGAAGTGGAGCCCAATCCGTTCCATGGCATCCCTAATGATGGATACTGCCGACCCGCAGTTGTAGACTGGGATGGGGATGGCCGACTGGACTTGATCGTCGGAGCTGAGGACGAAGCAGCAAAACAAGTTTGAGTTTCTCTTGTCACATCTTGTCACCATATATATGTAGAAATGTAGGGGAGTGGCATATTGTTTGTTTTTTTTTCAGTCTGGCTTCTTGGCTTTTGGCTGTTTGGCTCTCCGTGTTTAAAGTCAAATGTAAATCAGTTTTAGTTTTAGTTAAAGATCTTTAATTAGATTGAAATTTAACCATTGCAAAGATCTTTAAAAATTTAATTTGCAGACACTGATTTTCAAATCTTTGCAGACAATTGATCTTTAAAAACTTAAATTAAGACCATTGCAAAACACCAAAGAACTATCCACGCAGACGCAGCACCAAGAAACCTTGATGCAGCCACTCCAGTGCGATCTGAAGACAATGAGTCGCTCANACGCAGACGCAGCACCAAGAAACCTTGATGCAGCCACTCCAGTGCGATCTGAAGACAATGAGTCGCTCAGCACAATGGAACTACATTTATGCAGCCGCCCCAGTACAGGAACCTTGATGCTGCTGCCATCTGCAGACACGCATTACCAATCACCCCTGCAGCACCAAGGAAACTTGATGCAGCCATTCGAGCGCGATATAAAAATCTGTATGACGAAAAACAATGGCACAGCGTGTTCAGCAATCTCCGTGAAACATCTCAAATTCAACTTTAGCATAGAAGACGCGTCCGAGGACATCGGATCGCGACGCCGCACCCGTCGTCCAAACAAGGTTCCCCACATCGCATCTGAGGCGCACTTTGCACCAAAAAATTGAAAAAACATTGCATGTGCGATTCCTATAACCTTCATTGAACATCACTTCCCGGCTCTCTTCACATCTCTACTCCCTTCACTTCTTTGCTTCAAATCACCATTTTTTTAGAAGTTGCCGGACTCGTAGCTCGGAAGATTCTCTTGTAAATTCCTTTGGCACATGTTCACACTAATTCCTTTGGCGCATATTCACACTAGTAACGGCTCAGACGGATTTGCAAGATAGGGCTCCCAAACTGATTGTTTTATCGTTAATGCTCCAGCAACCCTTGAAAGGGGAATGGAGCAGTAACCTTGTTGTACTAGGTCACGGTCCTTCTCCAGTTTTTGGTTTTGTCCTGGCCAGGATGAAATCAGATACTATCATAGGGGGAGCGGCGGCCAATTGCATCAGCGACTGGGAGCTGAGAACCCCTTCNTTTTGGTTTTGTCCTGGCCAGGATGAAATCAGATACTATCATAGGGGGAGCGGCGGCCAATTGCATCAGCGACTGGGAGCTGAGAACCCCTTCGAACACCTTCACAGTCATGCGTTGAGACAATTATGTTCCGAAGTCTCCATCGGAGACTGGGATGGTGATGGTGACTTAGATGTTCTTCAATCGAGTCCCTCGAGTCCAGCGCAGTACTTTGAACAATCTGGAGGCCAACTTGTGCCTCTAGAGGGACTGAAGAGCCCGTTTCATGAAATCGCAAATCTGACAGTCACACATAAACCCATCATGACAGATTGGAATGGAGATGGACACATGGACATTCTGCTGTTTGCAAGATGGTTGGACACGTTTTCAAGTCGTGATGAGTTAAACCTTTCTCGGCATTCCGGCTGCACGTCCTATTTGTATGAACAACGCAAGATTGGCGGAGAGACAACTTTGGTGTTCAAAGACGAACCGTTTTTCCGGAACGAAGGGTGTAGTTCATTTGATGGCTTTGGTGCATCCTTTGTGGATGTGGACAAAGATGGCGATTTGGATGCAATCTNACCGTTTTTCCGGAACGAAGGGTGTAGTTCATTTGATGGCTTTGGTGCATCCTTTGTGGATGTGGACAAAGATGGCGATTTGGATGCAATCTTTGGGTCCATCTACGGGCCATTGCACGTCTACAACCGCACTGCTGAAGGCTTGGTGAAACCAAACAAGTTCCCATCAAATTCCACACCGCTGGACATGATTCAGCTCGAGTCAGAGCACCCCGATTCTCTCTTACATCTAAATCGGCTGCACCCAGTCCTTGCAGACTGGGACTTGGATGGCGACCTTGACCTGGCTTTGCTTCATCCAGACCGATGGCGACACCCTGAAAAAAATCGTTACTTTCTTCATCTCCCAGACAACACAGTCACAGAGCTGAACGGGCCGCCAAACAGCTCGTGCCCCATCGATTGGACCCAGCATTTCAGCGTGGCTGATTTTGATGGAGACGGAAAGGAGGACCTTGTGGGTTTCGGCAGAGGAGTTGCTGTTTGTCTCCAGACTTCTTCTGGCTTTGTAGTGTTAGATCCTGAGAAGATCCCTTTCAACTACCTATCCAACTGCCCACAATGCTTGACAAATTTCTCCTGGCTCCCTTTGGATGGCCTAGAGAGCTTTCCATCCTTTCTGGACTGGGATGGCGATGGAGATTTGGACGTGCTCAGAAAGAATCTGGCAGATCAGGCCTTGGAGATGTTGTTTCCNTTCCATCCTTTCTGGACTGGGATGGCGATGGAGATTTGGACGTGCTCAGAAAGAATCTGGCAGATCAGGCCTTGGAGATGTTGTTTCCACTCAAAGGAACACCAGAAATGCAGATATACTGTAATATGTGGCATCATGTGGCTGTCATGTGCAATCAATATATCAACGTGTTTGCTTCTGTCGATGTTGTTGTCCGCATGTGCCCCCTGGATTTGCGCAAACTCCATGTACAATTTCCAATGCCTTTTTGTTTGCTCGCTTTGTGAGTTTGAATCATTTTGTGGCGGGCACCATTTTCTGGAGAGCACAATTTTGTTGCGAGCGCAATCTGAAAGGTTTTGGGGTGCCCACTAGAGTGTAAAACTGCTGTTTGAGCGCCCTGGCCCTTGCAGGTCTATTTGTATGAGNATGGCACAGTTTTTGCCCATCCTCTCCCCCTTCCCCCAGCGCGCGACTTTTCAGCCGCAGATTTTGATGGAGACGGTGATGTTGACATTATGATCGTCCTACCCAACTCCAACGGTTGTTTGTATTTTGAGCGACTGGGTGACGGGAGCCTCGAGCAGTTGTTTGGCATTGACAACCCTTTCAACGGTGTGTGCAAGCAAAACAACAATGGAGTTACAATCAACGGAATTTATGCTTCCATGGGGGACTGGGATGGAGACGGTGAGAAAGATCTGATTGTGGTAGATGACCTCAAAGTGATTTTGTGGACAAACCGACCAATGGAGAGTTTCGTCGAAGTGATCGAAAAGGACAGTCCATTCGGCAAGTTTGCTTTCCCTGAAGCACTAGAGGTGAGTCTTGTCGATGTGAATGATGATGGGAGGTTGGACGTAGTCCTACCGCCACAGTCCACCCAGAGGAAACTGGCATTTTTCCATGGATATGAAACATTCAGTTTTTTCATGCACGGAGCCAATGGATTGCTGGTAGAACAGCTGGGTGGAGCGAATCCATTTGACAAGGTTGTCTACNAGTTTTTTCATGCACGGAGCCAATGGATTGCTGGTAGAACAGCTGGGTGGAGCGAATCCATTTGACAAGGTTGTCTACAACAAAACAGCGCACACCAACAGGGTTGACGCCTCATTTGTATATTGGAGATTGAAGAATCGAATTGTGGATCTTGATGGTGATGGAGATTTGGACATAGTTCACGGAGATCTGCACTACACACGGAATGATGCTGGTCATTTCACATATCTCAATCGGTCAGACCCTGATCACCCGTTTCGGGGAGTCCAAGACAACGCACATTCATGCTGGACTTTTGTAGATTGGGATGAGGACGGGGACTTGGATTTGTTGCAAGCCTATCAGCCTGGAGGGAATACAGTGAAAGAGATATCCGCTTATATACAAAGGGCAACCGCAATTCTTTCTGAAATGTTCCGGAATGGCACCAGCAAAGAGGAGATAGATGCGTGGAAGAAAAAGAACCCTGTTCGTCGGCAGATTCGCTTCTATCTCAATGTTGGCATGAATTTCCAAGAAGTCACTGGTTCGGCAAACCCTTTCCATGACCTTGCCTTGGATTTTTCGTCCTGNAGATTCGCTTCTATCTCAATGTTGGCATGAATTTCCAAGAAGTCACTGGTTCGGCAAACCCTTTCCATGACCTTGCCTTGGATTTTTCGTCCTGCCCTACCTTTGTGGACCTTGACAAGGATGAAGTCTTGGAATTGGTCTTCGGAACCACAGATGGCAACCTGTCGCGATCCAGCCATCCTTTGTTTCTCTTTTCAGGTTTTGAGGGTGCCCCCTCCAATGTCTTTGGGATTCTTTACAGGTTCCTCTGCTTGATAGACAAAACAAGGACAACTGCAGTACTTCAAGCAGCAGAATGGCACCTTTCAGCGCGTTGAGGAGACGCCTTTTGCTGACTTACTCATAAAGGGTACCTTCAACCNAACAAGGACAACTGCAGTACTTCAAGCAGCAGAATGGCACCTTTCAGCGCGTTGAGGAGACGCCTTTTGCTGACTTACTCATAAAGGGTACCTTCAACCCGGTGCTTGGTATTCTCCCTCGCTTCGTAGATTGGGATGGCGATGGTAATATGGACTTGGTGATCACAGGAACAGACCAGGTTCAATTCTTCCAGCGTGGAGTTTGCAAGCCCTCTGTCTCGTACTGCAAATCTGGGGTCTGCAATCAGCAGACTTCAAACTGCTCATGTGATGCTGGTGCAGAAGGACAAGACTGCAGCCTCTGTGGCAACTATTATGTCCGTGAGAAGGGCCAATGTAGGCCGTGCCCTGGACACAATGAACTGGCAGGTACTTGCAGCCGGCGAGGCGAGGAAGGGTTGAGGGAGCAAGAATTGTATAACAAGATCAAAGATTATTTAATCATAGATTATATATAAAACTACAAGATATGGGGATGGGTCAAAACCTATTATTATCAATTTTTATGGGATAAACATCCATTTACCAGCAATTTTGGGGTTCATTAGGTGCCGGGG